>BMAV01024129.1:0-89108 GCA_019973955.1 Trichonephila inaurata madagascariensis
TTCTTTTTCTCCGTTTTTTTTACTTTTATGCCTTACTGGCAAATTAAATGCCAAAATACTTTATGTTTGAAAAAACCCCGTTTCGTAAACCAGATATAATTAGATTATTTGGGTATGTGACTACCCAAAATCCTCGGTTTGGAAAAATTTTCGAATTTTTTTTATGTTTTAATATTATACCCCATACGTTTAAAGATTCCAAAATATTTTAAATTTAGTTCCAGATATTTAGAAGCTAAGTTATAGCTTATTTAGTAAACCGGGGGAAATTTTTTCAAAACCGAAATGGGTGAAAGAGCTAAAAATGTAAAAAAAAGTTTGAACGTTTTTTTTTCCCGTGACTTTAAGAAATTAAATTTAATTTATTGAAAAATATAGATCAACTATCCTTTATTTATTTATTAATCTTTTTAATTGGCAACTTTTTTTTTTTAATTCAGGCTTGTTTTTACTGGGGGCAATAATTTATCGTTTATAGTTTGTTTAATTGTTATTCTAAAGCCTTTTCTTAATTATTACTTACTTTTTAATATTTTACAGTTTATTCATTCTTTTTTCATTTAATTTTAACGTTTTATTTGATTGTGTTTAAATTTTAAAAAATGCCGAAAGCTAGATCGGGTCCAGAAAGAAAAAATTTTTATGGAAATATGTTTACCAAGTTACCCAAAAACGTAAAAATACTCTGCAAGGGGGGAAAGGGAGCAGTTTTGATGTGCCTGAACCTGAATTTCATGGTTTACGGGGAATATAATTTTTAAATTTTCCCAAGCTTTGAGGGGGAATTATTTCAATCCTTTGTTGTCCGGAATGTTATGAAACTGGGTTAAAACGTAGAAGATTCTGGGGAAGGACTTTGCTCTAACTTGTGTGTGGCTTGCAGTTGGGATACATGATTGGTTTACTTCTACTCCCAAAAAAAAATAAAAAATTTCTCTCAATACTTTTTGGATTTGGAATGGATTGATTGGGAGGTTTCACACTGGTAAAAAGTTGTTATGCACTTTAAATTTGCAAAATTTCTAAAAATACTTTTGAGCTCATGAACTCAAACTCTGGAAGTACAGTTATGTTCGGGAAAAAAATAGAAAACTTTCCCAAAAAATGCGAAATTTTAAAAAAACAACTTGTGGGGTTTTTGGTGATGGCCATGGCAACGGAAGGGAATATTTACTTAATTCCCCTTTCAGTTATTTCCCTTTATACTGGAAAAATTTTTTGTTAAGTAATGACACAGTATTCAAAATTGGGAAAAGAATGTGAAATCTGAGCATGAATGTTCAAATTCAAAGGGTCCTTAAACATGGAAGCTGTTGGAGCTTTTAGAATTTTTGAAAAAGGGCACTAATCAAAAGGACCTGCAAACACCGAGTACTTGGTGAGTGGTGATTCAAAAGGGGTTTACTGAAAGATAAAGGTGAAAACAGTGTCACAAAACTTGAATGTATAGGACATATACAAAAAAGTGGAAAATTTGGGGAAAATAAAAAAAATACCAAAAAGGGCTTGGTGGAAAGGGAAATTAACTGATAAATTTATTGATAAACTACAGAACTTCCATTAATGAGGATTTGCCATCCGAAGCAATATTGGATACTCGAAAAATGCAATCTGCTGTAATAGCTGCCTTCTTTCACTGCTGCTCTAGCAATCCAAAATTCACATACATGGGCAATGTCCCAACAGGAAGAGACAGCTGAGATTGCAAGTATAAACAAGCATTATGCTTAGTAGTGCAAAATTATGTGACAGACAAAACAGCAGGGCACTCAAAATCCACTGATTAAAGTGATAAAGCCTACTACTTATTTAGCACTCTGTGAGAAAAGGAGTTGCTAAAAATGCCTTCATGGCATGACTCAAAACAACAAATAAGCTTTAATAATGTGTGTGGTCCTGTTTTGCCCGAAAGGTTTTTGTTCATAAGAAAACTTTGTTTTTGGGTTCATACGTGCTGTCATATACTAATTCACAATGGTTATTTAGGGCTGTTGCCTGTATTTAATTATTTGGGTTTGAAATTGATCCAATGTCACTTAAAAATTATATGGGAATTGACACAGAGAATTCAAAAATAGAAACGCCAGTCATTACACCATCAACAAAACTCACCAGAAAGAAACAAAAAGCCAAAAAAGTCCAAATTAGCTAAAACTGGAAAGCTAAAGAGGGCTTAAGCTATAAATATGGGAGTTTTGAAGGTATTTTGTAAAGTGAAAAGAGTAATAATTATTTCGAGTTTAAAATTATTAAAAGTGTTTTACGAGAAACTGTTATTCAATAATATTTCATGATAAAGCTTACTACACAAAATATTTTTAAGATACTAAATCTAAATTTTCAGAACATGTTTTATGTAGTTCTATCTGTGTTATGAATCAAAAATCTAATCTCTGTTGTAATATATTTACATGTACTTAATTGCTTTTTATGAAAAAAAAAAGCATTAATTTTTTAAAAAATTGAGTTTTGCATAAAATTTGGCATATTTAAAAACTTCCAAAAGCATTACAAATTTTTTGATTCCTATCTGGGCAAGAATCGTATTTATGTGTATAAATATTATAAGAATATATTAATTAGAATTTTCAATACAATCCCTATACATAGCTTCGTTTTCAAAACAAATTTCATCAAGAGTACCCCAATATTTCCAAAATTAATTTTAACTTTGTAAAAACTGTATTGGAATTCTTGCTTTTATGTCCCATTTTCAAATAAAAAATATTTATTTAATTGAGGTACATATATTTCAAAAAAAGTGCTCCGAAGGTAGTCACATACCTTAAATGTAAATGTATATAATGAATATAAATTCTAAACATGGGACTCTATGGTAAACATTAAAACAGAGTATTACATTCTACCAAATTACTGACTTAAAATTTCTTCGCCATATAGGATAAATTAAATTCCATTTTCAGACATTGTGGTTAAAAAATGGGACTCCAAGGATTTCGTAAAGATTCGTGTTAGGAATTCATGCAGTAATTTATCTTTCTTGGAAACTTGCTATTTATATTTTAACATGCTGTGATACCACATAAATTCGTAAGTCAAATGCTAAAGCGTAAAGATAAAATAGACTTTGATAATAGTAACAATGTTCTGTGTTTAGTGAAGTATATATTCTGCGTTTAAAAAACATTTCTTAACTGTTTAGTGTTATAATGTAAATGTAATGACTCCTATTTTTTCTATTATTCCAGGTAACACTTTGTTTTTACAATGCATTTAAGTATTTTCCCTAATTTTATACATCCACTTATATGGCTCTTTATATAATTATTATTTGTACGTACACGTTTATCCTCTTATAATCATCACATGGGGTTGAGGTGCATTGTTCTGATGTTGTGATGTACTGTAGATGTTTATTTCATCTGAAACAGGCTGAAAAAGAGAAAAAGAAAATATTTCCCTATTTTTTTCACAGATTTATACATACACAAGGTGTCCCTTAAAATAGCACCCACACTCTGTACAGCCAAACTCGTCTTCGGGGAATCTGCAAAGGTCTTCTAGGACTGTCCCTAATACGATCTATATTTTACGAAAAATATGGTAGGTAGAAATGTGAATGCATGATGATGCAAATTTTGTTTCATGATGGGACACCGGCAATTTTATGAATCCTTACTTGATATGACTTACCCAACCCCATAACGGACGATTTATATGGCCCGCAATGATCACCGGAGTCACCATTGGGGTTTTCCCCATGGGACCATCTCAAGGGTTGGAAGTGTGCGTTTTGGTTTCTTGACTGTATGTTGCTTGCTGTACTTCGTTGGACAAAGTGCTGCTGCGACAGAGAGAGAGATTATTGCCGGCCATCCTCAGCCCATGAAACCTACCTCGATATGCTAGGTGGACGCTTTGAACAGCCCAATACGGCTGTAACATCATTTTTCCCGTATTTCTCGTTAACTATGATCGGTCGGGTTCAGTTTCTTAGGGCATTTTTATAAACTCCCAACGAGGAATTAAGATTTGTTCAGAGTTTGGCTACTTTATTTGGGAGGGAGCACCGTGCTAACTTAGATAAATTACATACCTTCAATGGAATAATATTAGGTAATACAATAATCTTAATATGTTTCTAAATATATGAAATTCAAAGGTATCTTAAATAAACATTCTATTATTTTACAGGTAACTTTTTTAGAGCAGAGATTCCCAAACTATTTTGTGTCTCTGTTACAACGTAACAGAAAAAAAAAACAGCGCTCCATCCACAGCTGCAACGTGCCAAATGTGGCGGACTACAGTGTGAATGATTCGCGAAGCAGCCTTTCGCTGGCGAAAATGCAGGGTTGTTTGGCGAAAGATGTTAGTTGCTCTCTATTTACTTACAGGTGATGCCACCAGCTACTCTATTCTCCATGTCAATAAAGGTGTAAGTCATTAATTGGCAATATTTTTCAATTTAAATTCTTTCTTTGTAATTAAGACCTGACTCCATGTTGAATCATTTTTTAATTATGTGAATAAATTTACAAGGCAAACAGATGAAAAAATTAAACTTTATTTACTGTGTTTCTGTTCAATGGGGCATAGTCTTGGATTGCATTTTCACAAAGTGTCGATTCCATAAATTTGCAAAGGTCACTTTATTGCAACTACTATCCAAAAAACTCCACTATACAATCGGTCTGTTTATAACAGATTCATAGATCCTATTGCCAGATTTTTCGGTTTAAGTAGACCCCTTACTTACTTAAAATTATTTTTTTTGCAAATTCATCAACTTAAATATATCTGACAGCAGGTATAGAGTTACCATAGAGAGTATGGTATTTAAAACTTAAGAAAACACATATTAATTAATGCATTAAAATTTATATAATACATAAAATATCTAAGAAACAAACAAAGGCTTTTAGAGGGAGGGATGCATCTGAAGATGTGTAATGGATCTATATGCGTAATCCTCTTTGAGAAATCTTTGGGCTACCAATTCGCGTTATTCACAACCAACCCTTCGGAGGAAGAATTGTACTATGTAAATTAACTTTCTATACATAATTGAGGTTTTCTAGTTTGAGAGAGAGTGGAGAGGAGATAATATACACGAATCGGGTAGATTGCTATTAAAGGTATAATATTAGAATTATTGTGATTTGATTCTTATTAGAGGAAACTTTAAAGTGACGATTGTTCACTAAGATTGATTTGATATTAGATTAAATCTGATGTTAGGCTTGATCTTTTATTAAGGTAAGGATCAAGTTTGATATTCTCCTAAATGTTTGCGTATTACCATCGTTGTTCCACTTGCACGGTTAACATTGAGACATTCTCTTACTTTTGTTAGTTGAAATTGTGCATGTTCTTTGTGAGGTATATAAATGTCGATCATGACGAGTGTCTTTTCCTCCCCCCCACTCATCTAGGTACCCGAGAGAGAGGTCCGAGCCTCTCACTGATGTAATAACCAATTTTCAACATTTGGCATCAATCTTTTCAGGTTTAACACTAAATATCTCCTCGGTTAAAAATGTCTAGTATTTTCTTCTGTTTTTGTTACATTTGTTTTGGAGGTTGGCAAAGTAACTACAACTCCTTCACAATCGGAAAAACATTTAAAAACTTTCTCAATATATTCCGTAATTTGGGATGAATAACACATCTTTTTTTAAAGCCAAAATTTCTGACATCCGTTTCTAAACTTTTACATTAAGATCTTCGTTAGTGTCTATTCCTGGCGCCTAGTTCTTGTAATCTGATATTTTCACCATATGAATTCATTGCCTCCTGTAGTATTACCATAGTCAAAGCATTCTCAAACCTAGTTTCAAAATCTGAAAAGGGCGTTTAAATGTTCAACATAGACTAAAATGTTTTTCCCTCGCAGATTATCAGAACAATTAGCCAATATTATACTTCCTTAGCTTAATTCTGGCAAGGAAAGCTGAGATCAGGAGCTTGTTTAGTAAAATGTATGCTGTCGCCTTGTAACTGCAAATTAATCTCATTAAATTAAGTAAATAAACCTGTTATATATAAATACGTAAGTTTGTTTTCCACTTGATTAAATTTCCCATTAAAATTAAAGTCACAATCTGGTTTAATGAAAGCCACTATCGTAGACCATCATTTACATGTCATGGACCCCCAAATTATTCTTTTACTGACGTGATCCTCTTGAAGGTCACCATAGAACCCTAGGGGTCCATATAGACCACTTTGGGAATCACTGCCGTGGAGAGTAAAAATAAAGAATTTTAACTACGATTCTGAGAATCAAATCCTGTTCTTTATCTTATAAATGTATTAAAAAATTCATTTGTTTTATAGTCAAGCGGTCAATTTGTTGACAATTATTGATTTTATTAATGTTACATATTTTAAAAGTGAATGGAATAAAATAATATACCCTTGTGTGAATTCGGTGCTTTCTATCCAAATAGAGCTTTCTGAAGTAGAAGACGCAAGCTGCGGTGATTATTAAAATAAAAGCCACGATGCATGCGCCTGTTGTGAGAGCGGAGTGATGCCACAGTTCGTGTTTTTCAGCTGTAATAAAATAAAGTAAAAAATTACAAATGCTGTGTTGTTTCGTTAAAAGTATTTCCTATTGAATAGTGAGAATTTGAAAAAATAAATTGTAGTTTTAAAAAATGATTTGGAATATTATCGCTTTTTAAAGTGAATCGAACAGTAAAATAGTCAATTTGGGGTTAAGAATGTAATGATAATCTTATAGTGTACCAATGTCATTGGGATAAAAACGTGGGGTGCTCTATATTAATTGTAATAATTCCTTACTGGTTCTCTATTCCGAAATGCTGAGTTAGTGTAAAAATGTAGTACAAAGCACCCCACGCTTTTACCAAAATGACATTAATTTTCTCGTTAATCATTTTATTCTTATTATAAGAATTATTCTTTTACTTTTTTTGTTCAATTCACTATAAAAGCGTGTCTTTTAGGCGCTAAATCTGGAATTAGTCTCCAAATCTAGAAATGGCATATGGAATTAGTCGCCAAATCTGAAAATGGTATAGGGAATTAGTCGCCATATCTGAAAATGGTATATGCAAATACTTGCCAAATCTTGAAACGATTGAATGAATTAATCGCCAAATCTAGAAATCCTTGTATTCCTTAATTATTAAGATCTTTTAATCAGGATAATGAAACAAAATTATGAAATTATTGTATTGCTACATCGGTCCTGACAAATGTAAAGTAAATTTCCCTTGAATTAATCTGAATTTAAAGTGGGTAAAAATCGAGTTCAAAGATTCCATTACATACAAGTGAAACTTATAAAAATGTGTTAAAAATGTAAAACATGTAACTATAAGGAAAAACTTAAGCACTATTACGACAGTTTTATGACACATAGTTGAAAACCTGCGGAGAATTAATTTTTAGTTTATTTCTCATTATTTTTATAACAACTATAGTCATGAAATGGAATGAAATATGATAATACATCATACAATATCCATAAATGTATTTTTCAATTCCTACGCTATTAGGTCGCACTTTCTATATATTTATTTATATACTTATTTATTTATTTATTTATCTTGGTGAAATTTTCAATCGCTAATAAAATACATATTAAAGCGCTCAGTTGAGCTGAAATTTTATATACATGATTATTTTGGATGAGAATACGACATTTTAATTATAATTAATTAAAATTAATTGACTGAAACTAATTATTTAAAGAATTTCAGATACAGCCACGTTGGTTCATTTTTAAGACATGGGTCAAAATTTTAAAATATTTTTCTTATCACGTTTTAAATATTCATTTTAACTGAAATTTTATATACACGATTGTTTTGGATGACAATACAATACTTAAATGATAATTAACAAGAACTAATTACCGCTTAATGTTCCGATTCTGTCATATGTATATACATATTTATATTAATTGTAACTATTTAATAAAAAGTAGCTAAAGTATAATTTTTCTTTGTTGATCTAAGTAGGAAATGGCTTAAAAAATTTTCTTATATTACTTGTTTGCTCTATTGTTGCCATACAAATTAATTTTTGCTTATTGAGATATAGTTTGACTATGCCACAAACTCGTTAAATTTATATTAGTAATTAAAACTTTCTAATATACAATTAAGTATCATTCATTGACTAAACCACGAAACGTTGAATGTACTCGTATATCTATATCTATAGAAGTATACAATGGTAAATTATGGTTAACTATGCTGCAAACGCATTAAAATTATACTAGTTTTTAAAACTTTCTTACAGAAAATTAGGTATCATTCATTGATTGCCCCATGAAAGGTTGAATATAGATCTATGGGTACAATGGTAAATTAAATAAGGAGAGGATGCATGTATGCTTGAATAACTGCACCAAAAAAGTGTGTTTAAAAAGAACTTCAAAAGAACCACCAAACAATGTGTAGAACAAAGCAGAACTAAAATCTGCTACAGAGAGGTTCGGTATATCCCTTGGTTTGCCTAAACCACCCTACAGTCCAGATCTGACTCCCTCAGACTTCTTTTGAATGAAAAAGCCCAAAAGAACATTTTGCGGTTTTCAGACAATGTAAGAGGATAAGAGTGGTGGCAGCAAACGATAGAAAAGTCATATTTTGTAATGTATTAAAACCTTAACTACTAAGGAAAAGTTACGAAATTCCCTCCTCCCAGTCCCACCGTTTTTTCCACAGGTGCGCGTTGTTACGTGGTTTAATGGGGGGGGGATGCTTATTTTTCCACCTAAAAATTGTTTACTTTCACTTTAAAAAGGAAAGAAAAGAAAAGGATAAAATAATAAAATGAAAATAAAACATTTAATATATCTAGAGTTACAATGAATAAAAAAGTGAATCATAACTTATCTGTTCTGTGATATATCTTAAACATGGTTAAATACATAAACCAGTACCACATTCAGTGTATTTGTACAAAAAATTAAAAAGCTCCTATTAAACACGGCAATTGGAAATGACAGCAAATGAAGAACAGAAATGAGCCCACTCAAATGAAAAAATAAGAAAAACTGCTTAGCTATGAATTTTCTCGTTCCTCGATTATAACCTTTAAAATTCCTTCCCCACCTCTTCTACAAAATAAGTAAATTTTTTAGAAGCACTGTCAAACTCATGCCATTGTATTCCAAAGCCGTGGGACTAGTTTTAAACAGAGCAGAACAATACAAAAAGTCCTCCTTTGGAAGGACGTGTATACACGTCCAGGGAACTAAAACCACCGGCTAAGCAGGACGGGCATACACGTGTATGGAACCTAAGGGGTTAACACTGTACAAATATCTTCACTAAATTATTTTTATGAATTTAATCCTTATACTTATCAGACAAACTCTACATATTTTACATAAAAAATATATCTTAATATATTCTTCGTCTTGGTAAAGGATATTGAGAGGATATTTATTTTTAAATTTTAAAATGAAATGTACAATTTTTAAAGCTAACTTTAACGCCAAAAATTAAAATAAACTTCCTCTAAAAGGGCGAATTCTTAAAAGGATCCATTCAAAGAAAAATCCGTTTCATTATATTATAAAGAACGTTTCTTCTCAAGCAAATTCAGCACTTAACTTCGGAACATTATTCTTTAATAAAGTTAGGTTTTGGAGTGAGAGATATACTAAATGCATTTTAAGAACTAAGCTTTACAATATTAAGGAGAATATTTTCGGGCAAAATTGACGAGAGTGCAAATGATTATAGATGGCTGACTGGGATGTATCATGCTTTGATTCCCTTATTTAGTATATGTAAAACGTGTTAAGCTTCTTTTTAAGATACAAGGAAATTTCTTTGAGATGCTTAGGTTATTTATAAAAGATTGAAAACAATTGCATGCATATTCTAACTTGCGTACTGGAAATTTGTTCTTGTAAGGAAATATTTTAATGTATATAGCACAATAAAATAATCCAAAAAGCAGTTCAAAATAAAAAGTCTAATTATTCACTTATTTATTTTAGTCAAAAATTCTGATTGGATCTAAATTTTATGATGAAAATAAAGAAGTAAAGATTGAATGTTTTGCAACATGCTGTACTTTTCCCGTATTAGTGAATTAACTTTGCATTACTTAAGAGTACTGTTGCGATAAAATACAAACAAAAATGAATATGAATTAATAAAAATAATAAAGTATTTGATTATCTTTAAAATGTCATTTTGGGTCAAAAATCACACAATTACTTTTCATTTTATTTCATTAAAATTCAAATAACTGCCTTTCTCTACACAATTTATTTCGATTGTGTTATGTATTAATCGCATTTTCTTTCTAAAATTACTAAAAAATTAATGATAATTCTATTTCGTCGTTTCGATTAGCTATAACTTTTGATTCAATAGAAATATTTTAAAGAATTTGTAGTTCATTCTCTAGAAATATTTAAAAATACGTCCTGCATCCATTTTTTTAAAAATAAAACTATTTAAAATTTGGAAAAATTCCAAAATTCTATTAAAATGTCTTTAAAATATTTCTTTAAATTTCTACATACACACGCACTATATATATATATATATATATATATATATATATATAATCTCGGAACTTATATACTATATACAGCAGACTAATTTCATTAATACAACATCACCAAATTAAAAAAAAAAAATTCTGAATGCTACCATCACCATTACTTTTTTTTAAAATGGGCTACATTTTGACAGGCAAGCCATTGCAGACACTGCAAATCCCCCGAGGGTGAAAACCATTTCAGTGGTGGCACCATCTAGTTGTGGCTCTCAGTACCAAATTTTTGAAACTTTAATTAATTTTATTTCAAGCTCTCGTCGGATACTAAATATTACAGAGAGTTAATTTTTCTGAGAATACCTGAGCCAAACTCAACATTAAGGTTTCTTTTACATGCCACATAATCGTATGGCTTGCTTACCTACAATTCTTGCATACAGAAAAGCTATCCACTCTAGCCGCAATCAAGCCTATCCCTTTGGGTACACGATGCTGGCACTCTTCCTCTAAGTCAATGATCAGATGTAATTATTGTTTCGGAAGATGTGTGGAACGATGCTCCACTTTTAAATGCATATCGAGGCGATTAGGATCACTTTGAATTTGAAAAAAATCCTCGAAAATTAAATACTTCAGTCCCAAAATTTCAAGCCTTTTCTCTGTTTGATAATTTCGGGTTTCTTTTGTACTATACCGTCGACCAATTTCGACAAATCAGAAAACAACGACAAATGTTGGGATATGCTGCCAATAAAAGAAACCGTTTGAACAGAATAATGATAAAATAACAAAATGTGACGAAATTAGAAGATGGTGTAATATGTAAGTACTGCAAAAATCCCTCGTATAACACGTTCTTTTAGCACAAAAAAACAAGGTTGAAATTTATGGGTGCGTGTCATACGCCGGGTATAAAAATGAGAGTTTTAAAAATAAAAAAAACGAAAGGCACAGAAAAAAATCAGACTTCTACATTCATCGAAATACTGTTTACTTGCAAGAAATGGCATTCCTTATGAACTTAAAAAGGTCGTAGCTCTAAAAGTGTACTATTTCTTTCTAAAGCTTGGAATAATACCTTGAATAAATGACTTAGAAACTAAAGAGCATTGCACCGGTACATTTCAGGTTCCTTCGTAAAAAGGGAAAACGCGTTGTACAGCGAATATACCTAAACTTTAAAAATTGTAGCTGGAAAGAATACGTGCGCGTTATATGCCGGATTTTATGTTACCTTAATTTCTTAGGCTTTATAACAGTTTGATATATTTTTACATCTTCTTTAATCTTTCAGTTTTAACTTTAGGCTTAGATATGATAACAAATGTTAAAAGCATTAACAGCATGGATTTATTTAGACAAGTAAAAATAAATATTTTATTTATAAAAAATTAGTTTTACTTTATCGTTATTGCTTTTTCAATTTGTGGGTGACTAGCAATGGATTTTATACGTGAAATAATGATACAATTCTTTAAAAAAAATTTAAATAATGCTATCAGAATGCCATCGAGAATTTTTTCTTATTAAATATTGTGTTTCCATCAGGTATTGCACAACAGGGAGAGAATATAATTACAGTAAGAAAAAAAATTAGTTTCAATGTCAGTAATGAGGCTTGATAATTTTGCCTTTAGCAATTATATTAATGCTAAATTTATTCATAAGTAGCAAGAATTCCGAGGAACGCAACTTGCGTAACGTCTTCATTAAAAACACATTAAAAGCCTTTAACAATGGATATAAATAATAAAGAAAACGTCTAGAAGTTTCAGTTTTGAAAATGAAAATCACGAATAATGCAGAAAAGATTACGAAAGTTATATGTGGAAAGTCAACATCATTTCATCTTTTCCAAAATCAAAGATCCACGGTGTAATTTATCGCACACACCATAATTAAATATCTTATATAAATGAAATAAAATTACATCCATTTCAGAAGGTAAAAATATTAAACAATCTTTTATTACGCTTACTTAATTTTTTTTTTGAAATTTTTCCCAGTTTGTTCTACCGTTGCTAAGGCAAATAGCATCAAAATCATCAACTGATTTTTGCATTGACAGATACTACGGGCTAGTGAACATTTTATATTATATATTCCTGAATAATATGATAATATTGAGAAATATAATTGTGTTGCGAAGAAACATATCTAAATTTTTAAGATATTTGAAAAAAAGAGGAAACAGCTAATAGCTTGTAATAAATATAAGTGTGAAGTGTGGTTCGGTTGAAGTGTATGCCAATCCATTTCTTGAATACCGTAACTAAGTAGTACAAGTTATCGATATACATAATAATGGATGTTTGATATATGGAATCGCATCACTCTAACACCGTTCAACGGATCCCTTTGAAAATCGGTATGTGTATGTATTTCTTTGCGGGGAAGGTTTTTGTGCTGTGACATCTCTTCTAACATAACTCCTACGTTCTTTGACGGCCACGATTAATGGCAAAACTTTTCCAACCCAATACCAAGAAGAGAAACAAAGCGAAAATGCAAATAAGATATACTTTAAAAGGATAGAGGGTTTAGTGAGAACGAGGGCAATCTTGTCATATGGAGCTGGGATTTCGGCTCCACTGTTCCGTGTTGAGGCTACATATCAAATCTTATCATATGGAGCTGGGATTTCGGCTCCACTGATCCGTGTTGAGGCTACATGTCAAATCTTATCATATGGAGCTGGGATTTCGGCTCCACTGTTCCGTGTTGAGGCTACAGTGCTATCCTCTTTGTTGCAGCTCCCCACGAGGTGGCACTACAGTAAATCAAATTCTGCACCATACAATCTATCGCCAAATTGCCAACAGGGTCGCCATAAAAGAATACCAACTTGGCTCTATCGCCAACGTTTCGCTGTGTTTCCATTGAATCGCTATTATTATGTAAGGTGTAATATATTTATTACTTTTCTTAATAACTTCTCACATCCATCAATACAAACACAATTACATCTTCATTATTTCTTAACATCTTAATACATTTCTTAATTAAATATATCATTCTTGATTAACATAAGTTCTATGGATTAAGCACAATCAGATAAAAATAAATTCAAACACAGTCCAAAGAGGCTATCTCTTACACTTTCTTTCTCAGGACCAGCCTTGTGTTCTCTCTCTTCACGACGGAATTCCTTTCCCTTCCATCCAAAACAATTCCTCTTTTTTTGAGCTTCCCAAAACAAGGGAACTTTGCTTTCTTCGACCATACCCTTCGGAAACAAGCAATCTTCTCCCTGGGATCAAAAACCCTCTTCCAAAATACATTAACCCTAATAAAGCCGCGCCAACATTCTATTCTCGAGAACAACAGTCTTAGATACTACATAAGGAACGGCGTTGCTTGCGTATATTACAAGTTTAATATAAAATAAATTCAACAGAAAGTAATATTACGTATCACACATCCAGATATAAATTATTTACACTATTTAAGCCTCCACTACACAAAACTTTTACCAATGTGTTACTTTTGCTGAGTTACGGGGGTTTTGAGAGAGTTACGGGGTGTTATAAATAAAAAAACTTTTTATCAGCTATTAGATCTACAGACTTAACATTTAACAAATGTAGTTTTTTGTTAGGCTGATATATGAAGAAAGCTTTTTGGTTTGTTTTTTTGTTTAATTTGTTACACGTAAAATTAACTCATTAAAGATTTCTTTATCTTTTAATCTGTATTGCTCAATTTTTCAATTCACCCATGCGAAGAACGGGTACATCATCTAGTGATATTTAAACAAGAAATCCGCCTCAAAAGGTTTTAAAAAATTGTGCAGAACTATTCTGATATCGTTAAGCCACTCGTTTTTGACGTGATTTTGAAATCGTGGCAAATAAATCCTTGGCGATCAGCCTAATGTTATATTTCTATATTGGTAAAATTTTACAACTACTTAGAAACTTCTGCAGCGTACCAATATCAAATGAGTACCAATTGTACATTAGTGGTGCATAAACATATTTTTAAAACTTAACTGTATGCGACTCTCTTAAATTTATAGCAAAATGTTAAACTTATACAGTTTTAATTGTTAGTAATATAGGAGGAGCGCGGTAATTCATATGACTTTTCCTGTACTAAACCACGCTGAATATACATTAAGGATATAAACTTTTATAAATAATAAGAATTAACAAAGGACGTGTATTAAAAAAATAATCTGTTAGATCCCATTTTAGCCCCAGCCTATATTTATCGGCGAATTATCATCCTCATACTGGATAGAAAGCAGAAAAATGGTGCAAGGCACCTTTTCTATGCCAAACATGTGGACTAAAATAGGATTTAACCGAAAAGTTCTTAGCAACATATGTTAAACTCTTAAGGTATACTTATCAAAAGTTACATTTAGTATCATAAAACATTGGACCAAATATATATAAATAGTTAATAATCACTAAACATCAGAAACGAAAGCATTAATTTAAAACTTGGCTTAAAAAATGTGAAATATTTCGTAGGATTACGAGAATATATCGAATCACACACACACACACACAACACACACAAGTGGTTTATTCGTAATTCTTTCTGTCGTACAACTAACACATTAATTCTTTATAATATTTATCTTGATACCCGTATGTTTAAATGGCCTTGGAAAGACACGAAAGTTTTAATGTTAGATGTTTTCTTATATTTCTTAAGTTACTCAGTTTCTTTTAAGTTTAATTGCATCTCATCATAAAAAATCAAATTTTCTTTTAAAAGAAACTTATAAACTATTTTCAACTTAATTATGCTTGCGAAACGAAATATTTGACAATGTATGGAATACATTTATAAGATAATACATAGAAGTATTAAACATTAACTATTTACTTACTAATCATGTATTAATAATGCTTACATCTAACCACTTGTTTCCTATGAAGCTTAGAATAATATTCTTAATGCGAAACAACAAGTACAAATTTAATCATGAAATTCATTATCATACTTGATAGAATATACTATGTTTCCCAACATGAAAGGTTATATTTTGTGCAATATGTATCAGCATAAATAGGCTCAGGAGACGAATTTGTTGAGCATAATATGTGTTTATACAAAGGCTATAGATGAATAATTCATTTTAGGTCAAGTATAATATGTTACTCTCAAACTGCATAATTTACGTTAGTTTCCTAAGCTCATAATTACTCGTATGAACATTTGAAATGTTGTAAAGATCTTAGAAACTAAGTAACTAATGGTTATAAATAAATAAAAAAGCATATACATTATTTCAATTTTTTTTAAGCTATTAGGGAAAAAAAATATATAAATAAGAAACGAAAAATTTAAGTCTTTTTTAATGTTCTCAATTTATTGTATTCATGTAACCTCTAAAGTTTGGAATTTATCGAAAACTCTTACAAAGTTAAGAAAGTACTTCGTTAAAAAAGAACTGAAATTTGTTTTGCTTTTTACCTAGCAAACAAAACATGATGTAAAATTGGGGTTTAAATTCCCAACACAGAAGTTTTCAAAGGGGGCCCAGGCCCGAAAGTCCCCCATTCTTTATCATGCTCCTTTTGTTTTTGTCGTTTTTGGGGGAAAAAGAAACAGTAAAAACTAATTATTGAAAAAATTAGTATTAATTAATAAAATTAATCATTAAAAAAATATTTAAAAAAAATTTTCGTTATATACTTAAAATTATAATCAATCGGGAAAAAAATCAATTTGGGGCGGGTGTCCGGAACCCTAGGACACCCTCCCCCCTCTTGTGTACGCCACTGGGTGTAATCATATTTTTATTGATATATAAGGAATAAAAGCTATTTAATTCAAATAAAAAGAGTTTTGGCATTTTTCCATTTTACCGGCACATGTGTTAAAGTTGCTAAAAATGATACAACTGACAAGAAATGGAATATTTCCTCTGTGGTAAACTTTTACCAGCACCTTTTCAAAACAAGCCGTGGTCTTTTCTTATTAGTAACGTTTTTATATTCATAATACATTAAAAATGGATGAAAACCAATAATAACTAACATTTATTAACACTTTTTTATGGTTATTGTGTCTTGTAGCCTTCATTCGTAAGTATCAATTTGTATTCATTTTAGTTTAAGTCAACCAATTTCTTCGGATTTAGAAGATATTCTTAAGTAAAATTTAGATGAAATTTTCTATGTGTATAGAAAATACACATAAAATAGAAATTACGTTCAATAGGTTTTGCTACCTTATTTTTTTCTTTGAACAGATTCCCTGCTCGAGCGTTGATCAAATATTTAAGAAAATAGCACATAACCTTAAATTTGTTGCTAAACCTTAATTAGCAGTATTCTTATTATTCATTTTACAACTGAAAACAATTACAATAAAAACTTAATTACTTTCCAAACTCTTAATACCTTTTAATGATCTATTTGCTCATGTTATTCTTTAAGAAAATTATACAGTATACGAGACACAAACGGAAAAATACTTCTAATGAATTAGTGAATGAACAAGGAGAGTTCTATTCTCATTACTTAAAATCATGGGCTCACATCAATTGCTTTTCATTTGAAGTGTCCAATTCCTTTTGGTGATTTATTCTCTCTCTAATCTTCTTTAACTAATTCCAATGGCTCTTAAATAATGGTAGAGAACTACCGATTTTCCAACAATCAAGTGCTTTATAGTAAATTAGGACCCAATGTTACTGATGAATTGGTAGTAAAAATCAATAGGTTAGAACAGTGCTTCTCAAAGTTGCAAATACTCGCCCCCCCTATACAATAACAATGTACTGAATTCAATAATACTATACTTTGACGCTAAAACTATGATACGACTTTAACATCTTAAGCACCCCTCGTGTATATAAACGTCTCTCTAAGCCAAAGCCTTTATTTCTCCAGACGTATATATACGTCTTTCCGAAATATGATTTTTTTCTGTGCACTGCTATCCGTAAAATTATTCCAACACTTTGGAATGCAATAAAAGGACCTTAACAATATTTGCGAACGATTTACTTATTCCAGATTATTTTTGTTCATTTATTCCTCCTCCTTCCCCCATACATCACATATGCGTGCCTGCGTGGAAAACGGTTGGCATTGGTAAGCGAATCACGAAACTTATGATTGGCAGGCAAAGTTTAATTATAAACTGTACAAAAATTATCAAGATAAGTGTTAATTTTTTATTATAAATTATATATATGACAAACCCATGGGTCACTGGTAATTAATAAATTTGTTTTTAACTTAGAATTGTTAAATTAATTATAAAATACATTGTGTAGCACTGATATAATTATAAGTGTAATATATCAGTGTAAATGTGTACTTTATTTTTTATCATGTCAGAAAACACATAATAAAATTTTGCTTGTTTACTTTCAATAAATTTAAAAAAAAATTTAAATAATCTTTTGTTCTCTACTTTTCAATAGGTTCGCGCCCCCTTGGGAGTTGTCACGCCCCCCAGTTTGAGAAACACTGGGTTAGAAGTTTTAAATCAAAATATTAAAAATACTTGTAATCATGGAGAGAAACACCTCACTGTACTCTCACGAAAAGTAAAGTATTACTTATTTTTTAAATGAAGCTATTACTTAGCTATCTTGAAGACTGGGTTTACTAAAGATCTTTCCCCGAGCCAACCTCTACATTTAATTACTAATTGCTTCCGCTCATTGTTCTTCTAACACCAACACTTCGAGGTATTCTCGAATAATCCTTTACTATCTTGTCTACAAAAATATTTAAATGGTAAAGTCTATTTGCATACATCACACGGTTATTTCAATTGGTGAAATTCTCATGTTAATCAAAATCATAAATAAACCTAGAGGTCAGTTCAAGGATGCGTGAGAACTCCTCGTTGCAATTTCAAATGAATGTATGTGTGATTGAATCTTATCCCTAGTTGAAGTTCTTCGCTGCATTGTTACACTGCTTTTAATTTGACAAGATGTTGAATTTCTTTAAGCAGTAAGAACATTCTGTACGTATGCAAATCCTTCATTTTTATTACAAATATTTTATATGTAAAGATGACACTTTGTAACGTCTTTGAAATTAACATTAATTCAGATGAAAGTGTTTTTAATAGTGTCTAATATTTACTTCTTGGAGTAATTTGCAAATTTTCTTGGGAAAAGTTTGGTAATGCAAGACATATATGAATATTTATTTTTTCCTACAAAAAACCTTTTGGATAGAGCATTTTTACCAAAAAAGACATTAAAACATTTTAATATATATTGAAGAACATAATTTACTATATATATTATAAATACCATTATGTTGAGAAAAGTGGTCTCTCTTTCTCTCGCCTTTTTGCCAAAACTTATGTAACTCAACCATTTTTGGTTTTAACATTTATATGTTTTGAATTAAATAACTGAACTGCAAATGAGCATGGCTTGCATCTTTTAACTGCAGGGGCACAAATAAGCTCAATTCTCTATTTTTCCTCTAAGTACAAATAAGACGCACTAAAGCCCTGAAAATTTGACATATATTGGTCTCCATTATTCAATAGAATGGAAGTTTCTAGAGAATTCAAGCTTAGTCTCATGGTTTGAAATGAATATTATCCAATGCGAAGTTGACAATCATTTCCATTCACCTTCCATGATGCCTTGTTAAGTGTAAGAAAATATTTAAAATAATAATGTAATTCAAATTTCTGAAATATGTGAATGGTTATAGAGCGTTTCATTATTAGTTTTATGTTAAAATAAATGTCAAACAATATTAATAGTGAAAACAGTTACTGAGACCTGTGATGCTTTTGAATGTTGCCTTCAATGTGTGTCAGATGTCTATTAAAAAATTGAAAATAAAAACAAAACGCATTAGGATTGTAAATTAAAAATTAACAGTTAGAAACTTATAATGAGTTCGATCTTGAATATCTCTCGAGGAATAATTTAATTTAATTAAGCCAATTTAACGAATAAATTTTTTAAAATTAGTTAACAATTGTAACTATATATTTTTAGGGAAAAAATTTTAAAAAACTATTTCTTGAAATTAGAAAATATATATATATATATATATATATATATATATATTTGTACCAATTATACTAAAACAAAACGTTCCTCAAATTTTCAAAAAATAGCTAAAGTAGTTCCAATCAAAGATTGATGAGACTTGTTGAGTATCATGAATCCTTGATTATATTATGCTAAATAATACAAACGGAGTGCGCAAATTCCGTGCTATTACCCACAAACTACTGATCCGTAATTTCTTTTACTTATTTACATCATTGTTAATACTCTAAACCATATATGTCTAAACTTTATTAATTTTAAATTTTATATTTTATATATTACATAATGCGACATTTTCATTCAGGCATGCTCACTATTTTCATTAAGATATCCGACTACGTTCGGAACCGTGATTTCGCAAAAGCGTATAAATGGATAATATTTATGATATTTAGTGTCACTTAGATTAGAAAATGTATATAAAATTGTTTTAAGAATAGTATTACACAATAAAAACTTATTTATGTACAATATTTTGACAAAAAATGAACATAGAAGGACCCATTTTCAAAATATTCTCCTTTTGTGAAAAATGCTTCTATTATAACAATATTTTGCCTGTCTATAGCTCAGACCTCTGTAAAGAGGCTCATCTAGAAAATTTGAAATATATAACTTAGAAGTGAGTTTATCCATGTTTTACGACAACAGAGGGGAGACATTTTAAGAAAAAACGCCGATAACTTTGACAATAATGTGAATTTTTCAAAAAGCATTATTGAGCCTTTGTACAGAGGTCTGAGCTATATACAGGCAAAATATTATAATAATAGAAGCATTTTTTTACAAAAGGCGAACATTTTCAAAAAAGGTTATTCTAAGTTAATTTTTTGCCGAAATATTGTATTTAAATAACTTTTTTTGCCAAAATGTCCTTAAAACTATTTTATATATGTATTCTAATCTAAGTGACACTAAATGTCATGAAAATTATCCATCCGGATACCTTAAAATGTATGTAGCAGCTCTTGTATCATTCGGTAACAACCTTCAGTTAAAGAATTCTGCAACAGTATTCTCCGAAATGTATCCCTAAAGCGATAATTCACTTGTGCAATTACATTTCAACCAAAATGATAAGATGGACACAATAATGAACACTAATTTTAATTTTGCTTAAACTTTGGGGAAAGTTTAATAATGCTATCAGTATAATAATAATATATTTTCAAAATATGAAACGTAGGGAAAATATGACATTAATTAAAGGCAGAAAGAAAAATCGAAAATAAAAATAAATTACTGACATATACTTATTTTATATATAAATAAAAAAATCAGAGATCTATTAAATATATTTACCATTAAATATGCTGGATGCATTTCCCTTGACACTCTCAGTGATTTCAGTATTGCAAGCTAAATAAAATTACGTAATAATTATAAAATTTTGCACACATACATTATTATGAACGTAATAGATTACTATTTATATAAATGAATTGTACATCAAACTTGTCATGCTTTAAAGAATATATACATATAGACAATACTATTTTATAACACCGACAACAATGTAATATGCAAATAAAATAAATACCCATTTTTATGTGTTAAATCCTGTCATTAAAGGTAAAAGAAACATTCAATAAAGAGTCAATAGCAAATCGTGTTTCAGTGATGAAAATAAATTAACAGATGACGAAGAACTTTTGTATTTTCTCCCTCTCACCTAACGTGTCGTAAACATTCTTATTGGTCAATTGAATTACACAAAGAAACGAAAATTAGAATTTATTTTTCTTGGAAGTGTTAATTAGGATACTTTTAATTATAATTAAGGTAAATGAAAGTTATGCTCTTGGAATGCATCTGATGCAATACTCCTTGAAAATGAAAAATAATTACATTATTGCATAAGGCAAAAACAATTGCTTTGAAAGATGTAACTGCTATCGAAATCATAATTATTTCGAAATTTTAGTGGATTATGTAATTTTACTTCATATAGAAGCTTTATGATTTAAAGTTTACTTTAGTGTTTTCGTAAATACTGTTGTAATAAAAATGTGTCATACATTTTAAAATTTGTAAGAGTTTTTTTAAAGATGTTATTATATTTATATGCAAAAAAAAATAGAGCGACAAAACTACATCAGTACTTTGATTGTTACCAACCAAAGTGCTATTAATTTAAGTATTAATAAACTTTACTTGGACAATTTAAAATAACTACCATTTATCACTAGTAAATTTAGTTTGAAAAATTAATATTAAATATAAAATGTGGTTAAATTTCTTTTGTCATTCGTATTAGAATATAAAGTAAAAAATTTTATGTTAAAAATTTGAATTTGTATAAAAAGCGAGTGCTCAATGAATTAGCTCCGTGCTTCTCAAAGTTTTAATATTCGCAACCCAATATTCAATCATAATTTTCATTGCGCCCCCCTCATACAATAACAATGTATTCAATTCAATAGTACAATATTTTGATGCTTAAACTTCGATACGACTTTAGCATCTTAAGGGCCATTGGCGTATTTAAAAGTCTCACTCAAGTGCGCTAATTTCACCGGACGTATATATACGTCTTTTCGATCTTTTCTGTATTGTTATCCATAAAATTATTCCGAAAGCTTTGGAAATGAATAAAAGGGCATTGACAGTGTTTGCGTTGAATTTACTCATTTCAGAGGATCTTTTTTATTGATTTAATTTATTCATTTTCTTCCCGTAAATTTAATCAGCAGTAAAGGGATTTATTATAAAGTGTACCAATTATCAAGATAAATGTTATATATAATTTTTGTATATAATTTTATATATAATTTTTATATATGACAATCCCATGGTTCACTGGTAATTATTAAACTTGTTCTTAGCTTAGTATTGGTAAATTAATTATAAAATACATTGTGTAGGACTGATATATTTATATGTGTAATCTCAGTGTAAATGTGTATTTTATTCTTATGTCAGAATGTATTTTATTTGCTTACTTTCAGTAAATTAATAATTTTTTTTAAATAAACTTTTGTTTTTCTTTTTTTAATATGATCGCACCCCCTCTCGTAGAATTGTCACAACCACCAAGGGGGGAGCGCCCCACAGTTTTAGAAACGCTGAGTTAGCTGAATAACGCAAAATCACGCATGTATATACATTGGATAGAATATGCAAATTATGATCAATGACTTCGTTGCCGGGGCTCCAGAGCTCTTCAAATGGACTTCAAAATGGTATAAAAAATTGAGGATATTCCAGTGCTAAAGCGTAACTTCTTTGCGAATGTTGTTTCATCATCACACATGGCTGTATCACTGCCTTAAAATGGATCCTGAATAGCATGAGAAAGTTACAAATTGAGAGAGAACGTTCATTTCTAGACTTTGGAATCGTAAGAATGCGACAATTCATCGATATTGACAGCAATTGGTGAGCCTTGAGAGTACAGCTCGTCAAGAATGAAGCTGTAGATGGAGATAGACTACTGAATGCGAGTTCAGACTGATCATCTGATCGGTGGAACAGCCCCCTATTCATATACTTATGTTGTCCAACAGTGACTGTAAAGACCATCCGAAGGTAACTCAGTGAAATAGACAAGGTCAGGAGACCATAACGCCGATTTCATCTCACTGTTGCATACCACGATGCAACGGATTGTCCTGAGGGGTTTTGACATCTAAATAATTTGGACTGAATAATTATTTTTAAAAAGAAATTTGTTTCGAAATAAGCCCCAAAACAAAATAGGACATGTTTGGAGACAGCCAAGGCAGAGGTAAAATATTCATCTAATCCGCATCTGTCACAGAATCAGATGGCCAAGGTCAGAGTCAAGTCAACGTATTGTAAGGGTTTTGTTACACTCGTTTCCCTGTATTTCACGAAGAAAACAATCACTTGGTATAACCCAGCGTTTCTCAAACTGTAGGGCGTGCCCCCTAAGGGGGCGTGATAACCCTACAAGGGGGGCGCGAGAGTATTCAAAAGTCGAAAAGAATTGTTAATTTTTACTGAAAGTAAACAAACAAAATACATTCTGACGTAATAAAATACACTTTTAAACGTATCAGTACTGCTCAATGTATTTGATAACTAATTTAACAATTCTAAGTTAAGAGCAAGTTTAATAAATACTAGTGACTTCATGGGCTTGTGTCATATACAAAATTATACACAAAATTTAACATGTATCTTGATGATTTGCATCAGCGGCGTAACGTACATCCCCGGAATCCCTCATTGCGGGGGGGGGGGGTTGCAGTGATTCTAGGGGCCCGAAGCCTGACTGAAGTCCTGTACGTATTTGAGCTTAAGGCTCAAGTCCTGATTTTGTGGGGGCCTAATATACTCCATTACGCCACTGATTTTTGTGCGATTTATAATTATTCCCTTAACTACCAATTAAAAGTTACGCGATTCGCTCCCCAATGCCACCATTTTCCACATAAGCCCCCATATGTGGTGTATTGGGGGAGAAAATGAATAAAACTAAGCAAATTCTCTAAAATTCTCTTAACTGTTAATCCTTCGCAAACAATCTCGTGGTCATTTTATTCAATTTCAAAGCCTTCAAAATAATTTATGGATAGCAGTGCACCAGAAAAGATCGTACTTCGAAAAGACGTATATATACGTCCGGGGCAATTAACACACTAGTTGAGCGAGACGCTTATATACGCAAGGGGCATTTAAGAGGTTAAAGTCGTATTGCAGGTTTAGTGTCAAAGTATATTATAATTAAATTCAATACATTGTTAATGTATGAAGGGGGGCGCGATGTAAATTATGATTGAATATTAGGTCGCGAATGTTGAAAGTTTGAGAAACACTGGTATAACCCCAATCCTACAATCTTTCCTTGTGGACTCCTCCACACACCACAAAGGAAATATTAATTGGTTGTGATGTATCTAGGAGGTCGCCAAAGTGGTGGTCCACGAGAAAATTTCGTGGGTCCTCAGAAAAATGTGGAATATACTTACTCATCACGTTAAGATATGTTTTAAGATACATTGAAACATAATTCGATTCATAACAATAATTTAACACTTAAAAAATCCTATTAGTGGTCCGCGAGATTTAAGTTATGAATTTACTGGTGCGTGAGGTCAAAAAGTTTGGCGACCACTGCTATAGATCACGTAGAGGAATTTGGATTCTCCTGTACCACACACAAATTAAGGGGACATGGTACGATTTACGCAAAAATTTTTAATTTAAGGATTTTTAAAATTTTTTTGGTTGCCTCCTATGTATGTATATTATGTTAAACAGATTTTGTGCTCAAAATTTCATAAAAAGCTAGCCATATAATTTTTTACAGAAAAAAACTTAAAATTTGTGAAGAGAATTTAAAATGCTACTCCTCCAACAAAAATTTACGTACATGCATGGAATTTGATTTACAAGTACGTCAAACTATGCATAATAAAAGTTGGTATGGGTTTTGCGTTAACGTGATTGGTATTCATACAATACTTCTTTTTATGAATATGTACTGAAAATTCCTCAAAAAATGTATAAATTCTGAGTTTAATTATTTTAAAAAAAATAAATATTACTTTGATTCAAAAATGCATACCAACTTTTGTTACATATACTATTAGCAATAGGTAAAAAAAAATTCAAAGCATTAAGTGCAATAGAAAAAAAGCCTTAGCATTTTAAATGAAGACAAAATAGTTATTTTATCTTTCTGAGATAAGTCAGTTTAAAGTTTTGATTTGCCATAGGGATGTGAATAAAAATGAACGTGAACGCTATCATAGTTCTGCGTTTTTTAAGTTTAGAGCTTTCAAATTTTGTGAGGTTATAGAAAAGTATATAAAGAATAATTTAGGCTAAAAATTAATTTTGATTTGTTGACCGATTTTGGTTAATTGAATCGTACTGTGTCCCCTTAAATAATTTTTTTTTTAATTTGATTTTTTTTTATCTATTATACTTCCAGATGTGAAATTAAGCAAACATGTTTTTTTTTTGAGTATAGATGCTCTAAGAATGGGTTTTGCAGAAATTGACTTTGGAATATGGGGATGGAGAGTGAAATACTAGGTATTACAAAGAAATTCTCTGACTGTGCATGCCCTAGCCATTAGCCTTAGTGTGAAGGAGTGGGGATGGAATATAATTGACCTTGATCTTTTTTGCACTTGTGGCACTTTATTTCATCTCTCTATCTAGTTCAGTTTGTTCTTTAGACGTTGATGTGCGAAGAGCGGCGATCATGATAAACGTAAAAATCGTCCTGCGCATAAATTTAATATTCCTCGTGAAAACAAAAATCTAATTGAATGTCTGGAATTGTTAAAAAGTGTTTGGAGATAATTACACGTCTCCGTCACATAATCAAGTTTTTGAATGGCACAAATGATTTTCGGAAGATCCGGAGGTTGCCGAAGATAATGAAAGTTCTTGTTGATCTGTGACATCAAGAACAGGTGATGCGTATAGTTTTTGTTCCATATTGATGGCATCATCCTGACTGAATGGATACCTCAAAGCCAAACGGTAAAACCGCAGTACTACATTGAGGTAATGAGAAAGTTTAGAGGAAAAATGAGGAAGAAAAAGCAAGGTATATAGAGCAACAACATGTGGATTCTGCACCAAAACAACTCCCCAGTGCACATAGCGCGTTCTGTAAAACAATTTTTAGCGGACAAAAGATTTTTTGCGCTCTAACATCTACCGTACTCACCAGATCTCGCACTGTACAACTTCTGCCTGTTTCTTAAAGGGATAAATGCATTGATGTTGACACATTTTCAGTCTGTTGGAGAGGGAAAGGTAAAAATGGTACACCTACTGCAACGGTATACTTACGTGACACCTAATAAGCCGCAGAACTAGTGCAAACGGTGAAAAACTCGTATGCAGCAATGCATTAACAAGGAAAGGGAGTATCTTGAATGGGATTAAAAGGTATTTCTACATTGTTTTCAATAAAGCTAATTTTAAGACTAGTCCATATGCTTAACTGTCACTGTAATACATAGTTTGACTTCCATTTTAGACATCCAAGTTCTTTTTTTTTAATTTAAGTTGCAATGGCTACAAGAAAGTTTTTCAATAAGTTTGAAAGCTTTAAGCTAGAAATATCAATGACTTAGAAAAGACAGTTTATACTCCTACATCATAAATTACCCAGCAAAGTGGACAGTAAAGGCTAGTATATTTGATACATTAATATGACACCTGCACAATCCTAAGTAACATTCATTATAATAAACCAACATTTAATCTTTTTAAAAATAGTGAATTCCTTTTCATTATATAATTATAAAAAAAAATGAACTCAGTTCGTTCTTCATTAAGCATAAATACTAATTTTAATCTTGCCTGAGCACTATTCAGAATTCTAAATTTAGACAGAGGTGGATTAAATTTCTTCATTGTATATAATAGAGCAATTGAAGTGAGATAAGAATTATTTTTAGGAAGTGATTAAGGTATCTGCCTACCTTCGGACCCAATTTTTTTATAAAAACAAATTTTTGAAACAAATCGAGTGTTTTTAGAACGAAAAATAAAAAAAAATACGTAAATACATACAATTTTTTAAATAAATATTGCACTTTTAGAAAAATTTTTTGTTTTCAAGGAAATTTTACCAAATTTTTACTAAAACGGGTAACACTGTATAAAAAAATTCTAATACAATTAACATAATTTTCTTTATACACAGCATACATATCACGGTGCTCTTCAAAATGAACTAAAATCTAAGAGAAATATTAAAATATAAAAAAATACAGACAATTATACATAATCATATGAAAATTTTGATATTTTTTCATTTTTTTCTTTATAAAAAGTACCCTAAATAAAAAATATTTAGCCTACAACAAGCTTTATAGTCCACCTTATGAAACATTGTATAATAAACATTTCCACAAAATTTCAAAACGTTATCTGGTTTGGTTCTTAAGATATCATGTATCTGGTAAAATGTTCTTTCGAAAACACAATTTTGAGAAAAACTCATTTAAAATTTAATCTTACTGCCCTTTTGCATAGAGGGTTGTTTTTAAAATCAGTATAACTTTGTTTCTGTTTCGCGTAAAGGAAAAAGAAAAACTGCTTAGGAAAGAAAAATGTTCAGACTGTAAGGTTTTGAAATAAAAAAAATGTCTTATGTAGACAAAAAACGACATTTTCAAGGTAGGCAGTCACCTTAAACTGTAGTTATCCTATAAAAAGTATCACTTCATTTAATAAATATTAAGTTAAAAATATAAACATATTAGTTTTTCTCGGTTGCGAAAAGAAATCTGATGTCTTATTTGTATGCATATTAATCTTAATACGCATACTTTATAGTGACTTCCTTATTTGTATGCATAATAATCTTAATACGTATACTTTATAGTGACTTTCTTATTTGTATGCATAATCTTAATACGCATACTTTATAGTGACTATTCAACTTCTACCTTTATGTACACTGCGAACTCAAACTGAAAAATTCCTCACTCTTTATAAAATTAAAGTCACTTAACAATTATTTTGGCTTCTTAAGACTCTAAATCATACATTTGATGTGTTAAATTCTAAAAAAAAAACTCTCTTTACCAAACAAGAACTCTTTGATGGATTGGAAGCAAACCTTCTTCAAAGTCCTTCGCCAACTTCATCGAATCATTACTCCATCAAAGCTGTAAAGAGATGCTTTGATGTGAATTTTATTGTTGTTTCATTGAGGAATAAATACAGCTTGGCAGGATTGTTATTAGGAAAGTTCGCCTCAGCTTTGATCCATTTCTCTCTTAAGTGGAGGAGGAGGCGTGTGTTTCTGCCAAGACGTGGTTAATGAGAGCATGATGGATGGAGAGCTTAATTATTATCATTAATGAGTGTCGGTTATTGGGAAAGGAACCAGGAAGTACAAGAGGATTGTTTTTCTAGGAATTGAGATTAAATTCCATATATTCTGAAATGGGATTTAAAAGATTTTAATATTTGGGAGGGGGTATATGTGTGATATTCTGTGGATTGTTTTATCACATATTTTGCTATATTAAAAAATGTACCCAAATTAAAAATCCTCAATGTTTTTTTAACTTAAAAATAAGCAATAAAGTCTGAAGAATTCGAGTGAATGAGACAGAGTTATATGACATCGCACTCTATACCAACAAGAGGGCTTTTGAAAAATATTCTCACAATTTTGAGCATCGACCATCACATGAGATGAAGCCTCTATCCATGATACTCCAACTCACAAACGGGAAAATTTTAAACTCAACACATTTAAATGGCATCAGCCTCCTCTACATGGTGGGATTTCATATAACTAGTGCATGATCATATAAGAAATGTTATCCACATTCAGTGTGATCTAAATTCAATCGCATTATCACTACAAGTATGTATGCTAAACTGCACTAAAGAAAACAATTAAAGGGAGGAAAGGTTTTTTCCTTAAGAAAAAAGAACAAAATAATTAACGCCTGCACGCAAATAAGGTATCAGATAATAGTTGAGCTCTTCACGGTCAACTCTTCTACACAGTGAGTTGTGGCGTAGTAAGACAGTGGCACTGTGATCGACTTTGTGTAGAGGTATGTCTCATGTTCTCTGAAGATTGTAGCATAAGGATGTTTCGAAATATCGTAGTTTAGCTGAATCATTGGTTTTTTTTAATGTCTTTGTTTACCCATCGTTAATATTGTCAGTCGTCATAGTCTAGATCAATGATACTCAACCTGCAGCCCGCATGTAACCCACAGGGCTTTTTGAATGGCCCGGACATGGTTCATTGCACTAAGAAATTAAATTATTGGAGAACAATCTACAAAAAATTTAAGAGGAAATTCTATCAATCAAGCAATTGAAAGTATCAAGTTTTTCAAATGCTTTTTTAATAGTAGAACATAAGCAAGAGGTTTGGTCATATATGAAAAAAATAGAAATTTTCCCATAACTCAGTAAAAATTCACAAAAAAATAAATATTTTTCTGTGTGTGTTATATAGAAAAGTTAATATAGTATTAAAATAAAAGCCAAAAACTGAATTTTAATATTTTGATGAATTTTGTTTGTTATTGTTGCTTTGATCTTATAGTATAGTTGGGGCCTGTGCATGAAATAACTCATGTGTATACGGTCCCTGTGAAATATCTTCCATGTGTACACGGTCCCTGTAAAATATCTGCCATGCGTTTGTGGCCCGTGTGATTTACATATCATGCGTATGTGTCCCGGAG
Organism: Trichonephila inaurata madagascariensis; assembly: GCA_019973955.1. Taxonomy (NCBI): domain Eukaryota; kingdom Metazoa; phylum Arthropoda; class Arachnida; order Araneae; family Nephilidae; genus Trichonephila; species Trichonephila inaurata. The sequence goes on from BMAV01024129.1 coordinate 29,632, forward strand.
AGAAAAAAATGTTGAGTATCCCTGGTGTAGATGATGCTAAAAGATGGCGAACAGATGGAAGACTCGAAGCTGACGCAATCACAGGCTACCTTCTGTTGGGACCCTTGGATTTCGAGAAGTGTGATGTCCACTTTTTGGAAACAGTTCATAAAGATAGGAATAGAGATCTTCTGATCTGGCCAAGGCCACAAAAGAACAACAATGCCGTCTCAAAACCATTGTTTGAGACTTCTGGCGAAATGGTTTATAAACGCAAACACCGTGTTATAAACGCAACTGTATCGCAATGAGTATAATGCTAAATGAACATTTTTTTCAGAGATAACAAGTGCTCAGAGACTTAAAGCAGGTGGACTGTATGCCAGACACCTTGTAGTCTGCATCCTTTTGACTGTGAGTTACAAAAAAAATCGTCCAGCATGTTTACAGAAAACACCCGCCTTGTACAGAGAATGATTGTGACAGATTCTCTTCAGTGATGAGTCGCGATTCAGTCCGGACGGTGACTCAAGATGTGTTCTCATGTGGAGAGAACCAGCAGTCGATATCGAACCTCTAACATTGTTGAAAATGAACACTTTGGTTGAAGTGGTCTAATGGTCTCGAAAGGCATCGTTGCAGACGGTTATACCGACATTCATGTGTTTGATAGAGGTACTTTGACAAATCAGTGGTACAGGAGCGAGAACTTTGCACCCTACATCAGACCTAAATGCAAATATTATGGATCAGATTTCATTTTTATGAACCATAACGCACGCCTCCACAAGAGCCAGTAGGGAAATGAATTCCTTCAATCGGTGAATATTCAATGATTGGAGTGGCCTTCGATGTCGAAACCATTCGAATAAGTACTGGACTTCCTTGGACGGTCAATTACAGTGGGAAGACCATCTCCAAAAACCATCGATGAGCTCAAGAGGACCTTGGTGCAAAAGTGGATGCAGTTGCCACAGGGGTTGATAAGGACCCTGTGGTAAACAGTATAAAACACCGATGTGAGTGTTGTGTAGCTGTTAAAGGTGATTATACACACTAGTAGACATGCTTTTCTCTGATTTACTGGGTGCCGGTCAGCTGCTGTGATGGACAAGTGACCGATTTCCTAATGTAGGTTGCATGCTGGGCCCATTTTTGTTTTCCAATACATTGATTATATACCGGTCAATATATTGCCCAAGTTTGGTTTTATTTTCTTTGTTAATTTTTTTTTATTTCAAAAAAATTGTGAATTTAAAAGTTTTTCCAGTATATCTGTGATGGGCTTGAAATGAATCTCAAATTCAGTTTTTGGTTGATGTATAAATATATAATTCTTATTTCCGAAATATTATATTTTTCATTTAGGACTTTAACTAAATGATTCTGATCTTAATGTTTCGGAAGAAGTGTATCTTTTTAAAACGTGGTCAATTTTGAACGGATAAAATAACTTGAAGTCCTTCATAAAATTAATTTTATTAACAAAATTATGTAAAATTTTAGATTTGTTTCCGATGTTAAATATTTATAATGAGTTCACATGATGTTTATGGAAATAAATAAATTGAAAAATGTTTGAGATTGACATTATCTAAACTTCTATTGTAATTCTAATAAAAAATTTGTAAAATTGTATTACATTTTTGCAATGGCTATAATAATTGATCATGAAATAAACTAGTTAAAAACATTGTTTTTCAAAGCATGTTTATAGAGAAATTTGAAATAATACTTTCATTTAAATTATGGAGAAAAATGTAATTGTTTCATTACTGATCTTCAACGAGAAACATTATTTTGGCTTTTGTAAGAATACCTGAAAGCGTAAATACTACATTTACTTTTTATTATGAAACTCCAGTTCTTGAAATGTTAAATATTTTATTTGGATGAATTGCATTATTTATTTCCATTACAAATACCGATTTTAAATGAAAAATTGGGGATCCAAACATCTGCATTTAATTGTTTCGGAGATCCAAATAATTAAAAAATTAACTAATTGTAGTAGAGAGTTGCTAAAATATGCCATTGTTATCGACGTTAAGATCATAATATTTGAGAGAAGTATAGCAAAGTTGTATGACATGTTATTAGATATCGAATAATTCACTATACCAAAAAGACCAGAACAACTCTATCCAATCCGCTAGACGTTTATAGTGCAAGAGAGACGTATAATTATGCGTAACTTGATTATTCGATAACCAGGTACGTAGCTCTTCGTTCCAACAACAAACTAACAAATACTCTCGCCAAAGGGCTTAATATCATTTCCTAACAGCTAATTGCAAAGCGAAATGTCTAATAATTTCACAAAGTTACTGTAGTGCAGTTCAATGGGTAATTTTCTCTTAGAAATTTAATATAATCACAAATATTAGAGAGCAGTTTCGGATTTCTAGGACTAATTGGAAGTTTTTATGACATGAGAAGAATGATGTAAATTCGTGTCATGAATAGTTTCAACCAGTACTTTTTTTTTCTTTGGAATTTCAGCAAATAAGCAATATGTTTGGAATTTGATTACCAACTTTAAAAAAAAAACACCTTTTTTGTTACAACTATTAGTTTTTCTGTCAAAATAAATTTTTATTTTCAATATATAAACGAGTATATCTGCTTTTTATCGTCAAAGCAGATTTTAGAAAATATCACTAAAGATAAATAATAAGTAACACACATATAAGGATTGATGCCGGAACAGATGACATATTTTATTTAAAATCAAAATTTCTCTTAAAATGCTCTAATTTACACTTCAGAAATTATTAGTGAATATATACTTTCCTATATTTATTACCAGTCATATGTACAGTTTGGCGACGAAAGGTCACAGAGATAATTTTTCTGAATAGCGGGAAAAGTGCACATAGATTTTCTGTCTGGTATTGAAGATACGCTTAGATTTTCTGTCACATATAGAAGTCTAGCATAGATTTTCTGTTATTTATAGTATTGTAGTATAGATTTTCCGCCATATGTGTTAAGGAATCAGGTTATATGTTGTTTATGAGAGAATCGTTAAAAGTACGAATGTTATCTCTTATCACATTCATTTATAGATTTATTAGTCGAGAGCCACTTCACATCAATTACTTCATTTCCATTTATGTAGATATGTTACAAAAGTAACATGTAAGAGATTAACTATTTAAGAATTTAGTTATATTTTCCTTTTGAATCTATTTAAATATATACTTTATTTTTGCGTAGCCTAATTGTACCACTCCAAATAACGATAAAATTAAAAAAATATATAATTTTTAATTTCATATACATATCTGAAAATATTTGTAACATTAGGTTACATTTGAAGAACATTCATTACATTACTCGGTATTATTCATTACATTATTCATTCATTACATAATTTGTGATCAGCACACAACAATAGCATTTCGAAGATGTATTCAAAACCTTAAAATAAACTTAATTTAAGTACTGTTAAATAAACTAAGTCATTATTAATGTCATTATTATTATTTTTCAAAATCAGAATAAATTAACTTTATAGGGGAGGGTATAAACAAGCGAAGCCCAGTTACTGAGTTTTAAGTGCATCGCGCTTCTCCACCACAGCTCCGAGGCTCAAATCCCGGACTAGAAAAGGTTTTCTCAGCCTTTCGCTCTTTCCGTGGGTCAATAAATGAGTACCAAGTTCGTTTGGAAACTTAACACTGGAGGTTTCACGTCAGACTAACCACCTGACCGGAATATCTGCTCATGCGCCTCCTGACCCAAGGTCACATATACTGAGTTGGGCACAGTAGGTCTTAGCCCTCTTGAGATGTTGGCCACTGAGTTAAATTATCAAACAAGCAATCAATCTTGATACTGATAACGAATTTACAAAGTCTGCCCACAACTGAAGGGGAATGTACAAAGTTTGACCTTAACTAAAATGGAACCATTTAAGTTTGACCTCAATTTATAGGGAATCTACAAAGACTAACTTCAGTACTTGAATAAAATATTATGATAAGTTTGGGAAAAAAAAATTCACTCGAATTTTAAGTCCTAAATTATTGTATTTATATCCCAAAGAATTAAATTTCAAAGATTCTCACTTAGAAGTCAGATAAAAATAAGTCTTTGTAAATTAATGTTCTAACTCTAACTATAGTAAATTTAAATTTAATTTCTAGTTCACGATTAAAAAATCCTCAGTAAAGCTTTTCTTTCAACACCTTCTTAGAAGTGAATTACATGTACAACTTATGAGTTAATACACTGAATTACTCTATTTTTTCATTTATTATTAAAAATTAATTCTAAAATTAAAGTTGGCTCTTTAAAAGAAATGGAATCAATAGAACGGAATAAATTAAAAAAAAAAAAATATATAAACATTTCACAAATACCATAAACTTTATTTATGACTAGAAATATATAATTAAATGAGTCTAGGATAAAATAAACTTAAATTGAAGAGACATATTATAGCCAGAGGCAAAAGAAGCACTTAGGATTGAGAGCTTCTAGAAAATTCAAGAAGTTTTCAAGTTAATGCATGTTTACGTACAGTTACAGCAACACACCCAGACATACAATTCATTAGTCAATTACAAAATAAATTAAGAACTTTCAAAGATTAAAAGCTTTTGCTGTCGCTTTCCAAACTTAAAGCTAATTTCAGTTATGAAAAATATAAAAATAAGAATAGATTTTAATAAAGAGAGTAGTAATATTTCTGAATTATCAGTGTCACATTAAACATGTTTCCATAAATCATGTTCATCTATCAGGCAGTGTTAGGCTTAATTTGGTTAAATTCGAATGGAAAGAAAATAAATTAGTTTTAAAATCATAGTTGAATTTTGATCTTTGAAGTAAAAATCAATCTTAATAAGGATAATTTATATTATTATTTATTTAAGAATGAAGATTTTAATTTAAGACAAATTGAGTATTTCATGATCTTTCGAAATATTTTGAAGATTCGTACATCTTTTTCTTTCAAAAAACTCACACAAACACATTTTATTTTTTTCTATAAATAAGTATTTAGATATTTCGAATCCTGTTAAGGATGTTTTCAATAAATTATAGTAGTCTTAGTAGAACTAGTTATCAAGAGTATAAAAAAACACACACAGATGAATGTATATATTCAAGATAAAAAGAACATCAATCTTCGTTACGGCATGCTTCTAACAAATAAAATTTCAAAAAAAATTTCGTGTAAACATAGTTATAAATTGTTTGCCAATACTGTAATGCATGTAAAACTACATTTTCAACAAATGCTATTTGAGTAAAATAAATTGTAAATAAGTTTGCTAATTAAAATTTTTAAGGAAACAGTTGTCAAACATTTTTTCGTGCATATTGATGTTTAGTAAATGCTTTGTAAAAATAATATTTATAATTATATCTTTTTAATTTATATATTCAAAACTTACATTTTGTAGTTGAAGTTTTGAGAAAACACAGTTGGATTCTTGTGTCAACCCATTTAGGAGGATAGAACTTGGTACCCTCTGTGATTCGTAAGCACGTAACATACCACTACACCAAAATGATCCTCTAACTCCGGAGGCTGTGACTGGTTTATATAGATTGATACCGCTATACACTCCCCCAACAGTGAGTTGGTGGATAGGAGAATGTACGATATAGTTGTTATTGCGAGCACATGTGAGTAGAGTTGCTGTTTTTGAAGGAGTTGCGTCAAGTGAGTCTGTCTGACGAGTTTTGGGTTGCTCTTTCTGCGGGTATAGATTGCACCACGGCAGATCAAAGATTTCGCTTTTCTTAGTTTTTCAAGGTCACCAATGAGGAGGTTAGAACTCTCGGTACCTTCTGATTCGGAAGCACGTAACATACTACTAGGCCAAAATGGTCGCCTCAGTCCGGTGGCTGTTACTGGATTATATAGATGATACCGCTACACCATTATAGGTCCGTTTAATCCATTAAAATTTTTTTGTAGATTGAGATATATTTAAAAAAAAGAAAAACTCTCATATCTTATTACCTAAAATTAATTTGAATTTTAATACCAAATTATTTGGTGGTAAGTATGTCATTCAATGATTACGCATCGTATGTTTTGAATTTCCTTTTATATCACATTACATGATATTAATAAAATATAATTTAAAAATACTTATGTATGTAAAAGAATTTACGAATTATATATATTTTGTATTCTGAAATTTAGGAATTTATGCATATTACTTTCTAAGAAATGTTGGAAAACAGACATCAGCCCGTAATGAGGCATAGTAAGTTGTACAATCGTATTTTGTTATCTGCTCACGTGCTTTAGTAGAGGACAAATGACAACATCTATATGTTTTTGTAAATTGTGTATGGCCACCAACTTTAGTCAATAATTCGTCGTTTGCGTTTACGACTTGTAAGTCCTAAAATCAATTGGGTTAAACGAAGAGTTAGCAGCACAGAACATATAAGGGAAATTAGTTTCCCATCGAGATTTAAAAATTAATGAAGTCGGTAGGAAGTATACTTCTGACAGACTTATAAAGTGCTGAATTCTCTAAATTGACTTGTACATAAATACCCAGAAAAAATAATATTTATAAGGATCTGTAATGATCGTTGTTCGTAATTAAGAAGCATGTATACAGGCAAAGGAATAAAAAGTAAGACACGACTTATTTAATTCTCAAATAATGATATATTTACTAATTATGTTTTAAAACTTGTTGAAAAGTAATTTGATGTTAACTCATCCACGAACTCAAATCTCTTATGCTTAAAATAAGTTGCACAACTTTACAGAAGGTATTTGCAATGGATTAGCGTAAAACTTTGGCACAATCTCTTTAACGAGCATCTTGAGAAAATACATTTCAAACAACTTATTTCATAATTAATTGATCAATTATAACTACATAAATTACCTTAAATATCTATGAAATATGTTTCCGGTGATTAGATTCATCAAACACAAAAAGCTAAGATTTTAAAAGAGAAGACAAGGATAATTCAGTCATAAAACAGAAATAAAGTAATTTATATCCGAGCTAAGTTTCAAAAAAGAGAAATTTAAGGGGCCCATTGAGAAACATAACTTGTTAGTTTCATAAGAGTTGCTCGTGATTTTAATTTCTACGTTAAACAAGATTTGTAAATTCTGTAGGTTTAAAAGCGTGGGTATTTACCTTCAAACTTGAAACATATTTCACAATTTGCGAAGAAAGAAAAATAACTCAATAACACTCAAATTCAGTTCTCATTACTGGAAATGGATTAAAATATTTAAATATATAAAATTTTAAATATTAAATAATATTTTAATGCATTGGAGAAGATAAAATTTTAAAAAAATACCAGCTATTAATTCGATTACCGTAAAATCTGGCGTATAACGCGCACCGGTGTATAACACGCACCCATACATCCAGGTACATTTTTTAACTTTTAAGTATATTCGCTGTATAACGAGCTCGAAGGAACCTGAAATGTACATGTGCAATGCTCGTATATTTTGAAGTTATTTATTCGAGGTATTATCCCAGACTTATGAAAAAAGTATAGTATACTTCTAGAACGACCTTTTAAGTTTTTTTAAAGTAAATATTATTACAATCTACATATAAGTGTAATTTTATTCATGCTCATTTTTTTTAATTTTTGGAGCTATCATTTTTATACCCGGCGTGTAAATGTGCACCTGTATAAATTTCGTTCATATTTTTTGTGTTCGAAGAGCCAGTTATGCGCAGGATTTTACGATAGTTGTAATTTTGAAAATAGCGTGATTTTAAAAAAAAATCTAGCTCAGGCTCTGAAAAGTAGGTCTTTGGTATACATACGCAATTATTATTATTATTAGTAGTATTACCATTTACATACAAGAAAAACTGTTTTAAATATGTCACATTTTCATTTTTTCCAAAAAATTGCATTTAAATAATTTTAACTGGTAATAATATACTTAAAACAACTTTACATGTGTATTATAATTAAACTGATATTAAATACAAAAAAATATTCATTTATATGGTTTTTCAAAAACGGTTCCAAATGTAATCAATAGCCTTAGTCTAGAGTTCAGATTTTAAAAAGGCACTATACAAATTATAACAAATAAGCTGTTATACAACTTTTATTTATGATTTAATGTGTGATTGATGTCAGGATTAATTCTGTTATAAAGTGAACATGAACAAAATGGCTAAAAACATAATGCACTCTAATTTAGACAAATATCGTATTTATTCTTATATCCCTTGCCTTTTAGCATTAATCATTTCAAAATAGAAAAAAGTTTTCTTTATTTAATGACCAATTTCCCAAAACACTTTAATCCGAAACGTTGCTTTTTCATACTTCTTTTTTTTAAGAAGATCAGGGGCCTTTAAAACATCTCATAGTGAAACCGATTGATCTCTGCCCCCCTCCCCTTCATCGATGTGGGATTGGTGACTGGGTTAAGAAGGTTTAAAATTTTAAAATACGTCCTTAGTACGTATAATTTACTAACCATAAAATAAATTCTTGTTTATTCGAAGTATTAACTTAACGAGATATTTAAAAAGTGATACCAACCTAAGAGTGAAATTTGTGCTTCCCAAATATATGTACTAGTATTCACTATAATTACATACGACCGAACATAATTTTAACATCTAAAGCAGGGTTTGGCAACCTTGTAGCTGTGGTGTGCCAAACCATTATACCAATAAGATTCAGTGTGCCACACATTAGCAAATATTTTTAACAATTCGATTTACACGGCAAGATAGGTCAGATAAAGGTCAGATAGAGGTCAAAAATATAGATTTAGAGTGTTATTATAAATTAATTATGCGTCATTTAAAAATATTTATTAAGAATGTTTGGAACATAAATTTTTGAAAAATTATCAATTTTAATTTTTTATTTAAGTATTTAGTTCAAATATTTTGTTTAAAATGATATATGATATGAGGAAATACGCTAATTTGAAGTATTTTTATTTTTTAAACGAAGTTACTCATTGACGAGCTCTGCTCGGAGGACCTGTGTTTCCCCCTTACACAAGTTTCTGATGAGTGCGAATACATATGATGCTCAAGTGGAAAAATTAGAGTGTATTGGGCTTATCCAAAAGTGTAAGGGGAAATGTCTTTTGGATCTTAAAAGTAAAAACAGAGGAAACAAGTTAGAAGTCTAAGTGGTCGTAACCAGCTCACCGAGATTTTATCTGCACAATATTAAAACTGCTCTTTGAGTTGTTTATTTTCATCTTCGGTCTTCAAACGAGAACTCTCAACATGGACTGAGGGTATAAATTCATGGTGCAAGTTTCGAAATGCAGAAGCTGAATGTAACGAAAGGTATCATGATCATAAACACATACAAGCGTGCTGTATGCTATATATCATAATGAATTAAATGAAGCCAATTCTTAGAGATCTAGGTGATCCTATGTTATTAAGAAAATTTTTACATGGAAAGACTCAGAACCCAAATAAGTCAGTTAATAACACCATATGTCAATGATTCCAAAATCTGCACTTGTGGGAAATTAAAACTCAAATTGAAAAATATGGATCACACAAAATTCAGTATGAGTCACGTTGGAAAATTAATGATCTTAAAACAGTATGATATTGAACCAAGCTATAACTTGGTGTCATGCTTCAAAAAATTAGATACACGTAGGATTTGCGTAGCTCAACGAAAGTAGCTTGAGATTCAAAAAAAGACTAAGTTGTTAAATATAATTTTAAAAAAAGAGAATATAAGAAGAGATTTTGTAGGAGCAGAGGTGAAAGAAAATCCTTCATATGCTTCTGGAAAGTACTAAAAAAATAAGGTTAGAAAATTACAAATTTTTACTTCAAAGCCTGTTTTCTCAAAAAGTAATATTTCTCAATTTATGTACCTTTTTCTCAAAAGCTACTCCTTATATAATCCTCAAATTTTCAGTGACCATACTTTTAACATGTTCACACATTTTAATGGAGGGGATTAGATATATATAGCAAACAGTTTTAGATGAGGCCTTTTTAAATAAATATTTTAAAGAAAAATATTGGACATTCTTTAAAAAAATTCATAATTATTTTAATTTTTGACAAAAAGACAAAACCCTTCCTTAAAGTTTTATAGATACTACACATAACCTAATGTAAACATGTAAAGAAGAATTAGAAGTAAAAAGTTTCGCAGAAAAAGGTACTTAAAGTTTCGCAATTTAACATGGGTGCCTATGGACGTGCCGGACCCCCTTAATATATAAATAAATATCATTCAAAATATAACTATATTCTTTCTATATAAATTAAAAATGAAAATTCTCCATATATTACACAGATTTTAAAAGTATTTATTAAATTAAAATATAAGCATAAAGTGTATGTGTTCCTACAATGTAATGATATAAAAAAATTAAATTTTAATGCGAAGCTTAACTCTGCGGTGCCCTATTTAATATTGCAATATCAGGAATATAATTTGTGACTTTTTATCTGGCATATGATTCTGAATGTTCAAATGTTAAATAACTTCCTTGTGGCCTTAAAATATAGTTCAAATGAGAAAAACAATACATGTAGAAATTAAAGCGAAAAGCAGAGTACATGGAATTTTCTTTGAACAATTAATTAACTTCAGCAATGAGGTTCAGAGATTAAAAATAGCTGTCGATTTATCGATAGTAATCTTCAAAATCTTTTCATATATATTTCCTTAAATTTTGCTTCAAATTACTCAGAAGTTTTTTTTTTAACGACGCCTCATTTTGCAAAAATTGCACAATCGTTTTGATTTAACCCTTTATTTATCGCATAATGATTTACTGCAGTTTTTTTCATTCAATATTTTTTTCAATCACTACATTAAAAATTAAGGGGTATACATACTCATAATACTTAACTTTGGGAAATATAATTCGTTAGACCTATTATATAATTAAATATATTCAGCTGTAAAATTAATTATACACACTGCTCACTTAAAATAAATAATCAAATCATTTTCTAAGATTTTCATTTACATACAAAAAATGAGACACTTTTGTTTTGACATTAACTATTTTTGTGGAGTAAAAATGACAATCTTTGCGATGCGCTGAAAACACCGTCAGCTAAAAACGCAATTTCTGCTATAAAACTATTCGCCTTCCCCACTAAAATACTCATCATAGAACCCGTGCTGTATATTGAAGGGGATTTCAAAGAATTTTCCCTCCAAGTATCGAAAGATTATTCGAAAAAAATGGCTATTCTATATAATTTAAAGTGAGTGGTACTTATAAGTACCGTTGGTAGGTAAAGGGTTAAATTGAATACTTAATACTAAGAATAAGTGGCATTTAACTAGAGGAGTTTTTTTTACATATATCACACAAACAACATACAAGCAGATTCAGCAAAATTCTTGTATGACAAAGAATTGAAAATAAGAAATAGTCTTTATACTTAAGGAATAGAGAGAAAAAACAAAGAAATTTAATTTAATCTCATAACTTTTTGAGTGCCAAATGGGGCATGTGAGACAATAGGTTGCTGTGGAGCAATAGGAGGCCATATGTTGCAAATTCCTGATCTTAAGCATAATAAAAGAAAAACATGAAATTCCTACTAACGCTAAACTTAAACATTTTACAATAATTATTTGATAACATTCAATTTCTGTTCAAATATTATATTTGATAAATAGATAAATACCATATTCTAATTTTATGATACAAATGCTCAAATGTGATAAATATTGTAAGATAAAAATAAAAGATATAATATACATATGTACAAATTAAGGTAAATTGTGTATACAAGTTTAATAAATAATGGATTTCACACGCAACCACTAGCTATTCTAATTATAACTGAAAATTTGTATGGCAATATTTTTAAATTTTAATTAAGTATGAAAAATTCAGTATTAAAAGTAAATGAGATTAAATTTATATTTATGACGTTTGAGTTCACTGCTTATTATACGTATTAATTGTTTATAAAATTAAATATATACTCATTATATTTGTCTTCTCGTTCTTAGTCAAACAGTTTTATCGTGTAAGTATATTGTAAGTGTATTGACAATTATATTTATTAATTTTTAACAAAATTCATCTTAGATTTTACTAAATAATATTGAATGATTTTTATTTCAAGAAAGCTTCATCATATTGCAAGGTGTAAATTGAAAGTATTAATACATTTTATTGGAAAGCTGCAGAAATAAAGATGGAACTTAAATGTTTACCACTCAATATATTGATAGCTGTTGTTTTTCGGATAAATTTTAATATACTCTAATGAGAAAAAATAAATTATTTTTCAAGTGTTCCGTGAAATTGAATATATATATATTTATATTATAATTGTAATAATTCCTTCATTGAAGTGCTTTTTTTTATTTTCCCTTCTTTAGTGTCGACACATATTGATGTTCATTCGTAGACGAAGATGACTTTGATATTTTATAATGAGTAATTATGGTCAAAAGAATTGTAAAATAAATTATCGAATATGTAAAACAATCAGAAATTGTTTGCTATTTTTCTTATTATTTCCAAATATCATCTATTTTGATATAGCTGAAAATAAGGGATCAGCTTAAGACATTTTTAAAATTATTTTACAATTTTCAAGCGAAGGTGAGGGAATTTACTTGAATGTTACTGAATCATAGAGTGTAAGCAAATATTGTTACTGAATGAGATGTAAAATAATATGATGCTGAAAGGTAAATTTTGGAATATTAGCTCAGATGTTATCTTCGTCACTGCTATGCTTTAAATCTATGAGATAAGTTACTAATACATTTTAAGGTATCCGACTACGTTCGGAACAGGTGATTTTTCAAAAGCGCTTAAATGGATAATTTTCATGATATTTAGTGTCACTTAGATTAGAATACATGTATAAAATTGTTTTAAGGACATTTTGACCAAAAATATTTATTTAAATACAACATTTTGGCAAAATGTTAACTTACCATAATCTTTTTAAAAATGTTTTCCTTTTGTGAAAAATGATTCTATTATAATAATATTTTTCTTGTATATAGCTCAGAACTCTCTACGGAGGCTCAACTAGAATTTTTGAAATATATAACTTAGAAATGGGTTTATCCATATTTTATGACAACAGAGGGGAGCAATTTTAAGAAAAAAACGCCGATAATTATTTCAATTGAAAGTAACTCTGAAAATAATGCGAATATTTCAAAAATTGTTGTTGAGCCTCTGTAGTGAGGTCTGTGCTATATACAGGCAAAATATTATTATAATGGAAGCATTTTTCACAAAAAGGAGAGCATTTTGAAAAAAGATTATTCTAAGTTAACTTTTGCCAAAATATTGTATTTAAATAATTTTTTCTTTGTCAAAATGGCCTTAAAACAATTTTAAACATGTATTCTAGTTTGAGTGACACTAAATATTATGAAAATTATCCATTTATACGCTTTTTTAAAATCACGGTTCCGAACGTAGTCGGATACCTTAATACCTTGAATTATTACATCGATTAAGAGTCAACGGTGATATCACTAGCCCCTCTCCACTGTGATTTCTTGAAGTACATTATGAAGAATTATAATTAGTTGTTAAATTTCTTTAAAGCGTTTTAATAATAATAGGCATATCATTAATGATTAGATATGTGGTGTTCTGCTTGTTGCGTGAAATTTTCTTTGCTTACTATCTCTTTCAGAATTCGATGAAATTCCTAATCTTCAGATAAAAGTGCGGTGATATCTACAGATATAAGCGCGGCAACAAAAACGTTTTCTGAAATACAAAGCTTTGCAAGGTCTTTTTTCCCGTGAGGAATGCATAAAAATTATCGATAGAGCCTTGTTTGATGATGTCACAAACATACTCTGCTCATATTTCTATGCCATAGTATCGTACAGTTAAAACACGATTATCTTCTCATGGGAAGTGTTTTAAGTTTTCGTCGGTAAGATTTTGATGCTATTTTTTTTTGTGTGTGATTATAAATTCAAAAAAGATAAATGTAATAAAACATTCGCCAAAAAATTCCAAATAAGCAATACGCATGGAATTAACTACGGACTCATAAAAACTCTTCAAGTTAGATAAGTAAAGAACTTTGCACAACGCCCATTATGATCACTTCTTCTACCACATGCAATAATTATGAAACAAAGGACCCCATAAAAGCTATCACCCTGGTTAAGGACAATGGCATTATTTTAAATGTGTACAACTCATCAATGAAATGATGGTGAATCTTCTGTTTTTGTTGTTCATAAAGTAACAGCCTACAGAAGACACTTGGCTGAGAGGCCAAACATTTCAAGAAAACAAATTTAGGCAGATTTTTTGTACAAAAAATATCTTACCATCTTTAACAACCTGTATCTCTACAACAGGAATTCAAAGCCAATGAGGACAGGACATTAAATATTTGGGAATAAAAGACCTGTAGCGGTATCTAAATAAACCAATAATAGCCACCACGTAATGAAGATCGTTTTGGCGTGGTGGCTAAGATACTCGTTTTTGGATCGGAAGGTGCCCAGTTCTAATTTTCCTACATTGGTGACCCGTGACTGAAGTAAGAAAACGAAACATTCTGAAATGTCGTGGCGCCATCTACCGCAAGAAAAAAATAATAATAAATATATAAATAATAAAAAATATGCTCTCCGTAACAAACAAAAATCATCCACCTATCCACAGACTCACTGGTGGGAGAGTAGTGTAGCGGTATCTAAATAAACCAGTATTAACCTCCACGCTATGACGATCGTTTTGGCATGGTGGCTAAGATACTCGTTTTCGGATCGGAAGGTGCCCAGTTCTAATCTTCCTACAGACCGGCATTCATTCTGTTATCAAGCACGATGAAGCAACGGTTTCTAATTCTCAGGCAGCTCAGAAATTTGCAAAACCATTCGTTGAATTTAAATTAAAAGATATATATCTACCAATAAAAGTTTTTTTAACGTAACCAGAGAGGCCATTTTGGAAAACTTATTAAACAGCAGCAGAAAAATAGTTGTTCTCTTTCTCTAGGTTTTTTTTATGTAACATTTTGGTTGAATGACATTTTATGCATCACTATAAAAACAATGTGAGTGGCCTTTACGGGGATGGTATAAATATATCTCTTATTTTAACTAATTTCTGTTGAGAATATTGATTCGAAATACGAAGATTTTGCATTTTGAACTCACTGTCAAGAACATGAGTATACTCGTGTTTCAGGTTTCATTGTAACGTGAACTTATTCACCATTTGAAAAAAAATGAGTAACGAATAATTGAATATTACAATATAAGAATGATTAAAACGAAAATTACCTCTTACCTATTTTTCACATTCTTCTCAATTCAGCTATTTTAATTATTAACCCGCGATCACTCGCGCGGGGTGTTCTGTACACCCCAGCAACAAGAAAATCCTCCCAGATTTCTAAAAAGAATGTGCAGAACCACGATTTTTCTAGCTGCACATTTTAGGTCATGAACCTTCAGGCGGGATGCAATCCCTCTTTAAGGAACGATTGAATGTATGACCTTGAAAAGTTTATCTGGACGCTTGAGAACTCCCGCGAGAAGTTGAGCATTTGTATACAGTCTGCTCTGAAAGTTTGGAAAATGATTAAAATATTATTTTTCTATACTTTCTACTATCATTATCTCATTAATTATAAAAATATATTTATTACTGGCATATACGTTTTATACTGGTTTATGAAAAATATAAAATTATGTGTTTTAAAATGAAAATTTTGTATGTTTAGTTTAAATTAATGTGTTAGTCTCCCTTTGTGCAATAAATTAAATAATTTTATTTGTATAATACAAAACACATCTTGTACTTTATAAATATGTATCATAATGACTTAATTTTTATTTTTATAATTAAACACACGTGTTAAAAGTTTGGGATGTTCTCTACACCCCGCGAGTAACGAAGGTAGCAAATCCAGGCGCGAGTGACCGCGGGTTAAAAACTGGCATGAAGTTTAATAAAAAACCTTATATAAATATTACAGGTTAGATTAGGTAAAAATACTACTTTAAGATTTAGAGCCCATAACACAATAAGGAACTGGATACGTGTATATAATTATGATTAATCTAGAAAAGAAAACTCTTTTTGAATAAAATGATATATTTTGATAAATTTTGAAAATTTCTTTCAATATCTACACATGATAAACGATAAGCAATTACATGCAAATCAAATTCAATTTCGAAATATCTGCTTGGGACCCAAAATTAAATCTCGGAATATGTGATACGATGAACATAATCCATTTCCTCTGCAGTTGCTGTAAAGCAACAAAATAAGCAAAATATTTGGACGGAAATCCCCTCAACAAAAGTATTTTGCAGAAAATTGAATTTCTTCCCATCATTTTGTTGTGATCCATAATTTTGAGAGTAAATGGAAAGTATACATTAACATTCGTCTGGGAAAATAACCTCCTTTATCAAAACGAGAAATGGAGTAACCTAAATTGCAATTCTTATGTGCTGAAACTGAATCTTAAGAGCTTATTTTTAGAATATTAAAGTAGTAAAATTCGCAATGTTATGTATAGTGTTCTGAAAGGGGGAGATAATATCAGGTTGAGATAAATTTGACTCACTGTCTCTTCTTTAGATATTTGTTGACCTTCAAAATGTTGACCAATAATAGTAATTTATTTTAAAATTTTATTTCGTATTTTAATATTTTTCAGAAAGAAATTGGAAAGTTAAAATAAGCAGTAAATGTGTGCAATTTTTCTGTAATTATTGTTATTTTAATAAAGGTTTGTGCAATTTATGATCGAGAAGTAACTGCGATTTTCATTCTCTAAAATAAAAATATGTCCATTATTTCCTTTTAACCTTTCTAAGGCCATGATAACTATACATACGAAAAATTGTAATATTTTTTAAATGAACATGGCATCTATTAAGTGCAGAAATTTTTTTAAAAATTCTAAGCCTATCCACAATTTGTAATTTAAATATATTTTGGAACGTTTGGCATTAAAAATAAAGTATTTTAGGCGCTTCTGCTTTTTAGATTAGCAATGCGTGAATAAAGGGAACAAAAATTATGCTCTAGAACAGTGGTGGTGAACTTTTATAGATCAACGTGCCTTTTTTTACAGAAATGTGTAATAAGGTGTAGACGTGCAGTAAAAATATTTCGATTTATGATTATTGTGAAAAAAATAAACTCAATACTAACAACTCAAAACTCTTTATTTATTACGAAAGAATACGTTTTGCACTGTATGGTAGTAAATGTTTTAGTTATACTTGCAATTCAGATTATACATATAAAGTAACATTAGTGTTG
The DNA here is from genome assembly GCA_019973955.1 of Trichonephila inaurata madagascariensis. Classification (NCBI taxonomy): domain Eukaryota; kingdom Metazoa; phylum Arthropoda; class Arachnida; order Araneae; family Nephilidae; genus Trichonephila; species Trichonephila inaurata. The sequence continues at coordinate 46,856 of BMAV01024129.1, forward strand.
TGATATAGTCGTTCTATGGTGACCATATCTTTGATTGTCAGCGTGAATTAGAGGTGTGGGATTGTCAAAAAGATCAGACATTTTAATATTCTTAATATGACTTTATTAAGAATATAACTTAAATCTCTAATAATTTAGATAAATTTTAATAAGTGAGAATCTAATAAACCAAACACACAGCAATAGTTAAACCTGATCGTGTAACTTAGGCCACTTATCTAAATAATTATATTATCTGCCTACTTTCAATTCTGATAATATTACAAGTCCTAATATTAAATAATCAGTCCTACCTTAATTCAAGATAAGATTCTATCACGGTACGAAACACCTGGGCGCGCGTGCAATGGTATGCACCTTGTAGTAATGGCTCGATATCTTGGTAACTTTACGATAGGTCGTCAATTCACTCTCGTATCTCTTCCAAACATAACTTTCCCTAAATTGCCATACTGCTTACTGAAACTTCTGTTCTTTTAAAAGCTATCTTATTTGTATTTCCTAATCGTATTTCACTCCTTGGATTTGGTTTGGAAAAGATTTGCCATTAATCTTGGCCGTCAAAAAACCCAGAGGTTATGTTACAGAAAAGACGCGTGAGCCCGTCACAGTGTGACTGTGTGATAAATGACAAATAGCTTATATTAAAATTGCAAGATGTTACTTTTAGTAGAATGCATACTGAACTGGAGTCAACAGCCAGACAGTTTCTAAGAGAGTCTTTAATGTTAATACATCTCTAAAAATGTTGTCTAGCAGGCACAGATAGATGATATTATGGTTAAAATAGCATGAGCCAGCTTCTTAAACAGTTAAATGTGTCTGGAATCGAATTCCATGTTTCTAAAATATCGTTACTGGCATTTTTACGTATATTGCTTGATAATCTTTCTGTTTCTATTAATTCCATTTTTTTCCTCTTTTCAATAAATTTTTAATCTATATTAAACTAGACTGGAAAACAATCAGTTGTATTTCAAATTCTTGGATTTCCAATCAATTATATTGGAACAAGTTCAGTTTATCAAATGAAGAGCCCATCAGGGTACATAATAAATTTGAGCGTTTCCAATAACTTTTGAAACTGAGAAAATCTCGTAGAAAATTCCTTGATTAAAGAATTAGTTACAGAAAAAAATTCTTCAATTACTCTCTCTCTCTCTCTCACACACTCTTCGTCTGGTTTCTGATGTACACATAAATCTTTAATATTTTTTTCAAGTTTGGGAAGTACTTGCAGTTTCTTGTAATAATAATAAACACTATAACAAAGGAGGGTACTCCTCGCCTCTCCGCGACCAAACACATGAGTTTGTTCGAAATACATCATAGTGAACTTTGGTGCTTTTAACTAAAATGCAAACCGTTTTGATCGGTGGCGTGCTCAAAATATCGTCTCGTGTACCATCATTGGCACGCGTGCCACTGGTTCACCATACCTGCTCTAGAACGTCCAAAAAAGATGCTCGTAAGGCTTTAAGAATGAGAAAAAAATGATGCATCAATACTCAATGAAAAGAAAGCCCACCATATGAAATATAAGTATAAGAAAGAACCAGTAAAAATGTGTTATTTTAGTGCAAAAAATTAAAGCTTAATCTTTAAAATTGATTTTCAAACTATTCAAATCTTGAATCCTCAAACTGGATTCAGTTTCTAATTTTTACCCATTTCCAGTAGATTTTCTTCTAAAAAAATTCATTCGAATATCAATAATGTTATGTACAATCATGGGCACAAAAATTAGCGCAAAAAGAAATAATTTTGAGATCGTAACGAAACTTGGCATGAAGGTACATGTCGGGGAGATATGCAAATTATTAGAAATGCACCACGATTGCGCTTTACTTAAGGCAGGTAGAGGATGATTAACGTCGTTCGACGTGGAGAATAAAACGGGTAACGAAATCTTTTCTGAGTGTGTTGAGTCGTTTACAAAAAAAGAGCTGAGATAGACATGGCATTACGCCGATTTTCGAAAACAATATGAGCAGTTTTCGCAGTTTGAAAGGAGGAAAATCTTTGGCGTGAGGGAAACTGGGTGGTAAGCTAGGCGAGTGACTCGTCAATTAGGGCGCTGTGATCGTGTTATGAAGAGGTGTTAGGACTATTGGATCCAAGAGATGTCCTTTACACGAAGACCAGGCTCAGGATGCCCTCGACAGAGCAATCATCTAGAAGACCGCCATATCGTAAGAAATGCACGTCTACAGCCAACTGCTTCATCGGCCTCCATCCAGGCACAGGTAGCACCTTCAGTAGAGGCTCTTGTGTCTTCTCGAACCATATGAAGGAACCTGGCTGAAGAACACTTTGGATCGTTGCGTCCATTTCGTGTTGTGCCCTTGACGCCATCAAAGCCTCCGTTTGGAGTGGTGCAACGCACAAGGAAACTGGACTACAGCGGAATGGAACCAGGTAGTCCTTAGCGAACCCGAGAGATCACTGCTAAGATTGAATTTGGATTCTCAGCAGTGATGACAATCTTGTTCGTGTGTGGAGACCTCGTGGTAAACGCCTCAATCCGACCTTTGCTTTACAGCGACACACATCTCCAACAGCTGGTGTGATAGTATGGCGTGCCATTGCGTACAATACACGATCACCCCTAGTATTGATCCGTGGCACCATGACATCCCCGCGGTATGTCCATGACTTCCTGCCATCACATGTGTTGTCACTCATGCAACGGTTCCCATGAGCTGTTTTTCAACAAGCCAATGCTCAGCCTTACATGGTAAGGGTGTCACAAGACTATCTTCGCACTATTACTATCCTTCCTTGGCCTCCCTGATCCCCAGATTTGTCTCAAATCGAGCATATCTGGTATCATTTGGGACGACGAGTTGGGCATTCCACGAGTTTGAATAAATTAGAGGCAAGGTTACAGCAAATATGGAACGAAATGTCTCAAGACATCATACAGAACTTGTATTCATCAATGTCTAATCGTATCGCATCGTGCATTCGCGCTAGAGAGAGTTCAAGATATATTGAACACAGGCAATCTTTAGCTTCAAATTTTATAAGAATATAGGATTGATCGTAAGTTTTTCGAAAGTTATTTAATGGGTAACAGAAAGAAAGATAATTAATTTTTGTTTTTTTTGTGGATATATGTTATGCTATTTAAAATAAAAAAAAATAATTCTATAGAAAAAAAATTGTTCTGTTATCCTAAACTTTATACTTTACTGCACAAACAGTAAAAAAACACATTAAAATGAGTAAAAAAATAATGGTTAGTGAGAAATTGAAAAAGCGTGTCAAAATATGCAATTTTAAAACTCCACAAAGTACTATTCCCCTTTAAAAAAAATCTGCAATTCCTGATTATCTAAGCTGAACAATCACTAAAATTAGATTTTATAGTTTTACTTTTACAGTTTAAATTAAATTTCATATCTTCAAAATTCAGAATTTAGTTGGAAGAAATATAGCTCGCATAAGATGAAAGAAAAAATACATAAGATTGCTGTAAATATGAAAAATCGTCTTTCAGCAAACGAAAACTGATGGAACGTAAACTTTAGCTTCAACGTAACATCTGGAAACCGTTACGTTTTTTTTTTACCTCCAAAGCTAAAATTGTTTTATGCCCTGGAGAAAATCTGTTTCCTCTGCAATTTCTTCCTTTTTATTTCTTCTTTTTTAATTGTAAATTGTTAGAAACAGCCGAAAGAAAATTGTATTTTTATTCTGACAAGAATATTTTGTGCGAAAGTGAAGAAATACAGTTCTTCCTACGTTACATGGCGTTATATTTTAGATAAACAATATTCGGATACAGTCTGTAATATATTCAATAAAATGAATAATTTGTATGATTATAATTGTTTAAATTCAGGGTTCTTTTGGAATAGTTAAATAACAGAAACAACTGTAAATAATTTTACGAAATAGTCAAATAATTGCACAAAAGTATTATTCAAAAATTTTAAAGTCATATATTTGATTTCTATATAATAGTCTTTTTATTGCCAACATAAAGGAACAAATAGTTAGTATTTAAATGTATTCTACAATTATCTTTCTTTTGTCCTTCAAATTATTTATTTTATTACCTAAATGCAATAAAACTGCTAAATATAAATATTTATGTATAACTGTAAGGTCAAGAGGGAAACAAAAATGCTTCCGGTAGGTTTCATTTACAAGTAAAACTAATTCAAAATTAAATACTTTTAATTATAATGTTAATTCTTTTAAAATTTGATTTGCATGTCGTATATATATTTTGTATTTTCCTATATCCTAAAAATCTTAAATTTGCTAAGAATCAAATTAAACTTTTCAAATTGTTCATTCAGATAATCGTTTAACCATCTCGAAGCGTAATTATTTTAGCAAAGTAAGTTTAAAAATATTGTGTACTTCAAACTGATATATAAAATCTACATTTAATAGTTAAAATATACAAAAAAAATTTGTAACAGAGATTTTATTTTAAAATATAGAATAGACCATCAAAATATGTGTGTGTAAACATAAAAACACAAATGGAAACATAAACAGGAACAGAACGGGTTTCATTGCTAAATAGTCAGAAAAAATGCATACCCGCGGAAATCGCGAATGCGCAAAATTTGCTACATATACTGCCCGTGGAAATTGAGGGATTCGCAGCGACATGGATGAAAACGAAACCCACACATAATATTTAATTAAATGATATTTCAATTTTCATTTCAAGTTAAGTCTAACAATGAAGATTTTTCTGTTAATGTAACTCGAAAAACTTTCATTTTAAAAATAATAACTTTTTAGGCATTTTTCTGACTGATGAAATTCATATACGGCAATAAAAAAACCGTGAAAAATAAAGATATTTTATTTGAGCCATATTTTTCCATTTAAGGAGATTCATTCTTAAAATGGTGCACAGTCTTTTTTTATATACAATTGTTCACAGAATATTATGTAAATTTAGGAAGAATAAAAAAATAGAAAAGAATGAGATCTCAAATGGAAAACACAAAGCAAAAGAAGAGGTTTTCAACTTATGAATAAAAGAATACTTTATTTGGTGAAAAATCAAGAATAGTATGATAGATAAGGGAAGAATATAGAATTGCATTGCACCTGATTAAAAAGGTCATTTGTAAAATGAGTTTTCATTACTACAAACATCTGAGAAATTTTCTAAAATTTTTACAAAGACCTGCTTTTTTTCTAGATATACAAAATCTAGAAAATGGTTCTAAATCTATTTTTTTTAAAAAAAATTCTTCTGTAAAATGGTTTTTTTCATAAATATTATGCTAACTGGAATCTCTATTGGAATTTTGAAAAGAATAACAATAATGTATCTTGATGTTTTGCCAAAAAGATTTTTCCGAACAACACAATAAATTGAACTTTTTCAAAAGGAAAATAAAAAAAAATATGAGTGCGTCTGTGTGTGTATGTAAGAAATATCTATCTATATCCAAACATTAAAAAACAACATCTTTTATACATACACTGCTGGCCATGCAAAATGCAACAGCAGAGATATCCCAGCGAAATTCATTTGCAGATAACATGTTGCCCAAAGTTCAAACGATTAACATTACAGCTTGTGATGTGTGAATAATAAAAAATCAGTAGTTAGTTTAGCCTCCATTGTTAACGATAACCGCTGCCCACCCTTCGGTGCAAAATCAAAGAGAGAAGCTTTAGATCAGGGGTGGAAAGACTTTTCCAGGGAACGGGCTACTTGAAATTTTTTAAAGGTGTCGCGTGATCCACCCAGTGGCGTAGGTGTAGTGAACTCAAATAAAGTATGCAATACAGTCGGATCTCCTCCGATTGTCTAACTTTCATCCCCCGTATTTTTTAAAATACCGTATATACTCGAATCGAAGCCTATTTTTTCTAAAATTCAGGTGCAGCTTAGAATCGAAGGGAAAAAAGTTTTTGGGTGGGGTATTTAGAGCAGTTACAGCTTCATAACATGTATATTTAAAAGTTTATACTTCTGATAAAATAACTAATTATTCACTTCTTATTAGTTTTCCTTTTAAATGTATTTTAATTTCGTGTAATTGGAAGTCAATAAACCATTTTAGACTAATTTTGACAAAATCTTGTTCAGAATTTGGAGTGCGGCTTGGAATCGATGGCGGCTTAGATTTGATTAAATACGGTACTTCTAGACCTTCGTATGATGGAATGATTAGGTCTTAGTGAAAGCGGTCACACTAAAATATCTTGGCTGTCCACCGGTTGATCGCGATCGACTTAATGCCTACCCCGGGCTGTAGATGTATGCTTGGGGTACAGCAGTCCATGCCACTTCCACATACTGCTCAAGTTCTTCTGGTGTAGCAGCGGGTGGTGTATCCCGGGGGCCCAGTCGTTCCAAGCATGGACAACACGGGTTTTGGCGAGGGGTGGAAGAACAAGGCTTGGAAGAAATTCAATCTGATGGGAAAAAAGAACATTGGGCCATGTGGTCACGTATTAACCCTGTTGGAATAAACTGATGGCAAGCTTTGAAGGGGCCCCCCAATAACCCAGAAAGGGCACTGGCTACCCAGTGTCCCCAAAATGCATATAAGGGGTGGGAATAAATTTTACCCCCCGAAATAATTATACCAGATGCAGGACCATGGGGCGTGCCCAAAATTTAACGACCATGTGTCTCCAAATTCGAATCCGTCCATTGTGATGTTGCAGGCAGGAATCGGCAATAAACACAATGCATGATGCAAATTTCAAATGGTTTTCCTGCTTTCTTCAGGGTGTTACATTTTGGTTGGCCAGCAGGTGCAAGAATATTTATGTATACATACAATATAAACACACTACACACACATATATATTCAAATACTATAGAATATATATATATGTATATATATATATAAGTACTTTTTCTTTTTCTTCATTAATATAAACTATCCACTTGTGTACTCATCGTAGTATTCATCTCTCTAGCAATGTACTAAAAAAATTAATAGGACATGTGTTTTTAAGTTTTAAATTACGAATTAAGATTGATTTAAGCTTGTATCTTTCTGTGTTGTTGTGCTTACTGCAAATAACATTGGTTCCGTTTTTTTAAAATTTTGGCCTTAATTTTTGGTGTGATTGTAGATTGATTAGGCAACCTAATGTATCATATTTAGTGTAGGCCAAGGATTTTAAGGTCTAATTGGACGCAAAAAAGAATATAACCATGAAATGTAGAGTCGCAAAGAGAGTGTTTCAACAATGATCACACATTTAACTTTGAAGGAAAAAAATTAAAACATATTTTCTACAAAAAAGACTAAAATGAATTCTAGATTTGAAGTTTTAAAAAAAATAAATTAAAAAAGTGCTTCAGATTTTTCTTATTTCAAGATTATATTACGCATACTACAAAGCGAAAATGTTAAAATGTTGTGAAATCTTCTAAATATTAATGAAGTAATTTCTACTTTGAATAAGAATGAATTTTAGGTTCTGTATTTCAATGAAAATAGTAATAAAATGCAATTAATATTACCTAAAATAAAATTAACATACTTTTCATCGAGACTAATGGTGACTGCAGTGAAATGGATTAACAATGGTGGTCAGTTTGCATAAATTTATAATGGTAACTTTACAACGGAGAACATTGCTTCACAAACTTTCAATACTTCTGGTATAAATTTCAGCCATAATTTCCATCGCACCCTCCTTCTTACAACAACAAGTGCATTGAAGGCAATCATAATGTACTTTGACGGTAAAGCTACAATACAACTAGACCTTAATTATAAACCGTACAAATTATCAAGATAAAAATTAAGCTTTTGTATATAATTTTGTATAGGACAATCCGGGGAGTCACTAGTAATTACTAAACTTGTTTTTAATTGAATAATGATAAATTAAGTGATCAAATACTTTGAGCAGTATTGATACATTTATAATTATTGTATATTACATCAGTGTGAATGCGTATTTCATTTTTTATTATATCAGAATATATTTTGCTTTGATTTTTTTCAGTAAATTGATAATTATTTTAAATCCTTTATTTTCTATTTTTCGGTATGCTCGCGCTCCTCATGTAGGGTTATCACGCCCCCTAGGGGAGCGCATCCCACCATTTGAGTAATGCTGCCATAGAAAGATAAATTTGCTTATTTACGGCTAGCTATGAAGCTTGATTCTTCCGCTCAGATGTTTCTTGAAGGATTATCTCAAATTACAAAGATTATCAACAAGCCAATAAGAATACCTTGGATTTTACAAGGAATCAGAACACAGATGCATTGAAGCTAGAGAAATTGCTTTCGCAGGCATTGATAACCTGAAAAGATCTTTGCAAAAGTTACTGAGATATTTATTCTCTCAGATAGTAGCTGTATCAACCATTTATATATTGGAAATGAAAAAAGCAACTGGATATATGCTAAGACTCCTCTAAGTAATTGAAGATGCAGAAAACTGTATATGGTAAAGAAAACCACAAATTGAACTTCTTTTAGAATAAAGGTCCTCAATCCGTAGCCCGAGTGCCTCCAATGGCCCCCTAAAGGCATTTTAGTGGCTCCTCATTTGAAAAAATGCTTTGTCAGCTTTATGTCTTAAAATGTCGTTTTCTATTTTATTCCATTTATTTAAAACATTTCATTCATAAGTATACTATCTATTTGAGGTAATATTTCTGAAAATGACGAATTCTTGAAAATTTCACTGTATCTTAAATAACTTTAAACATAAAAAAAATCTGACTCAGAAATATCTGATCTCAGAAATTTTAAGAGAAAAAAAGTGGACCTTTATCTTTAACATGTTTGCAAAGTATTTTAATTCAACTTCCATTTAACTTTTCTAAAGTCAATATATATATAATCTATAATAATATATGCAAATAGTTATAAACCTTAGTATAACTAGTCAAAAAATTAATAAATATTAACCACTGTAGTACAATAGAAAACTCTTGGCCTTGGCCAAAATTGCATATAGAACCAGATTTATCTATCTATCTATCTATATATATATATATATATATATATATATATATATATATATATATATAGTCGGACCTCTATATAACGAAGTCGCTAAATCCCGGGAAAAAGTTGTTATATAGAGGTTCATCTTTTAATATACTTTATATAAACCACATAAAACAAATTTTAAATTCATAAACACTATATATTAAAAAAAGTAATTATTCACACCTTTTTTTAAATTTAATATATGCTTATTTTATATGTCTTACCCACCAAAAAAGAAAGAACGAAAAAAACTGCAAGGACAGCAAGACAAAAGAATGTCAAAGAATTCACTGTATTTTCAATATTAAAAAAATAATTTTATACTAAAATTAATGACTTTTAAGGACATTTTAAACTTAAAGCATGCAAGTAATATTAAACATACATTATTTTATAATTAGAACCCGGGGACACGGCACAACTCCACTGAGGGTGAAAGAGGATATCGAAGATGTTTCTAGGGAACTCGGCAATGGGGGTTAAAGGTAGCACTTCTTGGATGAAACGTCCAGAACTCTATTGCTCTCTGCGAGTTTGGATCTAATAAAACCATGTTCAAGATTTAAAAGACCTGTTTTAAAATGTGTTAAAGAGAAAATAACTAGACATTTTTTCAGAAATACTTTAAAAAAAGGGAGAACAAAAATTGAATCTACAAAAGAAAAGTTCATTACATAGAAAATTAGCTTCTTTATAGAGAGTCGTGAAATGTGCGAGGTTCCAGGAAAAAGTTCGCTATTCAGAAAAAATCGTAATATAGAGTTTCGTTATATGAAGATTCGACTGTATATATATATATACATGCAAATCTGATAACACTGTCTTTTCCCTTATAATTAATTGTAGTCAAATAAAACAAAACTTTCACCTCTTTTATATACTATATATAAATATTTTGACTATAATATATATTTAATAGTCATGTGGCCCGAGGATCGCAGTTTATTTATTGAAGAGGCCTGTGATTCATTGTAAATTTATTAATTTAGGCCTCGAGGGGGAAGGTTGAAGATCCAGATTTTAAAACAGGTTCATGAAAACCCTCTCATAATGTGCTGTGGAAGAATTATCCATCCAGAAAGAACGTCTTTGAAAAAAAATGAAGATAAAAATTTTTTATTTTATAATTTCCAATACGATACTTCAAAACGATTTACAGTTCATAAATCTGCAACTGAAATTCTTGAATCTAGTAGTTTAAAAAGTCTTCTTGAAACAAAAAAAGCTCAGCGAAAACTCAGCTTTGTCATTTGAAATCTGCAAGGAATGGAAAGACAAAAGACAAAAACCATGAATATAGGAAAAATGAAACTATTGAAAAAAAAAGAACAGTTTTGAAGAGAAGACTAAATGTCTCAGAATTCAAATGACATTTTAGCCTGGAAAGAATTGCCACAGACGAATAATTTGTTTCAATTTCGTAGGAAAATTCTTCTTTCAAACACACACATCGAAGAAGGAAATAAATTACGGGACTCCGAATTTTAGTTATTTGAGCGGCTGTCGCTTAACAACTCAACTTTCTTTCTAAATTTGGAATTAACGATTGTCTTTCACATTTTTGACGTTTGGTTTCTGCTGTTGAAATGCAAAAATACGAGTATAAGTTGATATTTTAAATACATTGTGCACACAAATTTAATTTAATGCACCTTGAATAAAAATACAAAAATAAAAAGTCTTAAGGTGTTTAATGAAAAATATTATAATTTAAATTATTATTAAAAGTATTAAGTATCCTTAAGCTTTTTCATGATAGGAGATACTGTTGATCATGTGCGGATTCCTTTTGTAGGAGTCCTGATAAGTCCATTAGGCAAGCCAATAACGGCATTCCATTTGTTTCGAACATGTCGCTGAACGCGGTGACTAAATTAAATTCTGTTAAACAAAGTACGCACTGCAACTTTTGCTGTGGCATCCACACCTTTATTAATGAAGTTAGTGTACCATGTTTATCGTCTGCGATGAATAATGCACGCATGTACGGCTGATCGGACTAGACCCGAAAAATCTCGGAGGGGTTTTTGATCCATGGATGAACAGTTTATTACATTCTGTATAGGTAGTTCCGTAATAATCAGCCACAACTTTTGGATAATTTAAGTCCGGACACCCTGTATATCATGAGTCTACTTCTATGGACTACGCTCAAATATCGTTCCGAGTTCATCATGAATGCGTTTGCATTCATTAAAAGTTGTTTTTTTTTCCTACATATTTTGCGACAATATTTATTTACCTTAATCACAATCACTTAAAAAAACCTTAATTCTTAGTTTTTCCCTTCCTTCAAAATAAATGCTTTAGTATTACCAAAAGCTATAGTACGTGTGTTATGTGGCATTTTAATAACGTCATAACATAGTCATTCTTGAAAATAACATTATAAATAACTCAGTAATACTCTCCAGAGTTTGATAGAACAGATTTTATCTAATGTCACCGAAACGTTAATCCAAGAAAATCCGAAGGAAAAAAAACAAGTTTTTCTTTTACCTTCATCCGCTTCTGTCAGTTTTATCTTGTATATTATGAATAATGAATAAAAGATGGGGAATTACGAAAGGCTTAGTTTTTTTCCCGCCTTCAAATAACTATTTTTTCACTATTCTGGAACCATAAAATCAGCTGCTCGTAATGATGACATTAAAGAACCATCTCGTTTTTAGTTTTTATCGATTCTGAGTCATATGAATAATTAATTGTTTCTTAAAAAATAGTCAAAATCTTATAACATCATTTGTTAAACTTTAACATTAAAAGAAGAAGTTTTGTAATGAATTTTGGTTTTTCGTACTTCAAGTAAAGTTTATTGCTTTTTATCTTTCATTTCAACGAATGACATTAAAATTATTAAATTGCAATATGAATACGGTTCCATTAATTTTATTTAAATATTTGTTTTTTTAAATTTAGAACTTTAAATCGCAAAAAATAAAATAACTGAATGTGTTTTAATGTCAAGTTTTGAAGCATTCCTGCGTCTCTTGGAATTACCGTATTTACTCGAATCTAAGCCACTATCGATTCTAAAACAGACCTCATATTCTCAAAATGTTTTTGAGAAAAAATGTTGCCGTCGATTCTAAGCTGCAACCCCAATTCCCTACATGTTTTGAGAAAAAAACGCAAAGGATACATCAATATCCGATCCTTAAAAAAATTTTAATGATAAATAATTAGAAAATACTTTATTTAACTAGTTTTAAACCTGTCGAATATACGTACATGGACCTCTAATTAATCTGAACTTAAGTATCACGTTTCGAAAATAATTCGTCGCTCTTATTGTCATAGCTTACTTTGGAATTTGTGCCAGCGTCGCCATTATCAACACGAAGTTATCGTCCGTGTTATCCAGTGCATTTTCTATGCAACATTTTTGTTTTAAAGAATGCATTATATAAGAATGTAAAATAATTATTAAAGACTGCTGAACATTTACAAGCAAAAATTATATTTTGTGTACGCGATCGACGTATGTTTGTTTCATCCATGTCAAATTTTCTGTGGCCGCTGCTTTTTTCCGTTTTTTGTTGTATAAAATTGCCTAACTTTTCATACCTTCGTCATAAAGAACTCATCTTGATACTATTATTAAAATCTTTGATGTGTTTAGGTGGTTAAAAGAAAGACTGTATAAAAGAAAAAAAAATCTAAATGCGAGCACATAAAGATACTTAGGACAGACTGAATTCTGGAGATGAACTGCTTAGTGGGCTAAGCCCTCGATGGAAGTAGCCAGAGTGAACAGTTAATTTTTTTCCTTTGAAAGGAGGTGGAAATTCAATTTCTTCCCTTCCAACAAATGTTTTGCCTTCAATTCTAAGCTGCATCTGATTTTCAGTAGCACTAACTCTGGAAAAATAGTGTGGCTTAGGTTCCAATAAATGAGGTAGTGGTTGAATCACGGACAAGTTAGAAAGACTGTACTTAAGCTGACAATCAACTCTTCACTGTTGCACACTGCGAACACGAGTACATTTTGAGGCTTTACGTATTTAACATACATAAGCTCACCTACGAGACAGGATTTGTACCCACAAATCGATAAAAAAAATAATGCTGATCACTTGATCATAGCCAATAGGGTATCTTTGTAGTGCATATATACAGGGAGTTCCGAATTCAACCGACAAATTCAAAAAGGTAATAGTAAGCTGTATGGGGATGACAAATCCCCATAGAACATGGGCTCTCAAACCACGCTTAGTTGGATTAGTTCAAAAAATAGTTATGAAGGATGTCATATCGAGTGAATTGAAAATGGGCAATACGAGGTAATAAATACATTTGTTAGGCGTAAAGCATGTTTACAATATTAACTATGCATAACAGCTCTATGTCAGAAATTAAATGACAAGTGATTGTCACGGAAATTGTTCTGTGACTGCGTATTCATAGCACATCTGAAATTGACCATCATATTCAATGGTCCCTGTCGCCCAAAATATGAAGAAATCGCCCTCGTTCTTGACACTGATGCGATAGACGAAAGGGAGATGGCGAGTGACGAAAGGTAGATAGACGAAGAACTGGCATGTTCCAAATCACCATGTGGTCACATCCCCAATCGAAACCATTTTCATTATTCATCTGAGAGATTCACGTGCAGAGGGTTAAGCTCACTGAATTCAATTTATCACGAGGGTCATCACCACCCTGCCGGTATGGGGGATATGAACCTCGGCTTGTAACTGAGTGGGTTCGGGTTTGAATCCCGAGTAAGACATGGTTGTAGCTTCTTCGGGAAAAGAAGTTGGACTTTCGCCTGTAATGGATTCCCGTCTCGAAAGGAAAGCAGCACACCCCATTTTGTTATATGCTAAGATCATCATTTGTAATAAATGTCTATATTGTTCTGTTTGTATTGTATGTTTCTCTGTTCTTCCGCATGTATTTCATATGTATCCAAGTATAAAAACACACAACAGCAACAACGAGGGTCATCCAGAACATGGAACATAAAAATATTTACTTATGAAAAATTAAAAACACAATTTTATTTGGAAAAAAGGTTTCTGTTGCATTCAATGGAACCTTTTCATTTCACTACATAATATTTCCTAGATTTAAACATTTACTTCATTTGCTTACATGATTTTCAGAATTATTATGTTATTCTATTTATCCTTCTAGTTCGTTAAGCCTTGTGTTCACTACATTCAAACAAATGACTGACAGTCCAGACTTTGCTCTTAGCAATTACTATCTTTTCCTAAGCAGAGAGAAAGTATTTAGGAAAAGATGGTAAGAATTTCTCGGTTTAAGAGATGAAAAGATTGAAGATTGCAGTGAACATAAGTTTAATGAACTAGCGGCAGAGTAACTATAACATAGGGATTCTGAAGCTCTTCAATGATTATGGCAAATGTTTACATGCAGGGAATGATTATGTAGAGAAGTAAAAGAAGCTTCAATGTATGCAAAATTATGATTTTTTCAACAAATATGAGTTTTACATTTTTTTTCTAACTAAACATGTCATAGCACCTCTTCCTCGAGTTGGTTGAGGTAGAGATTTTGCTGATCTCTGAGGTTCCCACAGGGTGATCCAAAAGCAGTAAGGGTTGCGAGAAAGCATTAAATCAAACTCGAAAGAATCACAACTAATATATTCACAATAATTATTTTAATTAACATAAAGTTAAACCTTATTATACAATGTGTGTATTGACAAGACAAACTAAATATAAGAAATGATGGGTCTTATTTTTAAATTAGATGCAGTCCCTGAACTCGCCAAAGAGAAATTTTCTAAAACCTTCTAATAGTAACTGTAATTCAAGTAGAAGAATTGTGGCAATATTGTCTATGTGTGTGTTACATATCTCAATGGATATTTAGATGCTGTTTATAATGGCGTTAAATTGTGGCGTTGTGTTGTTCTTGCTCAAAGTGCCAATTTGGCTGGATGGAAAAAGCCCAAGTTAGAGACCCCTCAAGGGGCTCACCTCTCTTTAGGTGGGTACGGATGTCACAATCCCGAGGTACCCTAGTGATCTTTTGTTTTCCCAAGGGGTCTACTATCTTTGGTAAACACGGGTGTCACGACCCTGGGGTACCCCAGTGATCCTTCTCTATTTTTGACCCTCCATCTTGTCACCCAATTTCTTTCCTTTTCCCGTCCAGACCACACAGACCTATGATCGTTTGGCGCAGTAAAGCCAAAACTGGCTCTTGCGCCATAAAACACCAAACTCAACTCAAATCAACCCGAGTTAGAGAGGATTGACCTCGCGAATAGCCCTTTGTTACGAACGGTTTTTACTTTCTAGATGACCCTCGTACTTTTAATTAGATTTCTAAATTGTCACAAAAATTAAAATATATTTTTAGAAACTAAAACAATCATCGCGTTTCATACCATACGTATTACTGTTTTTATTTTGTTACTAGCAATCACTTCGCATAAAGCGAACACGAAGCTTTGACAGTTAACCAAAAAACTGATACAATTCAAATAACAACAAGAATGTGATGTCGTTGTTAATACAAAGTCAGAGTGAATTTTCTATTATAGCTCACGAAACCCACCAACCTCAAGAATCCATTGTCTTTCACTCAACAAAGCATAGCAATAATTCTTTTCACCCTGAGAAAACAAAATTACCAATTCCTACACAAAAGAACGAATACCGGAGTCAAGCGACCCTTTGTGCTGCTAAAGCCAACTTATTTTACCACATACGCCTAATCAATCTTTATGAAGGAAATATGACAAAGCTGGCTGCTTACTGGAAGATGTGATTAGGTAAATTAAGATGCATTAGGCAATAAACAGTGCTTCTTACTGAGATGGCAAGAATTCATGCTAAGGCCGAGATGAAAAATACAGTTATCCGTTACATTTGTCAGAATTAGTGTGTATTATGTTCTTTGATGGTATTACTATTTTAAGCCTCATCCCCCAAATCCATCAAATATGAAGTCGTGAAAGAACTTTTCTGTCCTTTGTTTATTTCGAATATATTTAGATTTATTTTGGCCCAAAGAGAGCTGGAGCAAAAAGAATAGTTGGATAATATTTCTTTTTGAAGATATTTTCTGATCTTTGACGGTTTTTTCTCCTTTTTTGAATCACCATTTATTATTGTATATAAATACTTATATATTGTGTGGGCAAAATCAGGAACTAAGTTCGTAACTGGTACTATTCAGATTCTTCTACCAATCCTCTAGTGGAAAATATTCTTTAAGGTATCCGACTACGTTCGAAACCGTGATTTTGCAAAAGCGTATAAATGAATAATATTTATGATATTTAGTGTCACTTAGATTAGAAAAAGTACATAAAATTGTTTCAAGAATATTTTTACAATAAAAATTATTTATGTACAATATCTGGACAAAAAATGAACATAGAATGACCCATTTTCAAAACATTCTCCTTTTATGAAAATTGCTTCTATTACAATATTATTTTGCCTGTAAATAGCTAAGTTCTCTGTACAGAGGCTGAACTAGAGTTTTTGAAATATTTAATTTAGAAGTGGATTTATCCATACTTTACAACAACAGATGGGGGAAATTTTAAGAAAAAAGCACCGATAATTATTTCAATTGGGGATAACTCTGAAAATAATGAATTTTCAAAATTTTAGTTCGACTCTCGGGAAAAGTCTTTTTTTTTCTAAAAGCACACACACACAAAATATTATTTTATAGAAGCATTTTTTTTAAAAGGGCGTTTTTAAAAAAATTTTCTGTTTTTTTTTCCCAAAAATATTAATTTAAATAATCTTTTTTTTAAAGCCCAAAAAACAATTTTATACATGTATTCTAATCGAAGTGCCCCTAAATATCAAAAAAGTTTTTTATGCGTTTTTTTATCGGTTCCCGAACGTAGTCGGATACCTTAACTGTTATTTTAGTTTAAAAGCCAATCTTTGTAGAGATGGCTTGATTTTATGTAACTACTATTTAAGTGTCTGTCATTGAGTACGTGAGTTAATGGTTAAGCGTTGATTGTTAAGCATGAAATCCAAGTGTTAGTGAGCGTGAACAGTGACTGGAAGGTCACGTAGCTTGAGATTAGAAGTTGAATTATAGTTTTAAGGGGTCTAATTTTGGAATAATTCTTTGATCCTGTATTCCGAAGATCCATCAGGATATTCAGTTAGCTCAGGGATTTAATTTTCAAGATTTTAATTAAGATTCTTTGAATTTTGACATTCCCTGTTAAAAATTCTTCATCTTTAATATCAATAGCATATGATAAAAAATACTGATCACAAGAACGAATCCGATACTCCACTGTCTATGAGATAGGGTATTTTTCATCATTGTCTATAGAAAGTATCTGATGCCTAAAAAAACGCTTAATAAACCGGTACTCGTGCCCATAAAAAGTACATAAACCGCTTTTTTTCTGTTCTAAGGAGCGTGCACTCTTAATTATTGTATGTGGGTGGTGGCCGTTATTGCCTGGTAGTCATGGCCACGGACTTCAGACCATCGAGTCATTAGTTCGATTTTCAATATCACTGAAGACCAACTGATGCATCTTAAATCTTTTGAGGCTTTAAGTCCTCTTGTTGGAGTAGAGTGGGAGTTCGGAGAGGGACAGCAGGCTCAGGTTTTGTCTCCGTCACTAGACCATGAATTAAAATTACGAGCTTTATCGTCAACAGCTCTCACGTTACTTAAAAGTGGAATGTTAATGTACTTCCTTACTCTATGTGATACTGATTATACGTCCCTTCACCGCGCCACCCAATATGGTGGTTATGCCCATCGGCTTGTAATCGAGTGGGTTCAGATTTGAATCCCGAGTAAGGTATGGATGTATCGGAAAACAAATCGGACTTTCGCCTGAAAGGAATTCCCATCTCGAAAGGAAAGCAGCGTAACTCTAGTGTTCTTTTCAGGGGTCATCGTTTGTATTAAAACTGTATTCTTCTGTGATTGTGTTATATATGTATTTCACGTCTTTCGTATGTATCCCAGAAATAAACACACGTCAACAACATACGTGCCGTCTTTATCTAATACATTTTGAAGAGTCGCACAAGATAAAAGCAAGTTTTTTTTTGGCACAATATTTACAAATGAGGTTCCAGCACGGTACTAGTCTTTATGATAATAGCACTGATTATAAATCAAATAAAATTAAATTTTACGACAAAAAACAGCATTTTTTTTTCAACAACAATCTTAATTTCTTGGCGTATGTTAAATTCTTAAGATAAAGTGAATGTTATAATTTCCTTAACATTAGGTTGTATGTTTTAAAATATACTTAAATTCATCTTAATTGCTTATACTTAATATCTTGTTATACAATGACACACTTTCGTCTTTTCTTGCTTTGTGAATGATATTTTTGAGCCTTCTTTTCTACAAACAATATAAAGAAAGGTTTTTTAATGTCATTTAAAAACAAAAGAATATTTAAAATCAAAACAACATATTCTACTTCTATTATTACAGAAGAAGATTAATTTCTTTAGGAGAAAACATATTTTAAGAAATATTTAAGCTTTTATTACAAAGTCTCAATTTACTTTGCATAGATAACAAATGTAATGTAAATGCGAAATAAACTAATTACCTTTATTTTTTTAAAAAATTTTTTCATACTTTGGCTGCTGAAATAAAATTTAGATTTGTTTTTTGTCAGTGAAAGAGATGGAATGGCAACAATATAAATTAGACTCTATTTAAAAAAAATACTGTGCTTTCTTTTTATTTATTTATTATATATATATATATATATATATATATATATGCCATAATATAAATGCCTTAATTAAAACATTTCTATCTAAAAAATAAAATTCTTTAAACTCTTGAAAAATTCTACTGTCATTATCCATTAAGGAAGAAAAGCATTTTTCTTTTTAGATTCGACGTAAATGAAATATTTTTAGTTTAGAGAACATTTTCCTTTCGTGGAAGGATATTGTATCTAAAACTAAATTTTAAGCTAGTAGAAGTTCGTAGCTTTTGACGAAAAAAAAACAAAACAGTTATAAACAAATTATTCTAACTTAAACGCTTTCGGTTTTTTGTACGTTATATATATATATATAAGTAAGGAAAATATTCAGCTCTAGAATAATTAAAGCAATGCTACTCAAAATTCAAAGAACGTGACTAAGAAAAGGAATTCTTAAAAAGCGGTAGAAAAAAGAGTTCGTTGCAAATGCCACATTAGCATTAAAATAAATTCCTAGCTTTAATTTCACACATACGATAAACTAAGTTTTTAACGCATGTATTTATGTCCTCCATGATTTAACAAAGAGAAAAAAAGACGGAAAAAAATGTTTAATTTTTGTTATGATCTTATTGTGGAAGGAAATTAAATACTTTAAATTAAGTAATATTTTTGGAAACATCTTAATATTCTGTAGTTTTCGAACAAATTTAATATATTTTTCGCAAAATATAGCATTTAAGTATCTTTGAGAACTGAATGTAACTCTTTTTATATTCAAACAATTATGCTTCTCCAGTGAAATATAACGTTGTTTTATATAATGCAGCTAACAATAAATGTATAAGACAATTTGTATATAAAATAATAGTGGGATTTTAATGTTTATTTCCTTTTATTAAAATGTCCATGTCGTATAAAAGAAGTTTGATGTTTCTCCATTTATTACTCAAAGCGGTTTTTTTTTTCAATATTCTTTTCAAGAACAATTGATCAGGAGGAATTTTAATAGTAGTTTATTAGCCTATCGATACATATTTCATTTAAAAAGAATAAAAATTAAAATTAAAATTATTTTTAATCATTAAATAACTTTATTACAGCACAATTGAAAAATTTAAATATATACCATATCTTTACAAAAGAAAGATATATTAACATTGTAAATCAAGCTTATAGTAGACTCTAATCTATTTTATCTATGATGACAATGGACTATTGAAGAAATAATACACACACAATATAATAGAATTAATAGTATAATTCCATGTATATAATATTAAAGTGGCCGCGGTAGCCAGTGTTATAGGTATCGGATCTTGGCTTGCCTTGTCACAAGTTCGAGCCCAGTACCACCAGTACGATGCACGTTAAATCTGTCGAGAGCTGAAACGTCCTCTGGTTGGTGTGGTGTGGTAGTTAGGAGAGGGGGGCCAGCTCATGTGTCGCCCACGTCACTTGACCATGGTTCAAAATTACGTGATCCGTTGCCAAAGGCCCTTGTGTAGCTGAACAGTGCGATGTTAATATTCACGCACTCATTAGGGATTTGATGAAATTCCCTCATTTTCCTGTGACATACACACATTAAAGTTAACTTGAAAAATTCTGATGCCTTGTAAGTATTCATATAGAAGTAAACAAACAAATGATGTAAACAACTTTTGTTATAACTTTGTTGCAGATAATTTTCAGTTAAAAATTTTACTTTGTATGTTTATAAGAATTTTTTTTCCATCATGTCAAACTTTTTCACACTAAGTTTTAAACACATTTTAATCTTCTAGTGACAAATATTGCAAGATACTTAGTTGATTATGCCAAAGTACATTCAGGAACAAATAATGCAAACCATGACAAGTTTTGTTTGTCAAACCTGATGAATGCAAAAGTATTCTGAAAAAAAAATATATATATACATTTTTCACATTGTAAACATTTTATCTCCTGCGAAAAATGTAAGGCTTTATCTTTTATTTCTTCCATAAAACCTGTCAAATACTCCTCCTCTCCCAGCCAAACGACTGGTGGTGGTAAATAAGACAGTAAACTGCATATTTCATTGCAAAAACAAACGCAGAATATAAATAAAAAAATACGTTAAAACTGTTTTCGCATAAACAGCGATTGTTACGATTCCACATAAAAGTAAAAGCTGACATAAAGAAAGTATATTTTGTAATCAAAAAATTTGCATTTCTATCAACTCACTCGTCGCAAGTGTAAACATTCTTATTCTGTAACACATCACAATTATAAAATGAAAATCAACCTAGCCTTCTTTTTTTTAAACACATGCATAATTCATTTAAATAAAACAAGATTAAATTACATTGTTTTGCAATTTACTGAAAATAAATATAGCTTTTATTAGAATAAATGCTTTTTTACTAAAGTATATGTATGAAAAACAATTAAATATTCTTTTCTTTCCACACCAGGAAACAAATAGAAGAAAAAGTAAAATATTTTATCAAGAAACACTTATCTCTTGAGAGAGAATACATTATGATATGAGGCAGTATGTGTCTAAGAGATACATCTGGAAATTTAAACATTGAAATGAATAATAAAAAAGTCAGTATGTTAGAGCGAATATATAATTAAATATTAAACGATGTAATTAAAATCAAAATATTAAAAAGAAAATATGGTTAGGCTTGCATCAAATCCTTAACGATACCGGGGGTTTAATATTCTTAAAATTGGTTCTTTTTGGTAAACAAAAATCTGGTGTAAAGATTAATTGTAAAGAACAGGTAACGGTAACGATTATACATTTACGTGGAACCTTTGAGAAAGCTCTATTATACACTCATCATAATAAATTGAACAGAGAAGAATTTGTTGAAGTTACATTTAAAAATAGAAAGCAGTCCACATTAAATGCAGCACAACATCGCTGGTATAGGGGTGGGTGAGAAACCACTCTCTCAGTTGATTTAGTTTCTGTTTCGCTTTCATAGGAAAACGAAGAGAAAATGGCGTCACATCTCCATGACAGCAAAACCCGTCTTTCAACCGTCTGCCGCATCTCGACGGAACGAGGAGAGTGGGGATATATTTCTTTAATAACAAGAATTTAGAGAACAATATTTTTAAATCCGTTACACGATACCTCTAAGATAACTGCGTGCGGTTATTGAAAGGTAGTTTTAAATAACCACTTGGAAGAAAAAAGTAAGAAATAGTAGAGGAGTTTGAAATAAGATCATGAGGAGTGAAGTTGCCACTCTAAACGCGATCAAAAACTTGCATGGCGCGGGGGGGGGTTAATTAGAGTGAGTGAAGTCTTGCAAAAAAAAAATTAAAAACTAGTGTAACAATAAATCTCATAATTTTTAATTCATATCAAGATATTCTCAACCTTTTCAGAACTGGGAAGTGTTGATACGAGTGATTAAGAACTGCTCTAGGTCTCTTAGAAGAGCTAGGAATAGAATTGTCGTAAGCCGGAATTTCCCTGATAGATTCATTTGAAATCTGTGGTAACCGGTTGAAGAAATTTTCTGATTGTTTTTGATGAAATCAAGAAGCGGCGGAACATTAAGATCTTTAAATTGTAAAGAACAGTACTTCTCAAACTTTCAGTATTTTCGACCCAATATTCAATCATAATCTCCATTTCTCCCATCTATACGACTTCAACTTATTAAGTGTCACCGGCGTATCTAAACGTCTTGATCAACCAAAGCATTATATGCCTTGGACGTATATATACGTCTTTCCGAAGTACGATCTTTTATGTGTACTGCTACCCATAAAATTATTCCGAAATCTTTGAAATGTAATAAAAGGACCTTGCCAGTGATTGCGAAGGATTTACTTATTCCACAGGATTTGCTTATTTTTACTCTTTCTCTCCCCCCCTCAATATATCACATACGCATACCTACGTGGACAACGGTGACAATGGGGACCGAATCGAGTAAATTTTAGTCGGCACAGTTAAGTGATTTATTATAAACCGTAAATTTATTAAGATAAGTGTTAATTTTTTGTATATAATTTTATATATGGCAAGCCTATGGAGTCACTGGTAATTATTAAACTTGTTCTTGGTTTAGTACTGTTAAATTAATTACAAAATACATTGTGTAGTACTGATGCATTTACAAGTGTATTATATCAGTGTAAATGTGTTTTATTTATTTATTTTTTTTTATTATTATGTCAGAATGTATTTGGTTTGTTTACGTTCAGCAAATTAATACTTTATTTCTAAAAAAAGAAATATGTTTTGTTTTCGACTTTTTAATATGGTCGCGCCCCCCTCGAATTGTTATCACGTCCTCATAGGAGTGTGCCCTACAGCTTGAAAAACGCTGGTATAGAACAAAAGTAAAGGTTAAAAAATTCATTGGGGAGTTTTTGACTAAAGGAAAAAATGAAATAGAATTGACTGTTAAAGTTCGGTTAAATTAGGAATTAAAAAAATAAAGCAGTCATAATGAGGAATAGATTTTCCTTGAAGGAAAACACATAAAATATTTCAAAAGTATTATAAAAGTGAAGATTAAATTTATAACAAGAGAGCCTAGAAAACAACTGTATTAAAAATTTGCATTTTTAAACAAGATTTCATTTCTTAAAAATTTTTCATTTCTTTACCAAAGTTCTATAGACAATATTTATAATTAAATAACAAAACAATAAAAGTAGTTATTAAATAACAAAACAATAACAATAGTTATTAAATAACAAAACAATAACAATGTTTTTAAATAACAAAACTGTGACAATAGTTATTAAATTACAAAACAATAACAAAATAGTTATTAAATTAAACAACAGTAACCAATACATATAAAACATTTTTCGAATGAGTTCAATAATATAATAATGCTTTAAATACTGTTAATAGGTAACCATGATGTAGGAGAGTTAGGCATAATAAGGAATCCATGCCAAAAAAATTATGATGAAATGAAAAATAATGCATAGAAAAAATATAGTGTTGCTATCTTTCGCCAAAGAAGATCAAAATTTAACAAATAGGAAAAGTATGACCGTTTCGAGAATACTGAAGTTAATTTCAATTTGTCGAGACAAAGTCTTACTAAACTCCAAGTTAGAGACAGCAGATTAGTTAATATTGCCCCTAAATTGTAACTGGAAGAGTGAAACTGTGAATAGTGTTCCACACTGCACTTAAAGCACAGTGAGAAGAAACGAAATTCAGTATAGCATGTTTGCTCTTAGCAGCTAAGCCATTTGCAGACACGGCAAGTCCCTAAGAGTGGAAGCTATGTTATTGGTGGCACCATCTAGTGGCGGCTTCCGTTACCAAATTGTAAGACCAAATTTTTACCAATTGTTTTTTTATTCAAATTAAACTCTCGTCGGATTATAAATGTAGCCGAGATTTAAATTTGACAAAAGTGCCAGAGCCCAATTGATATTCAAATGCCATTTAATCATGTGACCTGCGTGCCTACGATTTTTGCATCCAGAAAATCTACCGATTCTACCCAGGATCAAACCCGAAACATTAAGCTTACAAGGCAGGCACGTAACCTCACAGCTAACGAGTCGACCAGTACATGTAAATAGTTCTCTTTAAAACAGCGTTTCTCAAACTGTGGGACGCGCCCCTCTGGAGGGGCGTGATAACTCTACGAAGGGGGAGCGAGCATATTGAAAAGTTGTAAACAAAAGATTATTTTTAAAAAATATTAATTGAATGAAAGTAAACAAACAAAATATATTCTGACATAATAAAATACACATTTACTCTAAAAGAATACACTTCTAAATGCATCACTACTACACAATGCATTTTATAATTAATTAACAATGCTATAAGAACAGGTTTAATGATTAACAGTGATTTCATGGGCTTGTCATACATAAAATTCTATACAAAAATTAACACTTATCTTGATAATTTGTGTGGTTTATATAATTTTACCCCTAGCCACTGATAAAAAGTTACGCGATTCACAAACAATGCCAGCCACCATTTTCCGCGTAGGGATGCGTATGTTTTTTTCGGGGGTTAATATAAGGAAGGAATGAGCAAATACTCTGAAATAAGTAAATCCTTCACAAACAGTTTCAAGGTCCTGTTATTGCATTTCAAAGCCTTCAGAATAGTTTTATGGATAGAAGTCCACAGAAAAGATTGTACTTTGGAAATACGTATATATACGTCCAGTACAATTAATGTTTTAGTTGAGTGAGATGTTATATACACCGGAAGCTCTTAAGAGATGAAAGTCATATTGCAGCCTTTAGCGTCAAAGTATAGTATTACTGAATTCAATACATTGTTATTGTAAGGAAGGGGGTGGCGATGGAAATTATGATTGATTATTGGGTCGCAAATATTGAAAGTTTGAGAAGCACTGCTTTAAGATAAATAATTGTCCTTAAATAATATAGATTCTAAATCGCTTCGGATGTTGAATGTTCCATTTTTAAATTTCCAAATGATATTTTAGCTCCAATTCTATTTCGAGGACCTGAATTTGAACAATTTACTTCCTAATGAATATGATTCTTAAGTTAAAACAATAACTTGATGTAAAGAATAGTTTTTTTAAAAAAATTACAGTAATATTTGAAAAAAAGATTTAAAATAAGTTCAAACTATTGCTGCAAGAAAAATGTGAAAAACTACCAATTATCAAAATATAATGATAAAAAAGAAACCAATGAATAATTTTTAAATAGTTATCATGAAGCAAATGCAATTTCTTATGATACTCTATAATAATATGAGTTCATACTTTTAGATCTAGACAATAATCATTCAGATTGAAGTGAAAATTCCTTTCGATAAGAAGACGATGCTGTATCAATTACTAATTTCATAAACGGATTTAAATTTTCAAACAAATATATTTTTCTTAAATCTTTTTTGATTTTTCACATTAATATCAGATTTCGGTCATAATGTACTAAATTATATTTTGAATTTAAATATAGAAATATAGACCTGAAACATTTGGAATGCTTTGGGTACTAAATCTAACGAGGCAATCTGAATTGAGAAAATTGCATTTTACATAAGACTTAATACAGACCATCATTTTAAGATAATTTAATTTTTTTAAAAATTATATTAAAATGTATCATTTTAAAAATGCTTTAATTCCATGAGTCTTTGATTTTGCATTAAATAATTTAAAGTACTTTTAATGGATTAAATATTTAAACGGAAATAATACTTTGAAACAGAGTAATGCCTATCATTCAAAGTGACCAAATATGAAACTTCAAGGAAGTATTAATGTATCCCGCTAATTGACTTGATGCTTAAGTATAAATGAGCCATTAGCTTAAATGTCCTAATTTAAACACACATTGTTCTTTGAAACTGTGTTACGCTTTAAATTGTATTGAGTTAAAGTCATTAAGTTGAAGAGCTCAAAATTAATCTAATATTCCAATTTTCGGAAACTTTGTTACAAAAGTGATAAATATTTAAAACATTTGACTTTTAAAAAAGAATTAATGAAACTATTTTTATATATGTTTGATTAAAGAAAATAAAAAAAATGAAAAATAAATTATAGTTAAATAAAAAAATTAAAAAACACACTTTTATAGTTAATTAAACTAAAAAGTAAAAAATAATTCTTAATATAAGAATAAGAGAATTAACGAAAAAAATTAATGTCATTGTGATAAAAATCGCGGGATGCTTTGTACTGCAACTTTACACTAACTCTACATTTCGGAATAGAATTATTAAGTAATTATAACAATTGATATCAAGTACTCCATGCTTTAAACACAATGGCATTTATTTTCTCGTTAATCATTTTATTCTTATATTAACACTAGAAAAACCGAAACTTAGTATATATAGGTATATACTAAGGAAAATATAGGTATAGGTATATTTAGCAATATAGGTATTGCCCAAAAGCAGTCAAAATGATGCATTGTGAAAGAATGATTAATCTGTAAAGAAATTTGTTTAAAATTAATTTTTAATATTTTTTATATTATTTACAGTTGTATAACAAGTTATTAGTAAATATTCACAGTATAATAAATTTTACTTCACTTGAAAAAAAATATTCTATAAAATTCTAAGAAATTGTGCATTATTTATGTAATTGATTTTCTAACTGAAATTAAAAAGCAGTCAAAGTGACTTCCTTTGGCAGTCTAGTTTTAAAAATTTTTTTTTTATTTTTTAGTTCAATTAAATATGCGTGTTTTTTTTTTTAAAACAAAAATTTAAATTTTTTTCATTTCTTATTTCAAACTTCAAAAAAGCGTGTTTTTTTTAGTTTTTTAAACTATCATTTATTCATTGATGAATTAATCTTTTTTGTTTGTTAATTTTGTATTAACCATGAACGTTTTCACTTTTGGGTTGAAACTTAATCTTTTAATAACCAAATATGGATTTATTCGCCAAATTTGGAAATGGGAAATCGTTAATCCTGTTGATCCTGGTGCCGCAGGAGGGGTTTTAGTATCGGATGTTTGCCTTGTTTCTGGGTTTGAGCCCAAAGGGGGCAATGCACAAATCAGTCGAGAGCGAAACGCCCCCCCTTGGTGTGGTGTTAGAGGGGGGGTGCCAGCTGGGTCTTTTCCGCCGATCATGGTTCAAAATTCGTGGTCCGTCGCCAAAAGCCCCTCGTGTAGCTGAACAGTGTGACATTAATATTCATTCAATCAATCAACCCGTTGATCCTGATCGGAATAATGGAACAAAATTATTAAATTATTTTATTGTTTTTGGTCTTTGACAAGTGTGGAAAATTTCGAATGAATCTGATCTTTTAAAGTGAGTAAAAATCGAGTTCAAATATTCCGTTACATTCAGGTAAAGCTTATAAAAGCGTGTTAAAAATGTTTCGAAAAAAAAAACTATTCTATATTCTAAAGGGGAAGCTGATTGTAAAATTTTAAATTACCGTAATTTTTGATGTTCTATTTTATAGCAATAAAAATATATTAGCTAAATTTACAGCTGTATTATTTCATTACAATGACAATTTTCAGTGAGTGAGTAGACAATGTGCAAAATTTCCTGTCACTAATAAGTGCCAAGGTAATTAAAACCAGTTAACGAGTTCAAAGTAAACTTTTCCTCTACCGAATTATCAACAGCAACAAATAAATCAAGCCGCTAATCTGCTCCGAGAAAGTTCTCTGGCCAAGGTACTTGAAGTATTGGGTGCGAAAGTTACAATTAATCCCGCCAAAGAAGCATCGATCTGATAACATTGAAGCTTAACCTTTTCGGAAGGACTTTTGCAAGCCATTCATTTAGAAACAAATGATCACCTAAAGCCAATAAACATTGAGCGGCGTCTGTTCTGCTTGACTTTTTTGTGTCGGTGCATCTCTCTCTCTCTATCTCTCTCTATATATACTTCTCTCTTTCTCTCTCTCAGTACATACATATGTCGATAATCAGTCACATTCTTTCAATAATACCGTTACTTATTTTTTTCTGATACCGAAATCTTTTGATTGTGCACCCTTCTATAGTGTGTCGGCATAGGGTAAGATGGTAAGAATGACTTATCGACATATATTATCATTTATCACGTCATAGAAATGATTGGTGATTTTGTTGTTTTTAAAAGGGTTCTCGAATGTAGTAGATATAAGCGTGAATTTTACTATTTTTTTTAGAATTTTATTTCAGTACTTTTTTTGGAGATTAATACATATAAAGTTAGTTATGTCGTAATATGTGAAGGGTTTATCAGAGCTTTCCCCTTTGTATTTTTTTTTAGAACAAATAAATGAAAAACTTGCCTAAGTTAATAAATTTGATAAATTTTGATTATCACTAAAGTTGAAAAATTTTGCCTCTTCGAAATTCATTTTAATAATAAATAATCTACACTTTTATATTTCTATTTAAAATTAGTAATACTGACTACTAAGCTCAACATATGGTACATTTTCAAAAAATAGTGGATCCGTGTTTGAGCCAAGTGCGAGATTATTCTTCAAAAATTTACCTGTAATTCAAACCCGCGTAATAAGCTGGATTTAACCCGGCATCACACACTCGCGCGAAAAAAACAACCTAAAGTTCTCGAGCAGGGTATTTGCATTCTGTTTTTACCGTAAAATTTATATACAAAAATTAAAAAACGAAGAAAAGTAGGAAGTACAATATTTATTTTACATTTTTCCCAAGTAAATTTGTTTTTCTGTTATTTTTATAAGGGCATTCACAGTACATTGTTTATACACTCCTTTAGTCTCTTCGTGAGTGAGTGCGATGTTTTCACTGGATCTTATTTTTTTTTAAATCTGTACCTTATTAATTCTAAACATATAAGTGTAAACTTCTCTATTTTTTAAATTCAAAATTTTGGGTTTCTTTTTTTTTCTTATTTTCCCCCAATAATTTTTTAAAAAGTTCATCTGAAAGTGGATAAATGGAAGTTGTTCCCTTTAAAATTCGCCCCAAAGTTTTTGTGTTCTAATATAAAAAATTTTTTTCCAGTGTCTCCTTTCTAAATCGGATTATTTCAATGGAGGAATCATATTTTTGTTATACATTTACATTTGATTCTTCCTCATCATAACCGGAAATAATTTCTTAAAAAAAAAATATTGTTTTTGTTTAAACTATTAAATTACATAAATATCAAATTTTTTATCATAACTAAAAAATACGCCAAAAATAACGATATTTAAAAAAAGTGCTCATGCAATCGAACGTAAGTTATTCACGGCAGGGTATAATACCGACGGGGGGATCCAAAAAAAATATATTTAGAATTCGCCCAAAGCTAAGGCCCTTCAAAGGATTAACCTTAAGTCAGCTACCGAGAAACACCTATTTTCCAAAAAATTTAGAATCAAAAGGGTTAAAAAATTGCGGTGGGGATGAAAACCCCGCCTCGGAATTGCCTTTAAAAAAAATCGAAAGTTTTCAAATATATAATGTAGTCAAATGAATAAGATGGTAGAATATTTTTCTTTAAGTCAAATAACTGACGCAAACGAAGAGAAATTTTACTTCTTGTAAACCTAACAGATTTTTTTTCAATTATTTATATCGCACTGTCTATGCTAGTCTTTTTTCCCCATCATTTCTTTTGTTTCAAAAAAAAATCAAGAAGATAATTTTGTATATGGCTAATTTCAAAACTACAAGGGATCGTGTTTACTCAAAATTTTGGCAGCAACAAGGCTTTCGGTATTTCTCTATAAATAAGAAACAGATTCGAAAGTAATGAAGGAACATTTTAATTAAAAATATGTACCAAAATAAAAATAAAAAGACAACGCGTGACCGAAAGCTAAGTTTAATGACTCGTAGGAAAAACCTCATGACACCATATGCATTTAGTATCGTGTTAATGAATGTGAATTTTACTAACTGTTCTAAAACAGATGAATTACTTGTACATTTTGATCAGATGTAAAAAATTTCTTTACAAAAATAAATCATTTTGTTTTTGTTTTCTTTATTGTACTAATCTTCAAAATTTACTGCGTTTGTGATACGGAGCTTCTGTTTAATTGTTTGTATGGTTGCTATTTCACGATTTTGAGGAAAAAGAGAAAAAATCAACATTTCAAAGTGATACATAAGAGGAATTGTGTTTCACGAAAGAACTTTTTTATGCCCTCCCCCTTTCTTATTTAAAATCATCGACTGGAGGAAATACTCTCCTGTTTTCCATTATTTCTTTCATACACATCTAGATACATAAAAATACAAATGTATTCCAGTCAACGCTGCAATTGTCTTAGGTACTAAGGCAAGTTGGAGTTCTTAAAATAACCGCTCTAGTTTCTTACAAGTAGTCTTACTTCCAAGTTGAATTTCAGGAAACAGTTTTTCTCATATATATTTTTCTATTAACCGTCTTTCATATTTTACAAATATCCTTTTTTATACTTGTTTAATATGCATACCTGCACCCTTGTGTTTCTACACAGTAAAATATTTAAAACAAAGCATTTTGCTCCAAATGGGAAATATTTTGACATTTTGAAAAAAAGTTTGCCCATGTTTTTAAGAATACCGAAATATATCCACGATATGTATTTAATGAAGGTGGGGGATTTGCAGTATATGTTATTTTAATTGTCCTTAAACATTTAATTTCCTTTTTTTTATTTTGAAAATGTCATAATTTTTGGATTGGATAATTTGAAAAATGGTTAAGTTGTAATTATATTGAAAAATGTTACCTATAATTACTGAGTATTGGCTTTCACAATCTTTTTTGAATCAGTATCATGCTAGTTAATAACATAAATATTGAAATACGTTTTCTCTTAAAAACAAGAATATTTTCAAATCCAAAAAAAATTTTTCAGTTTTATTATACATAAATGCTTGTAATTAAAAAAAAAATTTCATGAAAAAAATTTTATTTTAGAAAATTTTTAAAAAAATCAGTTTTTAATAAAATAATTTCTTGGGTTTTGTTTTTTTTTTTTCCTGGTTTTTTTAGTAATATTTGAAAATTTATTTTACATTAATTAAAATATCAAAATTAGATTTAAGAAATAGGTAAACCAACTTACGGACACTGAAATAGCTTAAAAATATATTTTTTTTAAAACACACATATTATTTCTTCATTAATTCAGTATTGAAAAAAAAAAACTAAAAAATTTATTTTTGGGTTATAAAATTTTCCTTAACTAAAATTTTTAAAAAATTGTTTGTTTTTGGGTGCAAATTTTTTTTTCTTTTATATTCAATTTATGCAAAAGAAATTTCTAATCCTAGAGACAATTTAAAAGTTCATAAAATTTTGGGGAAAAAGATCAACAGCCATTGTAGAAGACAACGGCTTTATTTAATCTTATCTCAGTCCCAGCTATCTCAAAAGTAAACATGCAAAATGAGAGAAAATAATTATCAAGCCATGTGGAAAAAAATCAAGTGCCAAGCATCTTTCGTTAAAGTGTTTTTAATATAACTTTTAAATAATTTCAATCCAAATTAAAAAACATTTAAAATTAAAAGCCTAATAAAAATTTAAAACTACCAATTTTTTTCATTACAATAATAAATGGAAACCCTAGGCTTTACCAGCCCATGTCTCAACAGGGAACCTCCGACTGATGGTAAATTTGGGAAATTTTCCCCTTGGGGGGTCACTGTTCGCATATTGGTTTGTTACAGCCTCCCCCTCTTCCTGGGCACGAAGACATTTTGGTGAGTGCCCAGAACAGTGCGTATTTAAGCCTATTTCTGGCCTTAGTGCAGAAGATCCAAATGCTCTTTTGGGACTGACCGGGTTAAAAAATTATAACCCGGGAAAAACCCGGGTTAAAATCCAGCTTATCCCGGGCACTTCCCGGTCCCAGCCCCGTTCCCCACCCCGCCCCCAATGGATTAATCGGCACTTGGGCCCCGAAGAACGTTAAGTGTTTTTTTTTTTCCCCGGGGGGCTGACTTTGGGGTTTCCCTCTTCAGGGGGGACCTCTTTTCCCCATGGATGGATTGGGTTTATGTTCAGTATCAGAATTTTCAAGATGGGACGGATGGCAAACACATGGTAGTTAGCTGCAGGAACGTTCAAGAGTGGTAGAATTATTTATTCATAGTTCGTTGGAGGACGCTAAGTAACTAAGATGGGGAGTCCATCACGACAGGTAGCAAACTTTCCTGTTACTTTTCCTTGGTTAGTCACAGGGTGTGAGTTTATCGACACGTTATAACTAGATGCGCATTGAGCAGCGCTGCTTCATTTTGGTTACTGTAATGTTTACACCGATTTTGTTTCTGATAAACAAGATGTTTTGTTTTTTACTGGCAGTAGAAAGTCGGTAAATTTAATATTTCGATTGCAATCTCTTGACTGACGGTCTCTGAAATTATCCGCTAGAGGTTGCTGTACATAGTGGTTTGTTGCAGCGGTATATAAATAACAAACAAGATATATTCACTTATTTGTAGCGGTGTGTATTAAGCACCATCCACACTTTCGTTTAAACTACAGCAGCACCGAGCGCAGTCAATTCGAAGGTGGGTGACCGCCTCGCAAACCCACTGGTTGCCTGTTTGGATCTTTTTCATTGTTCACCCCTGCTGGACATTACGTCGCAACACACCACTCTCACTCTCATCCCCTGGGCAGCCATTTAGCCAATATCCTCACTCCACAATAACTAATAGGAAGACTAACCCTCTTCACTGGACTCCATTCTCCAGAAAACTTCTTGAAGCCAAGTTCCAAGCCTTGAAGTCCCATCCACTGGCCCGCCATCGCTCGTCTAACAGCCGTGCAGTTCAACTTTAGCATGGAAATTTCACATTCGTCATTCCCCCTAACAGACTTTTCGCCAGATACGAGATTAAGGGTTCCTAAATATAGACAACCAGATGCCCGCGGAACTTTCCGTAGATTTCCTTAGATTCCGTATTCACTTATTTAAAAATATTTCCTTTTTAGAAAATACCATGCAAATTCAAACTTCAGGATGAGATCGGCTTCTGTTAAAAGAACTGTGTATCTAAATTGAACGTAATCTATCAATATGCAGACTGATCAAAACAACGACCGTGGTACCCAAGTGATGACTGGCGTTGTCAAGTTATAGTTTCAAAACCCAATGCCACTGAGGACCCACCATGTGAGGGGCTGAAGAGCGGTAAATATGGGGAGGCTTTAAGTCCTTATGTTGGCATGTTTTAAGTTTAACAGGGGAAAAAGTTCAGATACCCCGCCCCTTTTACTTTTACTGTGGTTCTAAATTACCAAGTCATTTATTTACCAATGGTATTCGTATTATTTCAGAGTGCGACAAAAATTAAAATCAAATCTGAACAAAACGACATCCAATACATCACACCTTACAATATCACAATAATCCTCCATATAACATTTTTACATCAGATCCCTTCGAAAAGGAATATTAATTTAAATATTTGACTAGTACACAGAGTGAAGTACCCAAATGAATCCAGCAACACTAACAAGAAACACGTGAGAAACCATTAAAATCTGATTAAAAAATATTAAAAAATATTATAATAAATGAAACATTCTTCGAGAGAAAAAAGTAATCGCGAATAAATTTCATAGATTTACTCCCACTTCCTTCTGTATGAAAGTTAAGTACCACTAATAATTATTTTTAATTACTAACAAGAATTTTTATATTCTAATCTGAATAAATAACCATAAATCTTTATATTTTCACTCGTCTTTTCAGAACTATATTTGTAACTAACAAACTCTTAATTAGACAAAAATGCGTTTAAAAATCGCCAAAAAAATTATTTTAAGAAGTACTTAATTAACGTGCATTTTCGAAATGTGACATTGACAAGATTTAATAACATGTTTACACTAAGCCTTAAAATATTATAATCCCTTCAGGGCTTAGAATTATAATGAGACAGTTGCATCTTTTTTTGGTAAAATCAGTTTTTAACCAGCATTGATAACACTGTATGCTATCTTAGATATATTTCTAATTAAAATTTAATTTATAAATATTACATCTGAGATTTTTCCTTGATTCTTTTAGATATTTGATTAATTTCAATCATGAATTTCACTGAAGGTATAAATATCTCATTACTGGTTTATTTACAAATTTACATTCTTTAGTATTTTAATAATTGTCTTTACATAGACTTAGTGATAAAAAGATATAATAAAAGTTTTGCATTATAATATTAAGAAAATTAGCTAAATTATGGTCACGAACGAAACACGTAGAGATTGTAATGTCGAACTAAAAGTTCAATACCAGTATTAGGTATTTTTTAGGTCTTAATACCGGGGGATACCGGTTTTATTACCTGTAGTAGAAATTTTAGAAAAAGAAAGAAAACACAAGCGTTTCTTAGTTTTGTTTGCCCGTTTTATTAGAGAGTGTAAATATCACAAAAATAATGTGCAACTTATAAATTATAACAGTATATAAATAATCACAAAAAAGAAAAGGAACATCTTATTTATTTTAATCACAAAAAAATGTTTAAGTATCACTTTTCAGTCTGTGCTCTGTGGTTTTATATAAATAATGAAACCAAACCGGGTATTATCAAATGATTTTCTATGTTCTTTAAAAAGTTATGTTTATTAATTACTATGGGTTATTATTTTTAAGTATGCTATAAAAAACTCAAATTTTTGAACCCAAAAGTATGATAAAAAAAAAATGTGAATAAAAAATCACAAATTTAAAAAATATCGAAATATTCGCATTTTTCAAATAAAAACCCTTGGTTTTTCATATTTTAATATAGACTACAAATACTGCGCTTTAATTTCATCTGAGCTTTAATAGGATAAATTTGGCCGCATCCATGGAGGGTTGGGATATTTTTCATTCTTTGATTTACAAAACTTTTATTCAAGTCTGATTTCCCCGTTGGGGGAGACAAAAACAAAATTATTTTTTTTCTAGGTTGGCTTTCAAAATAAAAAGGAAGAAATTTTTTTTAAAAATAGAAATACGAAAAAACAAAATTAAACTTGTGAATCCCTTTTTTTACAAAATTGTACAAATGCTCAAAATCCCGTATTCTTTTCCCTATAAATGAACCCCGATACACGATAAAAACCGTTTTTCCCAAGCCTTTGAAAATTTAAAACTATTCACAAATTGTGCTACAACTCAAAAATTTAGATTATTTTATTTTATACATTAATTATCTTACCGCAACCAAACCCCAAAAAAAAATGGGGGAAAACTATTTGATCAACGTCTGATTATATTCAGCAATTAATTCCAAAAAGAATAACGTTTTTTGGTAAAAAATTTTTTTTATTAGAAATGGGTTTTTTACTTTTTTATTTTTGCGACTTAATTCGTGATTATCTTCAATTAGTTGAAAAAATAATTTCTCAAAAAAGAGCAGAACGGGCCCCCAAATGTAACATGAATACTTGAATACCTGATAAAGTCATGGATGAATAGTTCTAGAACTTTTGCTTCAAGGAATTATTTTGGGGTTTAATTAAATGTAACTCCCCCTAGATTTATGACATTTTTTGAAGTTTAGTTATCGAAAGCTTTTTTTTTTATATTGGAAATTTTTGTAAACAAATGTCCCCTTTAATTGGGAGGAAATTAAAAAAGACCAAAAATGTTTTTTTAACATCAAGTAGAAACCTAATTTAAGTACTCTTTTCAAACTGAGGTTATAAATACATTTAGTGGGAAATTTGATATTTTTCTGAGACTGATAGTTGTGAGGATCCTTGTCTCTACCATTTACGCTGAAAAATAAATAAAAATAACAATGGAAACTATTGCACTACTAAAAAACAAAAAAATAATTATAGGTTGGTTTCTTAATGGGTTACAAAAAAAATGAAATTTAATTTTGGGGAAAATGAAAAAAAGGTTTTTTTATAAAAACCCTTTTTAAAATCAGTATTTGCTTAAAATAAACATTGGTCCATTTTCGAAAGATGAAAAAATGATAAGTATCTAGAAAAAAAATTTTAGGGTTTTTTTTGGGGGAACCAAAAAATGGAACGTGGGATGAAAATCAAATTTCGGCTCATTACTATATACTTACAAATTAATCCATCAAATTACGAAAAACGGGGAAAAAGACCAAGACCGATTACTAAAAAGTCCAATGTCCAAAAGGTAAAGAAAAAAAGAGGCCAAATTTTAAAAGATAGAAGACTTACAAAAATCTAATTTTAAACAAACATATTGGGGGAATGTAGGAAGAAGGCTGGCTGGGGGGTTCTCGATAAGGGCCAAGCCCATCTGGGGGGTTGAGCCCGAGGAAAGAGCGAAAGAAATACAAAAAACAGCCCAAATAAATTGAAATATACTTCCTTCGATCACACTTACATAGAAATATATATGAAATTAATGTTAATGAGAAAATCACCGAGATTTTAATTCGCGTAAAACTTAAGCAAACGGATTGTTCTTTGTTAAAAATTAATTTATTCATATATGTATAAAAACCAAAATTATGATGATCTTAATCTTTTTCACATTCTCACATCCTCGCGTAAAATATTAAGAGTCCTAGATGATATTAAACAAAAATTTTAGTTTAACTTCAGTTTCAGTTAAAAATCAAATCATGATCATTTAAAAGAATATTGCATAGAGGATTGCTACCATAATTGTTATGTGAACTGTACACTAAATAAATGGCCACGATAGCCTTGAGGTCAAGGTAACGGAATCTTGGCAACGTGCCATGAGTTCGAGCCTTGTATCGCTGAAGACCTGCCGTGTAGGGGAGCGATGCACATTAAATTTGTCGAGAGCTCGAACGGTAGTTAGTAGAAGGTGTGTCAGCTCACGTGTCGTCTTCGACACTTCTGCAAGGCTCCAAATTAGGAGGTCCATCATCAAAAACCCTCGTGTAGCTCAGCAGATTCATAAGTAATATTCCCTCACTCACTCACACTAGATAAATTCAAGGAGTTTCAAATATACATTGGTTAAAAATCTTCTCCTATAAAAGCTATGCACAAAAGCGATATTTTGGCAAGTTAAAGAGATATACATGGATTGTATAAACAATTTAAATGATTCAAACAGTAAACTGTAAAAGAGAGAAAACCATTCTAGAAAAAAAAATAATGCTTGGGAATTTCTTTCTTGTATTTTCTGACTATGGAACCACTGAACCCTTAAAAGGATCGGTTAATTTCCTGGTTGATGATTTCAACTAGTGAGTTCTTTTGGTAATCTTAAAACATTAAAATAATCATTTATTTCACTTATTATATCCTATTTTAGAGGCAAGGCCATCAAACAGATAATTTTAAATATTTAACTCTGAATGTTAAGTTTCAAAACAGGGATAAACACAGAGACCTTTGCCACATTCTTTGGACATGTAACTTTTCACCGACACACACGCCGCTATCTTATATTATCATTAATGCATTGGCTTTCGAAAAAATTGTTCTTCTACTTAAGGTATCCGACTACTTTCGTAACCGCGATTTTAAAAAGGAGCATAAATGGATAATTTTCATGATATTTAGTATCTCTTAGATTAGAATTAATGCATAAAATTGTTTTAAGGACATTTTGACAAAAAAAAAATATATTTAAATACAATATCTCGCTAAAAATTAACTTAGAATAACCTTTTTCAAAATGTTCTCCTTTTGTGAAAGTTGCTTCTATTATAAAATTATATTTTGCTTGTATATAACTCAGACCTCTGTACAGAGGCTCAACTATGATTTTTGAAAACTGCACATTATTTTCAGAGGTACAACCCATTAAAATAATTATCAGCGTTTTTTTCTTGAAATTTCTCCCCTCTGTTGTGCCTTAAAACATGGAAACCCACTTCTAAGTTCTATATTTCCAAAGTTCTAGTTGAGCCTCTGTACAGAGGTCTGAGCTATATACAGGCAAAATATTATTATAACAGAAGTATTTTTCACAAAAGGAAAATATTTTGAAAATGGGTCATTCTATGTTCATTTTTTGTCAAAATATTGTATTTAAATAATTTTTTATTGTGATACTATTCCTAAAACAATTTTATATACATTTTCTACTCTAAGTGACACTAAAAATCATAAATATTATCCATTTATACGCTTTCGCAAAATTTTCTGTCAATAGATGGCCCTACCTCCCTGCAAAACCTTGCAGTGTAGCGTACGTAAACGGCTTTACCACTTGAGGCTAAAACACAAAACGTATAAATACGTTTATAATACCTTAGACACAGCTTCTCTCTGACGTATGTATGCGTCACTACAATCCAAAGGGTTACATAATCTGTTTTATCGTGGAGGTGTTGTGGCGTCGATCATTTTGAACAATTTAATAAAGTTTTATATGCGTGAAACATCACACTGGACTACTATGATTTTCTGACGAAAATTCAGAGTTTATATATGTATGACAGCACACCGCCACTTTGAGCAACTTTTATCATATCGTCCGAAGTGTGAAAGGCTCTATTTGTGATATTTGACCACATTTTGTATCTATTTGTGTAAATCAAATCTTATTTTCATTCAGCAAATAACTATTGCTGTTAAGTTATCAACCATTGTTTAATGTGTTTCGAATGTGTATAAAAAAGTAGTAAATAAACGTTTAAATTATTCACACAATTCGCAAGGATTATACCCGAAGGAGGATCGAAAGCAATTTTTAGTAGAAGAAGTAAATTAGATCAAAGTAAATTAAAAAATTACATTTGTTGATCCTTATAGGACAATGGAATAACAAAATAAAATGAAAGATGAAGCATTTTTTTCCTAAACAAAATGTCCCGATTTAGGGTACTATTTCTTAGTATTTAGCAAAGATTAAAAATTTAACTGTAATTAATTTATAATGTTTAAAATGTACATATAATGCATGAAATGTATGTAAATTATAATGTCATGTATGAAATGTATGTAGAAAGTAAAATAATGTATGGAATGTAAGTACAACGTCAAATAATGTATGAAATTTATGTTACATAGAGAGATAAAACATTCTTTGAATTTTGTGCTGTATTTTAAAGGTTTTTCTGTGATTAAATTTAAAACAGCTTATGAGAATTTAACTCCATTTTAGATAATACTATACTGTAAGGATTTATATTATCATATAATAATAACTGTATGTAAATATGTCCAGCTTTGGAAAGAAAAGTCAGAAATCTATATACCATTCAGAATAATTTATCTTCGTTATAAAATGATACACATTTTGGCGATTAATGCCTTTCAGGAATATATCTGCTTCAATCAAGTTAAAAAGCAAAGTATTTAAAAAAAAACAGATACGTAATATATGTATCAAAATTTGTTGCAAGACTGTTATAATGTTTTTAAAATAAATAGGAGGGTATTTTGAAGAGACAGAACATGCTTTTATTATTATTTTCACATTATTGGGAATCATTATCCCAGCAACTTCAAGGAACAAAAACTTTTCCTAATGATCATTCTCGTGTGTTGTGGTAGTTGAAATGTTTCCGGCTACGTTTAAACGAGTGGATTGTTCTAACATCCGAGGAAAAACACTTTCTTCGCTTACTAGCTAATGATGATTTCGAATTCTGGGCAACGCAGTTGGAAAGGAAGTAGGTTAGCGATAATAAAAGAGTAGAATAATTTTTTCCCCTAAAACTAGATGTTATAGCTTACAAATTTCATATCAAAAATGCTTCTGTTTCTTAAACTTCAAATGGAACAAGTTTTTTATTTTTATATCTAAAAATATTGATAATTTCAATCTCCAGCTACAACACGTATTTATAGTTACTCAGAATTTATGATTTTAGAATTATTCATTATACAATGAAATATGTTTTAGGTATCCCACTACTTTCGGAACCGTGGTTTTTCAAAAGCGTATAAATGGATAATATTTATGATATTTAGTGTCACTTAGACTAGAAAATGTATATAAAATTGTTTTTAAGAATAGCATTACAATAAAAAATTATTTAAGTACAGTATTTCGACAAAAAATGAACATAGAATGACCCATTTTCAAAATATTCTCCTATTGTGAAAAATGCTTCTATTATAATAATGTTTTGCTTGTTTATATCTCAGATCTCTGTACAGAGGCTCAACTAGAAGTTTTCAAATATATAAATTAGAAGTGGGTTTATCCATGTTTTACGACAACAGAGGAGAGAAATTTTAAGAAAAAAACGCCGATAATTATTTCAATGGGTTGTAACTCTGAAAATAATGTGAATCTTTTTAAAAATCATAGTTGAGCCTCTGTACAGAGATCTGAGCTATATACAGGCAAAATATTATTATAATAGAAGCATTTTTAACAAAAAGGATAACATTTTGAAGAAAGGTTATTCTAAGATAATTTTTTGCCGAAACATTGTATTTAAATAATTTTTTGTCATAATGTCCTTAAAACAACTTTATACATGTATTCTAATCTAAGTGACACTAAATATCATGAAAATTATCCATTTATGCGCTTTTTTAAAATCACGGTTCCCAACGTAGTAGGATATCTTAATGCGAAAATGCTTAAGACGAAATATCTTTTAACTCGAAACAATACAACGGTCCCAACAAACTACTATCTATTTTCCTCCATTTTTTTTCTGAACAAGAAACAAGCATCGTTTAACACGAAAAAATTTCCCTTCTGGGAATGAACAAAATACGGAAAACACAAGACTCTTAAAAATTTTTTTTAGAAAGTTTGCGTATTATTGGACTGTCCAACTGTATCGTTGCAGTAGATAATGGTAATGTGTACACAGCCCAATTATGGCAGAAAAAGACATTTATAAGTTTGTTCAAAGCTCAAAAATTTTATTGGTGCAGATTTTTGAGACGAAAATGAAATGACTAATGCAGCTCCTATTTCCACGACATCCGAAATGAGGAACATCATGAAAAGTATGCTCAGTTATTTAGTCTCACATTCCAGTGGTGAAATGAAGAATAATACAAGTCATCAAACAATTTGATGTTGAAGACAGTGCAAAGCAAAACATCAAATTATTTTCCAAAACATTATAAATTTTTTTTTTTTCAAAACACTTGACAATTTTATATCGAATTCCATTATATTCTTGTGAATTTTTTTGTTTCATTGATTTTTATTAAATACATGCATATATATATATACATTTATGAAATAAAATGAATTATAATAAAATAAGCTTAGTTCAATACATGTTTTTTTCTCCTGTTTGCAATATTCTTTAATACGAAAAAATATTTCAGTTTCGTGTACTGTATTTAATTTTTTGACGAACAAATTACTTAAGCATTTTAATAATTACCGTTAGTTAACGTTATGTTGAAGCAAAGATACAGATTCAAAGCTATTATTAAGTTTATTTAAGTCTATATTCAAGATTGAAATCCAGTCAAATTTTCTAATTAATTTTTTTTTAACTCTGATTTTTAATAAGGGATCATAATTACATTTCACCAATAAGCAGCATTGTGTAGTTAAAAATGGTGAGCGGATGGCCACCAAGCTTGGTATATGGACTGTACTCATGATGCGCTCAAGAAACTTTTTTAAAATTAGTTGAAAAGTTTCTTTTTGGTGAAAATATGTGTAAAAAACGGCACTTTCTAAAACGATTTTAATCCAAATGGAATGTGTATCGAATTTGAACAAGTCAATGCGATTCCAATAAAAAATAGATTAGAATATTTTTCTCCATTTAACCACGATTCCCCGCATTGTGTAGTAACTTAACAGTATTAATTGTAAGTCTTGAGACTTGTATTTATGTAATATATATGTAAAACCGAGAATACCTTATAAGCACAATCAAAATGTAGGGAATCAACAGCTGAATAAAAGTTGTAATATTACGTCAGACATTTTATCTTGAATCATCCTATAAAATTTATTACATTCGAAACTATTTTAATATTACTACTACGAGTGTAAAATTCTATAGCATGAGCTATAATTTTTCTCAGCAATTCATGAAACGATCAATATAAGTGGTGGTATTAAATGGTCAATTTTATAAAGTAGAATTGGACTAAATAATATTTCTATGTGCAAATAGGAAAAATTATACATTTGCATCAAGTGATAGTCAATATTGTTCCAGATTTTCAATAAGCGGATATACTAAATATCTAAACTTGCGAATCTAATTGTAAAATAATAATAAAATCGCGTATAGGGCAGTGTTAATTTTAGAATCCATTAAACGTTTAAGTGCTAGTCATACATTTTATGTACTTTGACAGATGTTTTCGAGGAAAGAAAGCAAAATTGGTTTACATTCAAGAAGAAA
>BMAV01024130.1:0-143719 GCA_019973955.1 Trichonephila inaurata madagascariensis
ATGGGGCGAACCACGGTCCGATACCCATACCACTCGGCTACCGCAACCACTTCTCGTGCGTGATTTGCGCTTTTGTTTTTCCCTATTAGGAAAACCAAGTACCTGAAAGTGTTACTTCTAAGAGATCGCGCGCGCGCGCGCGCGTCTGTAGAGTTTGGAGGATGAGATCACAAGAAGATTTCAGGATTTTAAGAAAGTTGAGCCTAAAAATTCAATTTGCTCTGTTAGCCCATTACTGCTGATATTGATACAGATTCAGCATGAACTTAATGACTTGCAGTCAAATCACAGTGTTAAGAAAATATTTAATGTTATTACATTGACTTTAATAAATCTCTTTCGGCAGAAAAATTTCCATGTATGATGAAATTTACGAGGAAATTGTTCTTTATAATTTAATCAACATTTTTTTCTGAGCAAAGTTTTACTTGCATGTTGGTAAAGTAATATAGATGCAAGTTGGCTGACAAAACTTGCACATTGTGATGAGGATTTAAACAAGCAATCTTCCTCCTGATTAAAAAAAAATGTAGAAAAGTGTGATAAGGTACATTTGTCTCATTAAACTGATTCTAAAATTAAAAGTGGATGCAGCTATAGACGATATTAAATGAGAACAATAAATGAAATGAATGAAACTCCCTCTATATTATTTAATTTACATTTATTATTTTTTTATAAAGAGTGCAATCATTTTATAAAGGTGGGGGCTCTCCGGCTTAAACCGCTTACACATTGTGATCCGCGAGACAAAACAAGTTACACATCCCTAGTATAAAACAGTGGCGTGACGGAGACATAGCCCTGCATAATCAGGTTATGGGGCCCAAGCCCAATTTTACAAGGGATTGCAAAGTCATAACCCTTAGGCCCTCAAGAATCCTGTGCCGTCCCACGATGCGGGAGTGCGGGGTGTACGCTACGCCACTGGTATAAAATATATTTACATAAATAGAAGTTATTTCTCTAGAACTTAATGATATAATTTAAATTTTTTTCGTTGTTTTAACGTCTAGAAAATTTGCACAGTGCGTAGAAATTACGAAATTGCTTCGCGCGAAATACAGGTGCTGTGTGCAAATAGAAATGTAAGTTGCATGAAAGTATAGCGGATCAGATTTATCTAAGGAAGAACAAACACTTATGATGTACCAAGGAGTTATGAGTGATGAGCTCACACCGAATAAATTGAAGATACAGTTTGTGGAACCAATATCGGAAATAACAGAACAATTTCCGAATATTTCTCAGACCGTTTTATCCGAGATTGTTACCGGAAAATTAGGTTACCGAAAGTTCTGCACTGAATGGGTACCAAAAATTATATCACGCAGATCATATATATATATATATATATATATATATATATATAGTGAAATACGCTTACCACGAAAACGCTTAAGAAGCAATATCGACTAACACGAAATAATACAATGATCTCGAAAAACTACTATGTGTTTTCATGCATTTTTTTCTCTTAATACGAAACGAAAATCTTTTAACACGAAACTATTTCTCATCTGGGAATGAAAATAATACAGAAAACACCAGCCAGGTAGGTAAGATTTAAAGAAGGGTGTGAAATGAATGAGAGGCCGTTTCACATGTTTTATAGAAAAGAGGCTTGTAAAGTTGCCCCCTTCGGGTGCCCCTCTTCCTGATTATCAGCGTGAGCTAGAGGTGTAGGAATAAATGAAGAACTAGGAGCTGTCATGATCTTAATTTGACTTTATTAAGATCTTAAAAATTAAACATCTAACAGATTAAATAATGATAATGTATGTGAGAGAATCTACGAAGACAAAACACACAATACAGATAATACCAAAACAACTTAACTCGGACCACTATCAATAACTAACTCGCCTAAACTCAATTCCAATACTATCACAGATCCTAATATTAAATAGCCAATCCTACCTTAATTTTGATCTACCGATCCAATCTTAATGGAAGTTGTGTCTTTAATAGAGTGCAATGATATGAATCTTGACCTAATGGCTCTATGTCAGGAATAACTTCTGTGTTGGCTGTCACTTCACAATTGAATAGCGGACTATCTTAACATTCCCCAAATTTCCACCCCGCTTACTCTAACTTCTGATATTTAAAAGCTTTCTAA
This sequence comes from Trichonephila inaurata madagascariensis, assembly GCA_019973955.1. NCBI lineage: Eukaryota > Metazoa > Arthropoda > Arachnida > Araneae > Nephilidae > Trichonephila > Trichonephila inaurata. The sequence continues at coordinate 2,123 of BMAV01024130.1, forward strand.
TTTGCATCTTTCCTTCACGCTTCACTTCTTGGTTTTTGGTTGGAAAAGAGTTGCCATTAATTCTGGCCCCCAAAGAACCCAAAGGAAATGTTAATGAAAAGACGCATGAGCCCGCCACAGGTTAACTTGGCTTTGAAATACCCTCGCAATAGCTTGTGACTCGATCCAATTTTGTTTATCTAAGCTTTTCGCCCTCCTTCCCTACAAACACCGCACACAAAAAATTTCATCTCTCATCCGTTGGCTTTAGAAAATTCGGTTAAAATTACACCACAGCATGACAAAAATCACCCGTTATTTCAAGTGATAGTAACCCTGAAAAAATTGTGAATTTTTCAGAAATTTTAGTTCAACCCTAGAATAGCAGTCCTAGATATATATAGGCAAATTATATTATTTTTATAGAAGCAATTTTCATAAAAAGAGAATATTTTGAAAGTATGCCATTCTTTCTTCATTCTTTGCCAAAAAATTGGATTTAAATAATTTTTTTCTGGTCACAATATTCATAAAGCAATTTGATATGTATATTCTAATCCAAAAGGCACTAAATATCACGAAATTATTCATTTATATGCTTTTTCAAAATCACGGCTCAGAACGTAGTTTGTCACCTTAAGGTATCCGATTACGTTCGGAACCGTGATTTTAAAAAAGCGCATAAATGGATAATTTTCATGATATTTAGTGTCACTCAGATTAGAATACATGTATAAAATTGTTTTAAGGACATTTTTTGACTAAAAAAATTATTAAAATACAATGTTTTGGCAAAAAATTAACTTAGAATAATCTTTTTTCAAAATGTTCTCCTTTTGTGAAAAATGCATCTATTATAATAATATTCTGGCTGTATATAGCTCCGACCTCTGTACAGAGGCTCAACTAGAATTTTTGAAAAATTCACATTATTTTCAGAGTTACCACCCATTGAAATAATTATTGGCGTTTTTTCTTAAAATTGCTCCCCTCTGTTGTCGTAAAATATGAATAAACCCACTTCTAAGTTATATATTTCAAAAATTCTAGTTGAGCCTCTGTAGAGAGGTCTGAGCTATATACAGGCAAAATATTATTACAATAGAAACATTTTTCACAAAAGGAGAACATTTTGAAAAAAGATTATTCTGCCAAAATATTGCATTTAAATAATTTTTTTTTGTCAAAATATCCTTAAAACAATTTTATACATGTATTCTAATCTAAGTGACACTAAATATCATAAAAATTATCCATTTAAGCGCTTTAACAAAATCATGGTTCCGAACGTAGTCTGAAACCTTAAGTTTTGTGAAAATGATTTTACTCTGCTTGTATGCAGTTCAGGATAACCACAAACATGCAGTTTTGCAGTTCACTTTGTAATAAAAAGACACGTTCGGATTCTCGGGGCATCAGTAAAAAGGTATTTTTTTAATTTATTGCAAACGTGAAGGTAGTGAATTTTGCAGTAAAAAAAGACTTTTTTTTTGTTTTTATCGCCTTTTGAACTTACGACGGCATTTTATGTTAGATTAACAATATTACTGCTACTTCAGACATTCCTCGCAAGAAATTCTTTAAATCACTATAACTGAAGGTATTAAAATAATCTTTGCAAATTTAATCTGGTAAAATAATAATTTTATTTCATAGTATTGATGTTTGAAATGACTTACGGTATATATCCCGTCTAAATCTTCCTACAGCCATATAAGGCTGCTCTTATTTCAGCTGAGGCATGGAGATTAAACAATCAATAACAGAAAATTGCTTCTACACTTCGTTTACACACACACACAGTTAAGGATTCATTTCCCAATTTATTCCAGTATAAATTGGTAAATCCGTTTAATACAATACTAATATTCCACTTAAAGTCCAAGAGTGTTTTACAAGAAATACAAATTGCGCAACTTGAAAATCGAATAAAAATACAAAAAGGAGACTTTAAGGCATTCGACTACTAGCGATAACTTTTTATAAAAAAATGAAGATACTGGGATTGTGGGTTTTAGATTTATTTAGTAATTTTTTTTAAGAAAAATATGCTAAAATTAATAAGAGAAAAATAAATTAGTATGACTAAAATAGGAAAATATGGGTAAAAATTTACAAATAATTGGATAAGCGAGGCCATTCTGTACAAAAAGTTTATGAACAAATTTTCAATTTTTCAATTTTGATGTGTTACTTTTATATTCATTTTTGAAATGACCGTCAGGATAAGAGATATTTTAATTTTTACAAAAACTAGAGCCCTTCTTAGTTATTATATGAAATTGTTTAAAAAACATGTGATTACATTCACATAAGTAAATTTTATAATAAAACAGCGAATGATAAATCTGAAGGTTAAATACTTCTACTATTATACAAAAAATACAAAAAAAGAAAACTTCCTTTCATTATTCTCAAAACGTTTTGAGCAATGGCTCTGTTCCCGTTTGAGCACACACACACATTAAAAAGGAACACTCATTTCGAGTAAAACACATTTTAAAGTACGACATCTTGCCCAAAATAAAGGCATCTGTTCTTACTAAAACACTTGCAGTTTTTATTCTAATGAATGAAAAATAATAAACTTGCTATTTTTATAAAGCTAATAAAGTGGCCTATAAAATAAAATCATAAAAAAATGTCAGTTTTTCGCTAAATTTACAATTTTAGGGTATAGCCGGATACTTTAAAACATTAAAAACTAAATAAATAAAAAAAGGATGAATAATTAATGCTTGAGAAACGACAAACAACTAAAATAAGATGATAAGTTCAGTATAATTGAATTGTTGTATAATTTGAAAATGTATTTCCGTGCTGAAGATGAAGTTTTGTGCCATAAATATTTCGAGAGAGGAAATCACTAAAGGAAATGATGTTCAAGGTTAGTTTGACAGGATATACTCTCTGTAAGCATTTTAATGTTTTTTAAAATGATTAACATATGCATGGAGATACGATTTATAGAGGAGTAATATACAAGAGAGACATTATAAAAAGGAATTATGGAAAAATTTTAAAAAGTTCAAATTCAAGTAACACTAACGAAATTGATTTAAAAAACCATGATAAAATTTAACTTAGAAATTAAGTCAAAATTATATTAAGAATATTAAAAAATATTGACTAGTTTTTTTCCTATTGTTGATGAACACACACCGAAAGTTCATGAGCCAAAGTTGGCAAAAATTGTAGGAAATGCAAAACTATTTATAAATAAACAGTTTTCTGCCTCTGGGATTTTTAGTTTCACACAAATCAAAATATTATCTGAGCTATTAGAGCAGCGTTTCTCAAACTGTGGGGCGCGTCCCCCTCCCACGGGGGACGTGATAACTGAACGAGGGGGGCACGAGCATATTAAAAAGTCAAAAACAAAAGATTATTTAGAAAATTATTAGTTTAATGAAAGTAAACAAACGAAAAAAATAACATTCTGACATATTAAAAAATAAAATATATATTTACACTGATATAATACATTTAGAAATGTATCAGTACTGCACAATGTATTTGATAATTAATTGAACAATGTTAAGAACAAGTTTAATAATTAGCACCGTGACTTATGATAGGTCTTGATATATATAAATTATATGTACAAAAATTAACACTTATCTGATAATTTTTGTGAGGTTTATAATAAAAATCCCTTAACGCAATTAAAAGTTGACATGATTCGCTCCCCGATACCACCGTTTTCCACGTAGGAACGAGATGTTATTGGGGAGGGGGAAAAATATTTTCGAATTACTCTGTAAAGTCAGTAAATCTTCAAAATTTAAGCTTGAAGGTCCTTTTAATGTATTCCAAAGCCTTGGAATAATTTTATGGATAACAAATCACAGAAAGATCTATTCGGAAGGACGTTGTATACGTCAAAAAGAGAATGAAAATCTTTGGCCCGAGCGAGACGTCGGTGGCACTTAAGAGGTTTTAAAGTCGTATTGTAGCTCTAGCGTCGAAGTATAGTACTATTGAATTCAATACATTGCTATTGTTTGGAGGGGGCACGATGAAAATTATGATTGAATATTGGGTCGCAAATGTTGAAAGTTTGAGAAGTACTGTATTAGAGTTATCATCTTTGATCGTATATACGCCTGTTCCAACTGAATCCTTAAAATGTAAGAGTAAGGATAAAGTAGAATTTAGAAAAAGAATATTAATTAATTTCGAATAATATAAAATTATATTTAGATTTAAAAAATAATATGATAAATGTTATTAATATTTATTATAATATTATATAATATATTATTAATATTTATTAAATATTCCTCACTTTCTTGCCTTTTTATGTGCCACATAAAAGAAAAAAAATTCAATAAAGTTTTTATAATAATCAACTTAAAATCGAAAACAAAAAACAAAAAAAAGATTTTTTGTTTTAAAAAAAAGAATAAGATGAAATTCCCCCTTTTAATAGCTCTTAAAAAAAAAATACGGAACAAAACCGGGCTTTCAGGGAAAAAGAATATGTAACGAGTTTCAAAAATGTCATAACCCGGGTTACAAAAGGGGGAGATATTGGGAAATTATGCTTCATTCATTGTATTAGCCATTGTTCTCCCTCCTTTTAGGAATAGAGCAGACGATTCTTATAATGTAAATGGCTCCCCCGAGTTGTATTTATTCTATTGTTAGTGGAATTTTTTTTGGTTTCCCCGGTTTGTTTTTTTGGAAGAATCGAACACTGACAGCGAATATTTTTTTTTTTATGGTTATTGAAGTTTTAGTAAAAGATTAAGGCTTATTTTATCCCTTGTGACGTAATATTTAAAGAGGTGTTGCCAGATGCCAAGAAAAACATCTGCATTTGTTAGAATTAGCTACGAGTAAAGGGTTAAAATTTTTTTTAAAAATTTATAATGTCCACAAGGGGGAATACTTTATAATTAAACTCTATTTAAAAAAGGATTTTTTTTAATTCAAAAAAAGGCCGAAAGAAATTTTTTTTTTTGGTATTAACGAGACAGTAGATATTTTTTTTTAAAATTTAAACAGTAGTATTACAGTTTTTTTTTATCCCAGTTTCCCTAAAAGGGGGAAGGAAGATTTCTAAATTTGCTGATTTCTTTTTTGTTTAATTAACTTTTTTAAGTACATTTTAGAACTCACAAATTTATAATTTATTTTTTTTTAGATGGTAAACTCTAAATAATCTCCAATTTAAAATTTATGAAAGAAAAAATACTCAATTTTTTCCTTGATTTGAAAAAAAAAAAAAAAAAATATTACTTAAAATTTTGATTTTATGAAAAAGGTTTTCACTATATAGAAAATCAAAAATTTTTTTAAAAAAAAATTTTAAAAAAAATTAAAAAAAATTTATTAAATCAATTATTACAAAAAAAGTAAAATTTTCCATCTTTTCAAAAAATTTTATCGTCAAAAAAAGATTATGATAAATTTTGCAATTTTTATCGGAAAAGATTAGTTTAAAAATGCATTTTTCAAAAAATAAATGTATAAAGGCTATATTAATGATGGCAACATAATAAATGCATTCAAGTGTTTTCCATTGAATTCAAAACTGATATTAGACTGGTACTTGCTGTTCTACTTGTAAAGTTGAGATAAAATTAAAATTTGACAATTGAGAAAAGATGTTCCAATATTAAGATTCTTCACAGTTTTTCAAAATTAAAAAAAAAAGAAAAACCTCTTATATTAAAAAGGTACTTTTAAATCAATCTCGTTTTGTTTGCCTATTAGTATTAGTATTATTATTGGAAAAATTTTTATTTTTAAAGAATTTTTTCAAAAGCAAGTTGGCAACAGCGAAATGATTGACAGCAACACGTGATTGTAGTCGTGTGATTATGTGTGTGTTTGTGTGTGAATTCACTTGAATTGAGCCCACTCTAACTGCTCGTTTTGATATTATACATAATGATATTTAAAAATTCTGCAATTTGCTGTGTAAGTAATTGTTTCTTATACAGCAAAACCTTTCATTTCCTATATATATATATTTAAATACAAGATGCATGTAAAGTTAGATTTTTGTGTTAAATATGATTTTGATTTTTGTGAAAACTATTATTGGATATGTTTAATTTACGCAAGAAGAGAACAGAGAGAGAAATACAGTGAAAAAATCGCTTAACTTAAAACTGAATAGACTGAAATATTTTTTCGTGTTATAAGAAAATTGGAAAAAACACATATCAGCAAAATTAAGTTTGAGTTTATTTTATTTACATAGATACGTATACATGCATATATTTACTAAAATCAATGAAACAAAAGCCTTTACAAAAATTTAAAGAAATTTATAATATAAAATTTTCAAATTTTTTGAAAAACAACTTTATAGAGTTTTTGGAAAATAACCTGATATTTTTCTTTGCATTGTGCATTTCTAACATCCAAGTGTCAACAAATTGTTTGATGTCGTCTATCTTGTTATCCATTTCACCACTGGAAAGTGTGTCTAAATAATTGCGCATACTTTTCATGATTCTCCTCATTTCGGATGAAGTGGGAACAGGAGCTGCAGTATTCATTTCATTTTCATCGTCGAAATCTGCATCAGAGATATTTTTTGAGCTTTTAAAAAACTTCAAAATGTCTTTTCTGCCATAATTGGGGCTGTATACACACATTATCATCATCTACTGCAATAAATTCTTCTAATAGAATAGGATAGTCTGATTCGGCTGATGTTTTCCGTATTTTGTTCATTTTCAGAAGGGAAATATTTTCGTGTTAAGAGAAAAAAAATGCATGAAAACACATAGTACTTTGTCAGGACTGATGTATTATTTCGTGTTAACCAATATTTTGTCTTAAGCGTTTTCATGTTAAACATATTTCATTGTATATAACTCTACTTTTCAAAATAAACCATAATTTTAGAAATGCATTGATTAATCGCACAAAGTCGAATTGAAACACAAAGGCTATTCAAACGTGAACCTCTTTTTTTAAAACAATACCGGTTTTTTAATTAATTTCTATTTAATTTAAAAATTTTTTCCTTTAATTCCCGATACGTTCGGAACCTTTTTTTAAAAACCCATAAATGGATAATTTTCATGATATTTATGTCCTTGAAGAAAAATGTATAAAAGTTTTTAAAATTTTGACAAAAAAAAATTTTTGTACACTATTTCGGCAAAAATTAACAGAATAACCTTTTTTTAAAATGTTCTCCTTTTTTGAAAGATGCTTCCATTATAATAAAAATTTTGCCTGTATATGCTCGACCTCGTCAGAGCAAACTATGATTTTGAAAAATTCACATTATTTTCGGTTAAAAACCCTTGAAATAATTATCCTTTTTCTTTAAAAATTTTTCCCTTCTGTGTCATAAAAAATGTATAAACCACTTCTAAATTATATATTTCAAAAGTTTAGCCTGTCAGAGATCCAAGCATATACAGGCAAAATATTATTATAATAGAAGCATTTTCACAAAGAACATTTTGAAAAAGAATTCTAAGCTAAATTTTTGCCAAAAAATTGTATTTAAATAATTTTTTTTCAAAAAATCTCCTTAAAAAAAATTTTTTATACATTTTCTAATCTAAGTGACATTAAATATCATAAATATTATCCATTTTATGCTTTTGTAAATCACGATTGAACGTAGTCGGATATCTTAAATAAACATTTATTATGCAAAGTTCACTGAAAACATTATATATTATGTATTTTTCAAAAAAAGTTATTCATGTAGAACAGGAAAATAAGGGGTAATTCCTTTTTGTTTTCAAAAAAAAGATCGTTATGAAAACAAAAAATTTAATTTTGATAAACACACATTCTTTTTTATATTTGTCGTTTTTACTGGATCCAGTGGGTCGGGTTTTCTTTTTATCATTAGTAAAAAAATTTTTTTCGTCAAATGACCTTGAATTTAAAAAATTCAAAGGGAAACAATTTTGTTAAAGGTTTTTGGTTAAAAAAAAATTTAATAAAAGGAAATAACCACCGGTTTTTTAAATTTTTTTCTAAAATTTAAAATTTTTTTAAAAAACATTTAAATTAACCAATTTTTCAAAGCATTTTTTATATTTGGGGAATTTTTCAAAAATTTTTAAAAGTTAGAACAGGAAAAATTTTTTTGAAAACCCCTTTTTTTTCAAAAATTTGTAAAAAGCATTTTTTTCTTAAAGCAAATTAATAGCCCTTTCCATAAAGCCTTTTTGGGGACGGGATGGAGTTTTTTTTAAATTAGTAAAAATTTTGGTTTTTGGAAAAGTTGGGGAAAAAAGGGGGTTCCAAAAGTCAAATTGTTTTAACGTTTGAAAAAAATTTAAAAAACGTGGTTTAAAATGAAAAAAAACCCTCTTTTAATTTCCATTGGACTTTTTTTTATATTTTAATTTTTTTAAAATTTGGGAATAAGAATGCTTTAAACCCAAAATCATGGTCAGAATTCTGGGTGTTCCCAAAAAACCATTGTAGTAGCATCTTTATATTTTGGGAAATTGTGTTAAAAGGGGAAAAAGAATGCTTTAAACCAAACCGTCATGGCATGATTCGTAGCCGGTGTTACATAACCATTGAAATAGCATCTTTTTTATTTTTTAAAAATTGTGTTAAAAATGGGAAAAAAGAATGCTTAAAAAACCGTCATGGACATGAGTTCGTAGCGGTGTTACAAAACCATTGTAGTAGCATTTTTTATATCTTGAAATTGTGTTAAAATGGGAATAAGAATGCATTACCAAACCGTCTTTGGCATAAATTCGTAGCCGGTGTTACAAACCATTGTAATAGATCTTTTTTATTTTGGGAAATTGTGAAAAAATTTGGGAATAAAGAATCCCTTAGCCAAACCGTCTTTGGCATAAATTCGTAGCCGGTGTTACATAACCATTGTAAAAAGATTTTTTATATTTTGGGGAAATTGTTTAAAATTTGGGAAAAAAGAATGCATTAGCGAGCCGTCAGGGTCAGGGAATTCTGGCCGGTGTTATTTCTCCCCGATTCTAGGTTCAAGTTTTATGTCTCTATATGGACCCCTTGGGCATGGGGTTTGATCCACGTTAAATCTGTTAAAGGATCAAATTCCTAAAATTGAAAGATTGGGGAAGTTTGGAATTAAGTTCCCCGTTCACTTGCCAAAGGTTCAAAATTGCGGGGAATCAGTCAATAATCCCCGCAAAATGTGACTTTAATAAACAACCCAATCATAAATAAGATTTCTATCCTTAAATATCGAAGCTATACCGGATGTACAACTAAAAATTATGTTTTTTGTTATTTTTTCCACCGAACATAAAAAGACCCAAGTTCCACGAAATTCATCGTGACGGGGGCAAAGGTTACCCTGCCTTTAAACCGTAGTTTTAAAACAAAAATAAGGTGACAGCATGATTTAGCTCAGTTCCCCCAAAATTTTTAAAGGGGAAACCCCCCTGGGGGTTTGTCAGGGGATCTTCTTCTTCCTCACGAGAGGAAAAACTTACGGCTATTTGATCCCCCCCACCCGGGGGGCCAATAAAATTTTTAACAAACACCCCATCCCCCGGCAGGATTCGATCCCGGGCCCTACGGCACGGCAGTAAACATCACAAACCCTTCTATACTGGGAGGGGGGGGGTACAAAAGACGTACATTGTATATAAATTTTAAAAAAACCCCCCCAATTTTTTCTTTTGTACACCCGTTTCCCAAAAATCATTTCCCTATGTGCAACAAAAGTGTAAAACCCAAATGGCCCTAAATTGAAATTTTTGTGGCCCAGCCAATATATCGGCACACAATATTGTAAAAAAAAATAAACAGATGCAGAATAAAAATAAGAAAGATAAATTCCCCAACCTTTTTTTAATTTATTTATTGCTTTTATTGGGGAAAAAAATGCGCACATTTATTTTGAATGTACAACAATTAAGTAAATACAGCCCCTAAATTTCTTTTTAATATTTTTTTTTTTTGCGGCCCTTAACCCCCTTTTTCTACTAAAGCGATATTTTTTAAGTACCACTTTTACTTTAAAATTACATGGAATAACCATTTTTTTTGGGAAAACTCTGACATTAATCGGGTTTAAAACCACTTTTTAAAATATATGGCAGCACGGGGTTTTATGGTATTTTTAGGGGAAGGTGAATAGTTTTAAAAAAAACATTGCATTTTTAGCGGATTGCGAAGATTATCATTTTGTTCCCAAAAAAAAGTTTTATGTCAAAGAAAGTGTCTAATTTTTTTTTATGTTAATGGGGGCCTTTTGAAAAGGGTTAGACTTTTATTTTTAAAATAACCGTGTATATAATTAATTTTAAAAGTGGGGAAAATCTTTTTAAATTTATTCATTAGCTCTAACCAACTAAATGCCCCCAAAATTGAGTATTTTGTTTAAATTTTAAAACCTTTAGTTTTTTAAAATAGGTTCAAAAAAAAGTTGATGAAAAAACTGCAATAAAACATAATGCGGTAGGTAAAAATGTTAAAAGTTTTACCTTATTTGTTTTGCCCAAGTTAGCCTTTGAATTTGACACCATTAAAATACAGTTTTGGTTCTCAAATCTTCTTTGGTTTGTTTTTTCCCCTTAGCCTTTTTAATTTTTTTTGGGTTTTACACCATTGAGGAGGGCCCCGTTTGGGGGGGTAATCTTCGAAAAGGGGGGAGGAATATCAAAAAGTAGAAAATAAAAAAATTCTTTCAAAAAATTTTTTATTTTCTGGGAAAAAAAAACGAAAATACATTCTGACTTACAATAAAAATAAAGTACAAATTTAAAAATGATACAATATACTTTTTCAAAAGTATAGAACTGCACAATGTATTTGATAATTAATTTATCAAAACTAAGTTAAAAATAATTTTAATAATTATTAGGTTTGTAAATGGAAAAAGTACACGAAAAAAACTTTTGTTTTTAATTTCAAGGGAAAAATTTATCATCCACCTGCCCAAAATCCCAAAAAGGTTTATTTCTAAATTGGGGCTTTTTTTTCGCCACTTGACGATCTTTAAGATTTTTCCCCTTCGCAGTTGAGGGTTTAGTTCTGCTGAAAGGGTCCTGGTAATTTTAGTACCTTCTTTCAAAATTTTTTTTGCAATCAATTTCAATTTTTAAAAAAGTGAAAATAAAATTACATAATACTTATCTTATTAATTAAAAAAAACTTACTTTAAAATAACATAAAAAGATTTTTTACTTATTTTAAAAATTTGTACGGTATATAATTAAGGTCGTCTTACAGCTTTAGAGCCAAAGTACATTGTTATTGAATTCAATATATTGATAGTGTAGGGAAGGGTGGTGCAATGTAAATTAGACAGAAAATTGGGTCACAAATATTAAAAGTTTGAGAAACACTGATGTGCAGTATTGAATTCTAAAGTTTTGTGAAGAATTTAATTACTCTATTATTATTGTCACTTGAATTATATCATAACATTTTCATTTTAGCAAATATTGTGATACAAATTTTTATTATTGTAGATTTTATTTTTCCCATCTTCAGATCATATTTATATCTCACCACAACTGTGCGATGACCTATATTAAAAATAGAAATACATGTGAAGTAGGATATCCTCCTTGACGCGGTCATGATCTAATAACAGTATGTATCTAAATTTAGGAACACTTACTGAGTAGAAAGTTTTATATCTTTGAATGCTTGAGTGAGACCATTTCTGGTTTAATATTAGGAGAATTGTTTCTTTTAAAAAATTCGATAATTTAAAAACCGTTGGAGATAATTTTATTGTATTTGAAGCATCTATTTTTTTTCAGTTCCTACTGTTAGTTCACACAATCTTCCTATAAATATATATATCTATCTTGTTCAAATATTTAGTCGATCATAAAATATTTTCTATTCATCCATTCAAGTTTCGAAACTTGTTTTTTCGAAACTTGTAGATGACACTTGATGTTAATACAGTTTTTTCAAATATTAATCCATTAGTTAAACTTAATTAATGAATAAATAGAAACAAAAATAATAGGCTAACACCATGTATAAAAAGTAAAATCACTCGTTATACCTCTGTAGCGTAACGGATAGCGCGTTGGACTTCTAATCCAAAGGTCGTGGGTTCTAATCCTACCTTGTATGGCCTAGTTTCTGAGAATGTGATTTATGAGAGAGAGAATGAATAAATAATAACAAACAAAAAAAATATTATTTCAACACCCTATGCAGAAAGGGAAATCGCCTTCTATTTTGCCACTTATAATATTGTGATTCTGGCATATGTATATACATATTTATATTAATTGTAATTATTTAAAAAAAGTAACTAAAATAAAAATTTTCTTTGTTCACCGAAGTAGGAATTGACTCTACTTTTTTTTTTATATTACTTGTTTTATTTTCAACCACGCAAAAAGTAATAATGTAAAATAATGACATCCACTACGATAATTTTTAAGAAAATAATTTAATTAAATAAGGTAACTAATTAATTATAAGATAAATCAATAACATATAACCAGTCACGAGTTTTTTCGAAATAATTGCATTTTTTCCTAAAAAAATAGCATTCAGAGTTTTCTATTGCACATTTTTTAATTACATCCAATAATCGATATTTTTCAATTATTTCCAGTCGCTTACCCAATAGATGGATTTTTCTATCTTTGCAGGAAATTGTTTTCTAAATAGAATTAGATGGAAAATCGATTAATTGATTTTTACATCTTTCAGATATGTCTATTACAAGACTCTCTGCTGATATTTATTTAGTTCATAAAATAATAAGCACAAAAATTTACCACTAAAAAGAATACTTTTTTATTTGGGAACAGGAAACTATATGAAAAAAAAGAAAAAAAAAAACGCTTTTAAAAAACAATTGTGAATCTAATTAATATTATTGGCTCTTATTTCTATTCAAACGATCCAGAGCCTATTTTGCATAAAAAAATTTTAAATCCATGATCAGCAGAATGATTTATTATCAGCAAAATTTTGAGGTTAGATAGTAAATTTTTTTCTCTCATTTTAAATTTGGGGCCGGGGACCCTTTGTCGGTCATGGACTCGTGTTTGGCGTGTCATAGTTCGTTCTTGTACCGCTGAAGACCCCCCGTGTAGAGGTGCCGATACGTCAAATCTGAAGGGGCAAACGCCCTTTCATTGGTAGGTGGGGAAGTTGGAGAGGGTGTCAGCGTAGGTGTCGTTCCATCACTTGACCCTGGTTAAAAAATTATCGAGTCCGTCGCCAATAGCCCTCTCGGTTGTTTTAAAAATAACGTTAATGTAATTTCCTCCTGTAAAAATTAAATGTATACTTATGAATAGGCTCTGTGGTAGATTTTGATTTGATTTGATTTATCTGCATAACCTGTTTTGGTAATTGTAAAGTTACCTGTCTGTGGTAACTGCTGCATATATATATTGTATTGCTTTAATATTTGAAAATTCACACACAGTATCACTTTCGAGTATAAATTACGTTAAGTAAAAAGTTTTCCACCCAAAAAAAAACAATCTTGTAAAATGATAAATACATATAAAATCACAGCAAAGCTAATGTGTGGATAGTAATGTCCATTCAAATTAATAGTGGTCTGTCAACGTTTTGGCAACTTTTCAAACAATTCTGCGAAGAACTGTGGCGTGATCGAGTCCAAAAAGCGATCGACCTCATTTATGACCTCGTCATTTGAATAGAAGATTGTACCGTCAAGATGCAGTTGCAGAGGGAAACAGATGGTAACCCAAAAGGCGCCATATCTGGCTGCATGTTGATGCTGCATAAAACCCCCACTCCAGTTTTAGAGGGGGTCCAGCTGTTATCGCACAACATGTGACCGGTCGTTATCTTGATGAAAGAGAACCACTTTCCTTCTGAACTTTTTTTTTTTCGTTCAAGAATGGCTTCGGTAGCTTTGATTAGCATATTGCTGGATATTGCACTGTTGATTATCTGCCCACTTTTCATGTACTCCTTACAATGTTAGGCCCCTCTTGCAACTGAACCTCTGATTCCCCCGGATGCTGATCACCCACCTTTACGGCTTGTATTGTTGTAGTACACCCATTCTTCATCCGGACAATGTCCAAATTTCTTTTTCCCTTTTACCTCTGAGCGCCAAAAAGGGCCCCTTTTTTTGTTTGTGAGGCACCCAGGATTTAACTTTAAAGGGTGTTTTCAGTTAATATTAAAAAAATAGGACCCGAAATTTGATACATTTTTTTTAGATATAAAACAAATGAAAAATTAATATTGTATTCTAGCTTCACTATCCCTTAGAGAAAAAATATTTTATCATTCTTTACTTTTTGATAGAGCTGAGCCATTTCTTCTGGTATAAAATGTGTTTCACGTTTTTTCTCCTATACCGTAATGTTAAGTGAGCTGTCCTTTCACGTGTTAAAATAAAAAAAAATAATACTCAAGGAATATTTTGAAATTTTAGAAACTTTAGATTGTTATTAGATGTATGAGTTATAATGTTGTAAATTTTCATGAAAATTGAGGCATTTTTCTGTCTGAAAATGTGCTCCGCGTTTAGTTCAGGCTTTCGTACTTTTGCCGAAAACAGTCTTAAACGTTAGATTTATGCGTTTGAGAGCATTAACTATTATTTTTGACAAACGTCAAGCTCTAACGTAATAGTTTGTGTTGAAACATTTCTGTCTTAATCAATGATTTGCCTTAACTGGTCACAATCAATCTCAATGGAGCTTCCAGCACGTGGTTCATCTTCAAATTCGAAATTCCCAGCTTTGAACTCTTTCGCGAAACTAAACTTTTACTGAATCATAAGAAACAATATTGAAACCTAAACGTTTACACATTTTTTGTGGCATTCAGTAGAATTTTATTTTTTTCGAAACTCATAGTACATAATCGTTCTAATCTGTTGACGTAATAGCTCCATTATACACTTTTTTTGGTGCACAAGATAATAAAGTTTTGACAAACAAATTACAGTCGTACAGTCCCAACTTGCAGGTTTAGAATGCACAAATCCGTTTGGAGAAAGGTTAACTACCACGGGAATGGCCACTGTTGGCTTAGAGGTATCTTCCCTTGGCGGAAAACTTTTTACTCAACCCGATATAATTTTTTACTATATTGGTCAGTTATTTTCCGTTTCATTCATTGAAAACTTGGCTACAGAAGTTATACCGCAGAACTTTAAATCTACATCAGAGCAACCTGATAGTATCTCTGTGCACATTTCA
This sequence comes from Trichonephila inaurata madagascariensis, assembly GCA_019973955.1. Classification (NCBI taxonomy): domain Eukaryota; kingdom Metazoa; phylum Arthropoda; class Arachnida; order Araneae; family Nephilidae; genus Trichonephila; species Trichonephila inaurata. The sequence goes on from BMAV01024130.1 coordinate 17,218, forward strand.
ACCGAAAATGTGAGTTGTTTTCATTATTTCAGTTTCGAATATTTCTAAAATTGCACACAAAATATTTTGATTTCGAATACAGTTCACGAAGCATCAGTTTTTTTATTCAACGCATATTTGATTTATGAATGCTTTTCTTATCGACATATTTCTGAAGGAAACTTTTTAATATAATTTTAACGAAAATAATTACAGTCTGACCTCTATATAACGAATTCACTAAACCCGGATAAAAAGTTCACTGTATGGAAAATTCATTATATATAGGTTCATTTTTAATTTTTTTTATAAACCACATAAAACAATTGTAAATTAATAAACATATTTAAAATTAAAATTATTATTGCATTAATTAAAATTATTATTACAATTAAATTATTACATTATTTAAAAATGCAATCATTTACATTTTTTTTGAAATTTAATATATATATATATATTTTATTTTATCTATCTTATCTATCAAAAAAAGATAAGAAAAGATAGAAAGAAAAACTGCAAGGAAAGTTTCTTGACGCCTTTATCCACTTCCTGAAGAATTAAATTTTTTCTTTGATAGGTGTGCTCTTACGCGCTTTGACATTTTCGAGCTACAAGAAACAAAGTTACCAGTACGACGGATCAACACTACAAATGAACGGAGACTATTTCAAAGACACGGGGACACGAGACAACTCCACTAAGGGTGAAAGTGGATAGTGAAGATGTCTCCAGTGAACTGGACAATGGGGGGTTAAAGTTCCACTTTTCTTGAATGAAACGCCCAGAATTCTGTTGTTCTCGGGGAGTTTGGCACCTAATAAAACCATTTTAAGATTTATGACTACCATAAAATATGCGTTAAAAGAGAGAACAACTTGAAATACACCAAAATACTGCAAAAATAGAGAGAAAAAAAATTGAATCACAAGAGAAAAAGTTCGTTATATAGAAAATACATTTCGCTATTGGGAGGTTATTTTACGAAGAAAATCGTAAATTGTTCTTGGTTCCAGGAAAAAGTTCGCTTTATAGAAAAATTCGCAATATAGAGGTTCATAATTGGAGGTTCAACTGTATTTGAATAATTTTATTGTGAAATTAGTATTATTGGTATTATTAATCCTTGTATTATTTATTGCGTTTTGGCAGTTAAGTTAGTGATCATTACAGCGCATACACTATGCAAGCATAAATTATTATTCGGATTAAGCTTATATTATTGTTATTGGATTGTGGTACAATCTGCAATAAAAAAAGGAAGGAGGAGAAATAACTGTTATAATTTTCTTCATAGCCGGTATTGATAGCTCTTTGTTATAAGATAAAAAAAACTCAACTATTACGTTAATGGATGAATTAATAACTTATATAATTAACCTATCTAATTAATTTCTTGTATTGCATTTTTCCTTTAGGTACTCCATTTATATCCACGTATCTTATTTTGTATCGCAAATTAGTCTAAATTTCAAGCTTTGTAAGATGCTGTCCTCAGTTCTAAAGATTTATACTTTTTTTCTCTGATTCTAAAAACATCAACAGTTGCAAAAGTTCTGTTGTTTTGAAAAATGTGATTTATTATTTACAGCCACGGAACGCAAATGAATTGAAAAGGATTGCTAAAACTTTTACATGTTTGTGTTCTTTATGTCTAAAAACCCTTAAACCAATTTTAATACAATTTACTTTAATAGTTCAGGAAATATTGAATTTAGAAATAACTAACGGATAAGATACTCGTAATATGCGAAGACTTAAGGCGTTTAGTAATTTATAAATCTTATTGATCGATCCAATAATCACGCGATATCAAGAAACGGGAAATAGAGTATGAATTAACTATTCTTTTTGTATATGACTTCCTAGCAATTTTTCACAAATCTCTCTGGAACTAATATAATTGGTTTCAAGTATAATTTAGAATATAAGCATTTCAAAAATGTTTTGCAAGAAACTCACTTGTTTCATATTGGACAGTTTCTTGTAGAATTTAACTATTTTAACGAAATACATTAATCCAGTCACACCATAAGTTAAACAGCTGCAACGATCATTACAGACCTTTTAGGGTGGTGTCCTTTTTCGTATGACGACTGTACATTCAATCGCAATAACATTCAAAAATTTTAAAAAATTCATTTAAAAATTTCTAAAGGAAGAATTCACGACAAAGAATCAAAGCACTTATCAATCTTATAATCAGACTTGTGCAACTTTTTTACAAGAGGTTTCAGAGCAGAAGACTATTTATTACTTGCCTATATGTTTGTGCAAATATTGTGCCTAAGCTTTTTATCTACTTATTCATTTGCTTTGAAAAAATTGTAGGTTTTAAAGTGGTCTTAAAAGCTTTCTTTTAAAATGCAAATCCTCCCCTTCCGGTAGTCTTAAGAATAGATTTGAAATTGCTTTTTTTTATCAGCTATTTCAATTTTTTTTTATTAAACGTAAAATTATTTTTTCTTGAATTTTTTTTCTCATTCTCTATTTAAGGAAATCAGTTTAAGACAGAAAAAAAAGAAGAAAGAAAAATGTATCCAAACAAAACAAAAAAGCATACTTTGATGAAAAATATCGTCACTGTTTACAAGAGCAAAATCAGAAATCACGCGCGTAATTTCCCTTGAATCACTGGGTCACTAGGTCAGCAGAATTAGTCATACTGTTTAATTTTTGCGATTTCAACCAAAATTCTTATGACAATACGTAGAAGCACATTTGAGATTTTTAAATCATACCTTTTTTTCCTTTTGAAGTTTTTAAGCAAATTTCTCTAAATTGGATACCATTGTGAGTTTATCAAATTCTTTTCATATTTGCATTGCGTAATTGGACTTAGTACAATTATGAATATATAATCTATTAGCTACGTATTAATCAAACATATTATGTACTTTGCTTAGTCAAATTTTACAGTAAAACGATTCAGCGTTTGTCTTCATTAAAATAAAAACTAAAAGTGTGAAGAGTTTTATTCAGAAATGAGTGTGTGTGTTCACAGCAAAAAAATTCCGCATCAAATATCATACGTACAAGATTCTCAAATGATGCTTATCGGTTATTGAAGCCAATATCACGAAGAAAGAACGTATGCTTACATTACGTTTATAATGAATGGAATTTATGGGATAATATCGCTAATGTGTTAATGTTGGCAATAACTCAGAATAGCAATCGCCAATCCAAGCTCTCTATGAACGATAAGCACCACTATAAGGATAAAATTCGTGAATTATTTTTGAAATATTAAATATTTCACATCAATATATTTTTAAAAGATTTAACATTGGAATAATAAAAAGTTCGTTCACATTTTTATTGAAATGTGCTTAGAGATATTGGCTTGTCGTGATGTTAGTGTAAAGTTCTCAAAGTGTTATTTCCGTAACTAAATTTTCTATCAAGAACTTTTCGATGTAACGCTGAAAAATGTTTGCTATTTCCGTAACATTAAGGAGTGTAAAGACACGACAACCCAGTTCTTCAATGATAATGACTGCCTTAAATAGAAAATGTAGTAAAAGTATACACGCCATACCATTAAAAAATGTACCACATTATTTGTATAACTGTCACATGAACGTGACGTCAAATGTATCGAGCCCATTTTTAGCGGAAGTTTCCGTGTGAAGGCTAGCGGAACACTTTAGAGGACGTGATGTACATACACTTCATAGGGCACTAACATGCACAAATCAAAATAATAACTCTTTTCTGCCAAAAAAATTGAAAAATTCAAATTGTGCTTAACCCTTTATTTACCGCATTATGATTTATACTGCAGTTTTTTTCATGTAATATTTTTTTTGAATCACTACATTGAAAATTACGGGATACACATAAACAAAATACTCAACTTTGGGAAATTTAATCCGTTAGAGCTAATTAATTAATTAAGGATACCCAACAGTAAAATTAATTACACTGTTCGCTTAAAATAAATAGTCAAATCGTTTTCTAAGGTCTTCATTAACATAAAAAAAAATAAGGCATTTACCTTTTGACCCTAACTACATTTTGGAACAAAAATGACAATCTTCACAATCCGATCAAAATGTCAGCTGAAAACGCAATTTCTCCTGTAAAACTATTCGCCTTGGCGCTAAAATACTCGTCATAGAATATGTGCTGCCATTTATTTTGGAAGAGTGGGTTTAAAAGAATATCCCTGCTAAGAATCGTCAGAGTATTCGTAAAAATGTTTATTCTATGTAATTTTAAAGTGAGTGGTACTTATAAGTACCGTCGGTAGATAAAGGGTTAAAATTGCTTCAACATTGAATATGTTAAGTATGTAAGCGATTTGCGAACACACATAGCTTCACGTTTCACATTATTGTTTAAAATTTTACATACACTATGGGCATGAATTTTTTTACGCATTTTGAATTTGTTCATATAAAACATATATACTCAAAGTGGTTCCTAGGAACCTCGGGGATCCTTGTGACTGCTGAGAGGGTCCGGGGTCTATTAAAATTAATTTAGGGGCTCGTGGACAATGGTAAAGGGTCTGCGAAAAGCTTAATATGGAGCAAAATATTTGTGAACATTTCCATTATTATGAAAGTTAAAATAAATTAGTACGTGTTGAAAAAAAATGTAGAGTAAAGAGTAAAAATTTTACATTGGTTCATAAAATACAAGAAATGATAAGTATCGTACGGTGGAAGTCACTCCGATCTGGGTGCGGCAGTCTATGCAGGTTTAAGGTATCCGATTGCGCTGCGTGTTCGGAACCGTGATTTTGGAAAAGCGTACAAACGAAAATATTATTTTAATATCTATTGTCACTTAGATTTGAATACACGTACAAAATTGTTTTAAGAATATTATCATAACAAAAAACTATTTACATGTGATATTTTGGCAAAAAATGAATGCATTCTATTTGCAAAGCATTCTGCTTTTACGAAAAAGGCTTCTATAATAATAATATTTTACCTATATATATCTTAGACCTCTTTACAGAATCTGAACTAGGATTTTTTTTAAATATATACCTTAGACGTGGATTTATCCATATTTTAACACATCAGAGTGAAAACATTTTAGCAAAAAAATACCAATTATTATTTCAATTGGTTGTAACTCTGAAAATATTGTGAATTTTTCAAAGTTCTTAATTCAGGCTTACTGGAGGTCTTAGCTATATATAGGCAAAATATCATTATAATAGAAGCAATTTTCTTAAAAGAAGAATGTTTTTTTTTAAATATGTAATTCTATGCTCATTTTTTGCCAAAATATCGCATTTAAATAATTTTTTGTTGTAATAATATCCTTAAAACAGTTTTGTGCGTATATTTCAATCTAAGTGACACATAATACTAAAAAAAATATTCGTTTGTACGCTTTTGCAAAATATTAGTTCCGAACGTAGTCGGATATCTTAAATAGGAACGGAATCTCGCTGCTACATGAAATAATTTGTATTAAAATGTTTTATTGCTGCTTATGCTACCTGATCAACAGTAACATCAGATCAAGGTCCAAGAAATTCATCTCGGCTAGGGGCTAGATTTTTACGCCTGTCGTTAGTCTTAGCTTCGAGCACCATGCAGGTGACAATACAATTTTGCTTGATTTCCCCCAGTTTTGAGGGAGAACACCTTGGGGTGGTTAGGAACCTTCCACCTCTCTTCCTCTTCCACTAACCTCACCAGAAGATTTGGGGCTCGACGGCTATTTAGAGTATTCCCATGCCATGAAGGCACTATACATTTATAAACATCCCTACCTTTTCCAGGATTCGAGCCCAGGCCCTACGGTACCGCAGTCAGCTTCACTATCCACTACATCGAATGGGCGGCTGTATGAAAATGTAACAGTATAAAAGAGTCATTCATCTAGTCAACAGTTTAATTTTGTTTTGCTCGTGATCCCGAGATGTGAAGTTGTGAAGGCACCTACCCTTGGGTGCCCCATTTCTACATTATCTACGCGACCTATATCTGTAGTAAAGATCGAAGAATCCCGCAAACCTGTCATTTTAATATTTGTTTATTAAGATCTTAACTTAAACAACATATACAATAATAATAACAATCAAATTAAGCAAATCTGGAGTGAGAAGACACAATTCGTATTACCAAATAATCGCGTAATTGACCACTATATCTAACTTTACAGATTACCTCTATTCTCATTAATACACGCAGTTTACTTACATCATAATTAAAGACGTTTACCTCTATATCCTAGGTAACAGCTATTCTTTTGGTCCTAACTGACGTAGCTTTACTCCTTGTGGAATGGTATCCACCTTTATCTTGAATACACAGGTACGGGTAGGTTAATTCTTGAACTTGGAATTTCCTCTGACCTTAACTTAATCGCTTCTAATCATAAACATAGACCTCATATAGAAACTTCACATAGCCACCCCGTGAACGCTAAACTTCTACTATATATAAGATTCTTAATTTGCATTCTTACGTTCTTCTTCTCGAGTTAGTTGGAAAGAATTGCCCCAAAGCCCCAAAGAGCCCCAAGAGGAGATTAATGGAAATAGTGATGAAAGCCCGTCACAAACTGAATGCAACAAATTTTCTTTTGTTTTGAACGTAAAGCAGTGTTATTCTTTGTATTGTTAAAGTACGTAATAAATACAATGCATATCTTGTACATACATTTGTTAACCAAAGCTATAGTTTTGTTAAAGTTAATTTATATAGAATAGCTTCATTAGAAAGTATTTATCACTATCATTTTAGAACATCAATGTTAAATTTGTAATTCTTCTATTGCGTATAGAAGTAGATCTATGTCGCTTGCAGGGAGGGAAGTCCATGGCAAAATTTTGGTGGTCAAAAAGGGTTAATGGGCACAGCAAGTTTAGGAACCTCTGGTATAGAAGCAAATGTTTCTTGGATATCATTATATTCACGATTCTATTGTAACGCAAGAAAATGTGTGTGTGTGTGAGTTTATGTTGATCTTATTTTAGCATTCTATATTGAAATGAAATGGTTTTTTATTTGCGGGAAAGAATTCAAATTGAATTTTTCGTTTTTGTGCATTAAATAAATTTGCTTTATTTAAACAAGCTTGCTTGTAAAATGAAAAACTGCGTAGAGTGTAATAAAAAACTGCATAACTGGCTCGCCAATTTCATTTTTTACCATCGCCAGTTTTTTAAGACATCTTTGCAAGTGCTCCAACATTTTAAAAGTTTATCAACTACTCAAAAAGACTATTGTCTTAAAGGTTGAAGATCTTTTTAATGGTGAGTGCGAAAGCAATATATTTTTTTTAAACTAACCCTCATCTTTCTTTAAGAAAAAAAGTTAGGAGGAGGAGAACGTAATTTTGTTAAATCTTTGGAATAAGATTCAAATGTACTTTTTTCGCTTACTTAAAATTCGCTAAGAAAGTGAAATAAATAAATATTTTTAGAAATGGGACAAAAGAGAGTTTGAATAAATAAGTGAAAAATTTAATCTTTTTTTAACACTTGCAATATTTTTTTTTTTTGCATTTGCTATGATTAGATATTCCATTACATTTTGACACCGTTTTAACGAATCCCGATATAGCAAAGTTCACGATTTAACAAGTTTGCGTTTTCCCCAATTCAAATGGAGGCAAAAATCCCTATTTAATAAATAATAAACCCCGAATTAACGATTTATTCTGCAGCCTAAAAAATTACAGTTGACGCTCTATATAACGAAGTCGCTAAATCCCGGAAAAAAGTTCGTTATATGGAAAATTCGTTATATAGAGGTTCATCTTTTAACATACTTTGTAAAACCACATAAAACATTCATAAGATCTATGTATTAAAAAAAGTAAATATTCAAACCTTTTTTAAATTAGTATATGTTTGTTTTATATATCTTAGCCATAAAAAAACAAAAAAAACAAGAAAAATAAGAAAAAAAAATTTTTGAAGAATAGGGTTTTTTTAAATACTAAGAAAATAGTTTTATATTAAAATTAACGAATTTTAAAAGGACATTTTTTTAATTTAAACCATACAAGTAATATTAAAGATACATTATTTTATACAAACTACAATAGAACATGGAACAACTCCACTGAGGGTGCAAGGGGATATCGAATATGTTTCTAGTGATCTGGACAATAGGGGTTAAAGGTTGCACTTCTTGGTTGAAACGTTCAGAACTTTGTTGCTCTCGGCGAGTTAGGATGTAATAAAACCAGTTCAAGATTTATGGCCCCAATAAAATATGTTAAAAGATAGAATAACTTGCAATGTTCAGAAATATTTTAAAAATAGTGAGAAAAAAAAATTAAATCACAAAAGGAAAAGTTCGTTGTATAGAAAATGAACTTCTCTATAGAGAGGTTATTTTACGAAGAAAATCGTGAAACGTTCACGGTTCCAGGAAAAAATTTTTGTATAAAAAAAAACGCGAAAAGAGGCTCGACTGTATTAGTTTGGATTAGGAAAAATTAAATATCTTTTCAAATGACATTTCCTTTTTAACCAAAAGTGAGAAACTTTCCTTGTAAGCAGCAAAGTCGGAAAAGAAAGAATCGATTCCTATGGGTGAATAATTAGGAGTTCCACATAAAAGAAAAGATTTTTTATAGGAAAAGAGGATGCATGTTAAATGTTTTCTATTTGAGAAACATCACATGTTTTTGTACATTTCTTCCAAACCTCTATACCGACAATGTTAAATTGGCTGTTTTCGATGTATCTTTTCTGAAAATCTATTTTATGTACATGTTTGAAATTTTTCATACAATTAAAGTACACTTTTTTCATTATACTGAAATGAGTTTTTAGCTAATTTTGAATTGTTTTATAATTTATATAATACTTTATCAAATGGTGAATTTTGACCCATTTTTCCATTTTGAAAAAATAAACTTTTTAATTTTTTTTCAAAAGCTCATTTAGTATAATTAATCATTATAAATATATCATAAAAATTTACATACCTGTGAACAGTAGCCCGAAAAGGTACATCGAACATCAAAAATTTCATTTTGAGATAAATTGATTTTAAGATACAGTGAGGCTTCTAATGGGGTAGGAAATAAAAAAAATAAAAAAGGCTTTTACAATAAAAGATAAATATTTTGGTTTTCATCAGACGTTCAACTTTTTAAAAAACGAAGTACTTTTTTTTACATTTTTCGCCATTCTGGGCGTGGCCCAGTTTCAACGAATATTTAAAAAAAGGTTTTAAGGGGTTCTAATTACCCTAGAGCTTAAAGTAAGGTATTTTTAGAAAGGTCAAAATTTATACAATTAAAAAATATAAAACCCCCAAAAATTTTAAAAAAATTTTAGCTTTTAACACCATTTTAAAAATTTAAAAATCCGTAATGATAATGGAAAAATTTAAATTAAAGAAATTTATCCGCACTTAAAACTTTTTTTCTTAATATTAGTTTTCCGCAACCTTTTTTATAGCAATTAAAATTCAAAAAACCCCCTTTTCGAATGAATAATTTATAATAAAACTATTTTTTCAACTTATTTTTCGCGATCCCGGCAAACCCTCGTGAGGTTTCCCGGGGAAAATGCTTTAAAAAAGGGAATATCGTTTCCTTATCCCCGAAAAAAAACCCCCGACTAAAAGATCGGAACGTCCTTCCCTTGCTCCCCTTTTGTTGGAACCTTAGGTTTTTTGTCCCCTTTCTCAAGTTTGAATTAAAAAAAAATTCAAAAAAATTTTGCTCTCCCAGGTGCTTTTAACGTTTTGGAAATTTGGGAAAAAGAAAAAAACATTTCTTTTCATCACTGGTTTAAAAAAAGATATTAACCCTGGGCCCCCCGACATTTTAGGGGGGGATATATTGTCTAAGAAATTCATTTATTTAAAAAATGTTTTAAAAATTTAAAATTTTATGAAATCAAAACAGCTTAGGGTTTAAGATTTTTTTCCCCCAATCCAAAAATGGGGAAAAAATCCCTATTTAACAAATAAAACCCAAATTAACATTTATTTGGGTAAAAAAAAATTATTGGGACCTAATAAAAAGAAGTCCTAAACCCGGAAAAAGTTCGATTGGAAAATTGTTACATAGAGGTTCATGTTTTAATGATTTTATAAACCCATAAAAAAAATTTTAAAAATTCATAAGTCAGTATCAAAAAAATTATTCTTTCCTTTTTTTAAATTCATAAAAGTTTATTTTTTTTCTAACCCATCAAAAAAACTGAAAAGGAAAAACAAGAAAAAGAATGTCGAATACATTGTTTTTTAATACAACATTAAGAAATAATTTTATGTTAACGAATTTAAAGGACATTTTCTAATTTAAAAGTACAAGTAATTTTAAAAATTACATTATTTTATAACTAGAACTCGGGGACAGGGAAACTTCACTGAGGCTAAAAGGGGGATTTTTGAAAATGTTTCTATAAAGATCTAGTGAAGGGACAATGGGGGTTAAAGGTTCCCTTTTCTTGGGAAACGCCAGAACTCTTTTTGCTTTTTGAATTATGATCTAATAAAACAGTTAAAATTTATGACCCCTTTTAAAAATTTTTGGAGAGAATAATTTTTAAAAATTTTAAATACTTTTTAAAAAAAAAAAAAGGGGAAAAAAATTTAATCCAAAAAAAAATTCGTTATATAGAAAATGCACTTCACTTAGAGAATTATTTTTCGAAGAAAATCGTGAAATGTTTAAGGTTCCCGGAAAAGTTCGTATATAGAAAAAATTTGCAATATAGAGGGTTTTTTTTTATAAGGTTCGACTGTATATCAATTTTGCTTTTTTTTTGTCGATGTCGTCCGGCTGCGAAATTTATATTCTTTTTTTATTTGAAAGGGGTTATTATAACAAACAGCAGTGAGTAGCGACAGTTTTGCGTGGAAATTTAATTTTAAAAAATCCTTGAAGGAAAATATTCAAATGATTTCAAAGGGTTTATGTTTTGTAGTGAAAAAAAAACAGGGTTAGTAGTTGTTTATTTGTCACAAAAATTATATTTAATAATACCATTAAACAAAGAAAACCTTCAATACACTTTTCCTCCCAAAATTTCTTTCAAGAGATGTAAATAGGCTTTTTGAATAAACTTTGCTACAGCAAAAAGTGTTTTTCAGTGGTTGTCACAACAATAACAAAGACATCCTATGAAGTTTGTTGTATTTTTGGGAATCATACGAAAACTTTATGATAAAAAAATTTTGAAGGAGGTTTTAATTCTTTTTTTTTATGTTAGTGACAAAAATAAAAAAAATATAAAAAAAAATTTAAAAAACAACACAGGAGTCATAAAATTTTTATAATTTCCACATTTTTAAAATTCCAAAGTTATCTTGGTCTTAAAGATCCCTCCTCCCTCCCCCGTTTAACCTCATGTTTGGCCTACGTGAAATAGTAAACCCTATGTATGGGCCCGCGTGAAATGGCTGAATATAAAGCGGCCAGCAGAAAAAAAAAGGGTTTATACCCCCCGGTTTAAATGCCTTTTAAAACTTTTATAATTTTAAATAGTGATTGATTTTTTTTAAAGCCACCTGAAATTAAATAGGGCTTTAGCAAAAAACCCATAATTTTGAAAGTGGTGAGTGTTTTTAATCAAACCTTTCAAAGACGAGGGTTTTGGCGACGACCTCTAATTTGAACCCCGGTCAAGGACGAGGACACCTGAGCTTTGATTCCCCTTTCCTAACTTCCCCCCCACACCAATGGGGGGAATTTTTATCCCGACGATTTAACGGGGATCAGCCCCCTTTACGGTGGGGTTTCAAACGGCTCAAACTTTAATACAAGGCGGCCATGGGCGTTGCCCTTTACAACTGGCTCCCCGGCCTTTCGTAATTTTTTAACCGGGTTAATGGGAAAACGAACCTTTGTCCCCCTATTCAAACTTTTCCACCACGCCAACTTGAGGACTTAGAGCCCGAAAATTTGCTCAACCTCTCTTCCCCGGGACGTAAGACCAACAGAAAGGCTCGATCCAGACTAAAAACGTTGCTAAATTTACGACCAGGACCCCTCTGCTTCCATAGCCACTGATTATAACACGAAAGAATGAAGACAAAATTCACCCATTAACTACTTTTATGATTTATTTGGGCCTTAAATTTGTGCAAATCGGAAAATCATTTTTAAAAATTGATCCAAACGTCAAATGCAACTGAAAATTCAAACGAGAGCTCAAGATTAGTGTAACTTGGTACAAGGAATTTTATAAAGAACTTGCAAAAAACCAAAAGTTAATAATAACTTTAAAAGATAAATGAATATCAGATTTTGTAAAAAAGTATCACAGAAAAATGTAATTCTGCAAAGTATTACGGATAGTAATTCATTTACTGAAAACATTATAACTGAACGAAAATCTTCATTGGAGTTTGTAGTAAGGACAATATAAGTGCTATTTCAAAATTTTAATTGACAATTTTTGTCCTTTTCGTATCTTATATGTATGCGTTGCTAATTTTGTTTCAGTTATTCGAAACATCTTGTTTTATTAATGTTAATAAAAAATTATGTTAATTAAAGTATCAATTTAATGTACAAATTAAAAAGGGGATCAAGGTTAAAATTTAAATATAAAATTTTAAAAATAATACGCATTTTTTAAAAAAAATTTTCAGTTGGTGTTTCATTGCTTTTACCGTAAAGTTTTTTTTAATTAAATGAAATTCTTCACTTCGTTTTACACGCGGAGTTTGTGGAGAAAGAGAGCACAACATTGATGAAATATTTTCTTCCTCTCTTGGTTATGGCCAACCCTTTGGGAAGTCAATACCTTAACGATATTCAATATCACGTTAACGCAAAATTTCAGAAAGAGAACCTGTTTTATGGGGTCCATTTTATGCGTTTTTTTTTATGCCGTGTATGAATTTCAAAGGCTTTGGTGCACTGTAGTGTTTTCTATCAATGTACATGTACACTCTTCAAGACACTCGGTTCATTTGTTACAAAAACCCCTTTTACAATGCACTTCACTTGCTTTCTCCCGTTTCAACAGCCCATTTCGATTAAAGCAAACGTTTTGGGGGAATACTTTAAAATTTTTGATCGATTATGAAGACGGGAAAGAAGAACCGGATTCTTTGAGAGCGTTTTGCAGTGAAAAGCTTTCCACAAATTGGGAAACTTTTTTTTAAAATAGATACCACCAAAGGGATTGGGAAATTTTAAAAAAAAGAGTTTCGTCCCCCTATCGGTTATCGTGACATTTACAAGAAAACCACCAACCCCCTTTTTGAAAAAAACTTATCCCACTTTATGGTGGAAAAAAATAAATATTGAAATTGTATCTTCAAGTGACGAAAGCAATTTTAACTTATCATCAAAAAAGAAGATGAGCGCTTTGATTACGATGAGTAGGGGTGAATTTATGTATATGCTTTTTGAAAACTTCTCCTGTATACAATAGATACAAATTTTTTAAAAAATTTTCCATTCTAATTTAATTATTTATTTGGTTATAAAATTTTTTTTTTTCAAAACTTCTAAATTTAACGTAATTTCTAAGGTGTTTTTTTATTCGGCCCCTTCCACCCCCAAAAAAAATTTGTTGTATTTTGACAAGTTGTTTGTTATATGAAAGAATTAAACAAATTTTTGAATACTTTTTTGTGCGTTTTTTATGCGGTCCCTATCTACCGCACAAAAGCAGGTTTTACTGTATTTTTCAGTTTTTAAATAATTCTTATATTTCACATAAGTTATGTTAGTAGTTTTCATTATTTTATGAAGCTTATTTTTCCCATGAACATTTCTTGTGCTAAATTTTGGTCATTCTTATAATGTTGAACAGTTTGAAATTGAATTAAAAGTAAAACAAATATTTATTTATACAAGCATTACTGTGCTGAGAACACTAACTATTAATGTTTGTTTTTACATTATTTGCCAAATAGTCTCAAATAATTTTTCAGATGATTTACAATTTCTGTATTTGTATTTAAAATCACTTTGAAAATCTTATTTAAAACACGCCGTGAGGGGTTGACACACATTAAATATGTCGAAGCTGAAATTTCTCACATTGGCATGATATGGAAATTGGAAGAATGGTCTGTCAACTCAGAGGCTGTACTCGACCTTGTGATCGTGGCTTATACGCCAATAGCCTCTTATCCCTTTGTGGCGGAAAATTAATATAAGCAATTGATCACCCTTAAATCTGATTTAAATAAACTCTTTTTCCTTAGGAAAAATTTTTTTCTAGTTTAACATACTTTAAGTGAAAAGTTCTAATTTATTAATTGAATTTCTTACAAAAGGCAGTTCGAAGAATATTTTTAAATGATAGAACAACTGCAAACAATTTACGTATTTTTGTACTGCAGATTTTAAATCCTTACAGAGAAATAAAACAATAGATAAAATGGATAGCTGTGCCAATAAATACATTTTATTCTTATACATATTGGAAAAAAAAAAAAGGGAGAGAGGGGTTTCGTTGAAAAAAATTTCTGAAAAAATAAGTGAATATACAAATAAATCAGTAAGAAACACTGCTTTTTCTATAAGAGTCCTGTGTTAGTGTTCTATGGGCTGTTCGTAAGGGCACATAAAATATCCATTCTGTAAAGAACACTATCCGATATAAAGTATTTTTTTCTCTCTCTCTCTTTTTCAAAAGAATGTAATCTATGTAAAGAAATATGTTCGAAATATATATTTCTGTATTTTGTAAAATATATGTTTTTAAACCTTTCTCGGTCTGTTTGATTGACTCCTAAGAAATTTTTTTAATAATCGTTAATATAATGAATCAAAATTTTAAATTTATCTTTCAAAAATATGTAGTTCATTATTTTTATAGGTAGTAAGAATTTCATGTATTAAAGTACAAAACAATATTCATATTATTAGCTAGACTAACTTTAAAAAAAATCTTATTCTAAAGTTAATTCAACAGGAAACATTTTATTATAATTCGATAATTAAATAATTGTATTTTGTTATACAAAACATAAAGTAAATACAAACGTGTGCCTTTTCCAACCACGGTAAATTTTGATAGTATTTAATAGTATTTGTATTGATGTTTAAGATTCAATACCAGTTTTTCCTCTTATTAAATCGGGTTTTTTTATATATTTTTTTCTTTTGTGTATGCAACTCTAGATTAGAGTTTGATACATCAAAAAATGTAGTGTTATTTTTTTTTTAAAAAAATATTTCAATGAAATTAAAACGTCATCATCTCTAAAAGTATTTCACAACTCCCGGGTTCTCCTCACTAATAACTCGTCAAAACTGTGTTATGTGAGATCAAACATATCCTTTCTGTATTTAGATTACTCGTCTAATTTCAAAGAATACAGACGGAAAAAAATCCTGATTTGAAAATGGAGAAAAGCACAATTAAAATTCCATACAAGATTTGCGTTTTTTTAAAAACACTTTATCATTATTATTTATAATTGAAATATAAATTCTGGAACGATTAAAAAAAATTAAACGTTTTTCAATTCCTACTATTAGCTCACACTCTCTATATATTTATTTATCTTCGTGGAATTTTTAATCGTTAATAAAATACATTTTAAAGTGCTCAATTGAGCTGAAAAATTCATGCTTTTTTGGATGACAATAAAATAATTTAATTAATAAAGATTAATTATTAAAAAATTATTTAAAGAATTACAAATAAAAACAGTCACGTTGGCATCATTTTTTGGGGCTTAGCGACCTTTTTTGACTTGTGACAAAACTTGAAAAGGTTTTTTCTCCTTTTAAAGCATTCAGTTGAATGAAATTTTATAGACAGATTGTTTTGATGACAATACGATACCTTAATGATAATTAATACAAATTAATTACCTTTAAAGTTGTGATTCTGTCCCATGTATATACATATTTATATTAATTGTAACTATTTAATAAAAAAGCTAAAAGTTTTTCTTTGTTTATCTAAGTAAAATTGATTTTTTAATTTTTTTTTTTTTACTTTTTATTATGATTTGTATTTTGTAAAACAAATCTTTACTCTATTTCACTACAAAGGACTTCATTTCTAATTTTAATAAAATTTAAGGTAAAGATACGTTTATATATATAAATATTAATATTTAATTTTATTTAATTATTTATTATTTAAATATTTTAAAAAAATATTAATAATAAATAAATATAAAATTATATTTAATCCATTTTAAATTTTTGAGTTGGAAGATCGAATTAAAAACCTTTAGTAAGTAAAATAAAAATTGGGGGGAAATTTACTATCCACAAAAGCTGTGAAGATTTGGAACGCCCTCTAATTTTGAATTTTAGTCAAAAGACAACATATCCTGATTAAAAAACCCCTCCGTTTTTGCCCCAAAAGGAGGATTTGGGCTGAAAATTTAACGTGCAGGTTCACACGGCGAGCTTTGGGAACTAGGGCCGAAATCTAACCCCAAATCATGTACCACCATAGGCTCCAAAAACCAATAACAAAGGGAAAATTTAATAAGGGGTATTAAAGAAAAGTAGCTTCCGAATTTTTTTCCGCCCCTTTGAGCATTTTGTACTTTTATTTCTTTATTTAAAAAAGCTTGTTAAATTTTATTTGAATCCCTCCCCTATTAACCAAAAAAATTTTCCCCCTGCGGGAGAACAATTTAAGGGGTTGCTAAGCTTAAATAAAGACGCCAGATTTTTGGATTTTAAACTTTTCCCAAATATTAGTTTCCCCGAAAATTAAAAAGGAAAAAAAGGAATGGGGTACATTTTTTGGAACCTTGGGAAAAACCCCCTTTTCCACTCTCATTAAAAACGGAAACAATTTTTAAAAATAAAAAAAAATAGTGGGTTTGTCCCTTAAATGGGGAAAAAAAAAGGAATTAAAAACCCCCAAGTTGAAGTTTTTGGTTTAAAAAAAACAAGAGAAAAAAAGTCACACTAAACGAAACGCTTTCAACCTTGGTTTGAGGAAAAGAGGGAGAAGGATAAATTTTTTAATAAAAAGGATTAGAGAATTATTTTAAGTCCGTTACGTTACCTCTAAATAATGAGTGGGTTATTGTAAGGAAATTTTTAAAAAACCCTTGAAAAAAAGTAAGAAAATAAGGGGTTTTTTAAATAAGATAATAATTGCCACAAAACGGATCAAAAATTTCAGGGGGGGGGGGAATAATGGAGGGAAGATTTATTAATTTTGTTTTTTTTTAATAAAGTTTTTAATTTGAAGGGAAGTAAAAAAACCCTTCCCCGGGTGTCCCCCCTACTTTTTTACCCCCAAATTAAAGGCGTACCTAGCATAGCGGGAATAGGTTTTTATTTAAATTTACAAAAAAAGATGAGGGGAAAAGGCCCAAATATACAGTTTCATAAAAACAAGATAATATATAAAAATATGTTCCACGTTTATTAAATCTGAATAAGGTTATATTTTGGTAAGAGCCAAAATCCTTTTATAATCTTTAAAAAAAAAATGGCAGTTAATGCACAATCTTTTACAATGCTTTTACCTTAAAGAAATAAAAATGTCGCCGTAATGTGTCTCAGATGAAACCATTTGCTTTAATTAATATTGATTAATCCTTTTATTAATAAATTAACAAACCACTTACCGCATCAATTCGGATTACATCCCTCTGTTCTCTTGCATCGATGCCTTGTTCTGGAGCTATATTGCCATTTTTTAGGCTTTTTTAATGTTTTTTTTCCTAATTATTGATTATTTTTTAGCTTCCGGGCATAGCAGCTACGCACTAGAAAATGTCACGCTAATTGTTAAATCTAAATGACATTGTTTACCAGTTAATCATTACACTTAAGAAATATTTTTCTAAAGATGTTTATCCGCGCTTAAAAAGCTTGGATTTTTTTTAATTGTCAAATTTTTTTTGTTTCATGTGATGATGTAGTCTTTGATCTTCTATCGATTAAAGTTCTTATTTGACATCCTTTATAGTTCAACATTTTATAAAGGAAATTGTCTTAAGAATTTTTTTTGACTCTCAATATAAATAATAGAATTTATAAAGGCAATTAATAAGCAACTAAACTTATAAGAGCAATATTATTTTTCAATTTCAAAAAGAATTTTTAATTGTTTTTTCGAACGAAAAAAGTTAAAAAAAAAAAAGAAAGGGGAAAGTAAAAAATTTGATTTTTCATTTTTTTTTTCAGAAATTAAATATTTTTTCTTTGAGTTTGTTATTAGAATTTCATATAATGAAAAAGAAAGATACTATTTTACTAAATGACTTGGAAAAAAATAATAAAGCTTTAAAAGTAAAAAAAAAATTGAAGAAATTGCGCAAAACCATTAAGAAAATGAAAAAAAAAATTGTTAGTTGTAGGTCCTAAATAATGTATTTGAAAATTGAACTTTAAACGGTATTTCAATTAAGTTTATAAAATGCCCGTAGGATTGACCCCCCCCATCGAGGACAAATTTCCATCCCAAAACCTAGGACCCCTGCACGGTTGGGGGCCCAAACCGACTTTGCAGGAGGGCCCTATTATTATTTTCCGTTACGCCACTGATTATGCCGTATGTGTCTCCCCACCAAATGGAAGAGGAGAAAAAATAAACCGGGAATTAAACTGTTTTCCCCATTTTGGTTTTGTACACCGCTTTGTCAAAATTGAAAAAATTTCCTGAATATCTACCAATAGATTCAGAAATATAAATATATTCATCAAATTTTTTCGAAATAAAACCCGGGAAACGAGTTTATTAATTGCCTAAATTTTTGATTGACCTCGCCATTTTGAACTATGTTCAAGTGACGAGGATGACACCTGAGCTCTACACCTCCTTTCCTAACTTTCCACATCACACCAACAAGAGGACGTTTGAGCCTCGACATATTTAACGTGCATCAGCCTCCTCTGCACGATGGGTCTTCAGGGGATACTAGCTCGAACTCTCGAGACGCTATCCACTAGTACGTGACCTTGACTTAGCTACCACGAGCTGTCGAAGCGTAAGGGCTTGACCAATACTCTCATATTGCAAGTGTTACTGCTGTATTGAACTGAATTGAACGGTTTTGTCTTGTGCATGTGTGTTTGGAGTCCGAGCATTAAAGATTCTGTTTTCGTTGAACTCGTGGCATTTATTGGACTTTCAATTTATCATTTAATGACATATTTGTTTACATCTGGCGTCCGTGATTGATAAACAATGACTGTAGAAAGTCTGTGTGAAGCGAGAGTCTTAGGGATCAACAGAGTATCTTCTTGTATTGAGCTTCTTTGAGAAGGGGTTAAAAAATGATGACACCGCTGACAAATGTAACTTCCTTCGAAAACAATTGGCAGATTCACAAAACTGGATCCATTCAGAAACAAATTTCGGAACTTCTGAGTGATGGAAGCCAGAAAAGATTTCGATGATGACTTCACTAAAGCTTTGAAAAGTAACAGAAGTAATGAACAAATAATCTGCAGAACTGGAATATGTGCAAATTTATATCAGAGATTTAGTTGCATTAGTTATGTAAAATACATGTAGAAAAATCAAGTTTGATCTTGCTGAACGCTGATGTTTTGAAAAATAAACACTTAACACACTCGATTCATTAAGGGGAACGCGAAAACAATTCGCTGGATTTTTTTCTGGAACTACTGATAAAATCGTGTTTACCGGAATCTGTGTTAAGAGCGTGGGAAAAATGCAAGAACTGACTCATCATGAGGAGGTCAAGGAAGTAACCGTTGTCTTGACAGATTGATGGCTACTCGGAGGTGAAATCTGAAAAAAAATGTCACAATTTATTCGCTTAGGTGCCTCGCAGCTTCTCAGAACCAAACCTGCCGAACAGAAACCGAATTAAGGAGCAAGTGCTGCTCTCATCAACTCGCGAGAAGAGGGATCAGGCAAGCAGAAATTTTTTATTTTGTTTTAATTCCAGCCATTGGAGTCCACCTCATGGTAAAAATATCAGTAAATGATAAAAGGAGCATCTTAATTAAAAATCGTGAATGTTTCGATGTTTAAATGCAGATCATAACGCTCGTTCTCAAATGAGGTTGTGTGTGTACGTGCACCTCTAGTATCACCTTGAAATGAATATTTGCAAGCAATAGTTTTAAAATTGTGCAATTATGGTAATACTATAATTTTCCGCTGTTTCCTAAATAATGGGTCACAGAAACCATTTTAACCCAAAGCATAATTTATCATCTTTGGAGATACAGTAGAACGTCGTTTATCCGAATCAATTGGGACCGGACACCGTTCGGAAACGCGATTGTTCGGATAATCGAAAATTGAATGCGATCCATGCAGTATACGAAACTGGACACTATACGAATATTGAAAATCCTCACATGGAGGAAATGTGCTTGAAGAAAAAGCAAAATAGATGCAAAACGTCGCCATTTTACCTTTATTGTGGAAAATAATCACTTATTTTTCGCTGTACCATTGTACACCTTCCTTTTTCGCTGCAGGGTCTCTGATTCGCTGATTTTTTCGCTGCAAGGTCTAAAAAAAAAATTGGTCCGGATATTTGACGCTCCGGATGAAGAACGTTCGAATAAACAACGTTCTACTGTAGTTTGTTTGGATGGAGAGAGACCCTCGAAGAAAATATTTCCATTATAGTGTTAAGACTATAGATAACAGTTTTTTTCTTACCAAATTAAAATTTTCTCAGAAAGTAAAAAATGTGGATATTTGCCTAAAGTAAATAATTTGCACGATGCTACAGGAGTTCAGGAAAAGGTTATTATATAACCTGATTATGGGATTCTGGAAAGGAAATTGATTTATTTTTAGCGCCCGATGTAATTGCGATAATTTTGTTAAGTAGTAAAATTGATTCATTATGCCCTAAATTATGAATTGTACCTCATTTAACTTTTTTATTACATTAATACAAAAATAATACAAAATTTTAAAAAGTATCGTTAGTTACTTACCTATCATTATGTTTGAAAATGTACTATACTGTCCGAATTAATTGGGACAATTTTTTTTTCTTGTCTGAGTTGGTATGTGATTACCAGCTATGTCCCGAACTACCTCAAATTGGTTATATCTGCTCAGAAGTAATGTGGTTGATCGACATTTACTATAATTTATCCATTTGATTGTTTTTAGTACATAAGTAGTTCAGTTGTGAGCCTTTCAGTGCAGCATAACTGATGGTTATAATTTAGCATTCCACGTAACACGTGTTACTATTGCTTGTTCAGAGATTGATATTACTCCGAGGAAGCCATCTAAAGTAATCGCTCTTAATGAACATACTTCTACGACTGATCCTTTTAAAGGCATGTCATATATATAAAAATATTACGCAGTAAAATTGTTCCATCGATGGAAACATTTGATGGAATGTTTCAACATGATTTGGCTTCTTGTCACAATTCGATACTGGTCCAGACTTTTATGCGATATAAAATAAAATAAAAGTACTTAATTGGTCTGGTAATTAACCAGACCTAAATCCTATTGAGAATTTATTATATATTCTCGAGAATCATTCAACTAAGATGAGTTGAACGACAACAGAGAAAAATGATAAAAAGTACTATGCAAGCGTGGTTCCAGTATGAAGAGTTAAAAAATTGCAATAGTGTATCAATCCAAACGAGTTGAAGAGATTATTTCGTGCAGAAGACATACTTCAATAAAGTAGAGCTTTTCTTTATTAAGTATGTAATATAAAAGCTAGAGCTTTTGAGAAAATCACTTTTTTACCATTTGTCCCAATTAATTCGAACAGTATAGTACATAAAAAAATTCATTTTTTTTATCTATAATCCAGAAATAAATTGACAAAAAGTCATATCTATTTTGGGTGAAGATAGCACTATTGGACCTTAATGCTTTTGCTTAATAATTTGTTTTATCATTTAAGAATCTGCCTAGACTCAAAGTGATCAGATTGACATGTTGCATGTTGTGAAAGCATAAATTCAGCTCAGGTGTTTTCCTGGTCCCATGACTGCGATTCAAAATTACGAGGTTTGTGACCAGTAGCCTTTGAATTGCTTTTAAGATCGAACCTATTAACCCTTCTCGAAGTATATCCAACTATTCGGAGTATACTCAGATAAAAATAATTATTTCATTACTATTTGTCAAAAATGTTTACGGTGAAATCTTCTTTGATACTGGGGCTACGCGTTGGTATTTAACCTTTGCAAACCTAGTACATTCCCCAGGAACTGGTATCACTTTTTAGTGCGGCACCCTATAGGCGATACCAATACAAGTAGCCCCAAGTAATTATGACACCCAGTTTCCTCCCCAGAGAGAGGCACATGAGCTCTGGCGGTGAAAAACCGTACTTAGGATTTTAATTTTGCCGAGAGCACCCAAGCCAAACAGGCACTCAATGCATTTTTTCATGATGTATAATCATGCGATATGGCCGCAGTCATCTGCATCATGGAAATCCACCGACTTGGGCCGGATCGAGCCCGCAACTATAGGTGCAGAAGACCAGCGACAAACCAACCACGCCACCCAGCCTGCTATTTATATGGTAAAATAATATATTTTTCGTAAAAATATCTTGTACTTTGAGGATCTGTAAAAAAGTATAAAAAATATTTTATTTATAAAAATTATTTTTCTTATCATTTGTTTGAGGTATTTATTTAAAATGCGATCATAAGAAATGGTACTCTTTTAAAAATTTCATAATTTAAAAATTTGTATCACAGCTTGCCGTGTTATTTGCAGGAAGAAAAGGAAAAGTAGCTTAAGAATAATAAATAAATAAACATAGTAAAATTAACTATAATGATATGAAAAAAGTTTGTGCAAAAGGCTCACTTTTATTTACGAAAGTGTATATAAATAAATATATAAGAGAAAAGGTTTTTAAAATAAATCACTTTTTAACAGGAATATAATAAATTACTTTCAGAGAGGAAACGCTCTCCTCTTTTTTATGACAATATTTATTTCCTCAAAACCTAAATAATAGTTTTTCCCCACCAGTACCTCATAAACAAATATATATCAGCTTCTCTTGCAATGTGTAGGTTTCTTTTTTCTTATTCAACTAAAAACCCAGAATCAAAACAAATTCTTCTTCACAATCACATGCATTCGATAACAGACTTCCAGACCATTTTCTTAAGAATGATAAATCCCCCACCCCCTTTGCATCGTCTGCACTTTTCTCGGACGATCCCCGCCTTCCCCCTTTAGAGGTCGAATACTTGGCAGAAGCCCAGAGAGCTCCCAGACGGACAGACAACCCGGCGGGAATGGCGATTTCTCAAGTCTACCCTTAAGAGGGTCCCGAAGGGTATGGGCCCAAGGTTGGCGCCACTCTTAGAGTGTACAAACCAAATCCCTTTCGTAGAAATATTTAAATAAATTCATCTTTTTCAGTTTCTGTTGTGGAAGCAGTTAGCGATGATTTTCCAGTGTATATGCCAATAAAACTTGCATTAATTTTAATGTAAAATGTTTAAGGGTGTAAAGAGGAAGAATAACTCTCTTTACCATATAGATTTTTGTTAGTTGCATCATTAAGTATGATTTGGCACCTTACCAAAAGATTAATCTTTGACTTGCGGAAGTAGAGTTGTTGAATAGAGAGAAGTCGCCGTTTTGTCTGAGAAGTTTGGTTATGTCTGAGGTACAAATGGAAAAACAGAGTAGGTCGAATGTCTCAGTGGATGATCCTGATATTTGTTGTTGATTTTTTAGCAGTGACAGATTAAAATATACTGAATGTGTCCGTGAAAGGTCAAAATTAAAATATAATATTTATCAAGTTTAGGAATTAAACGTAAAAATAAGTGAGAATCTCACTTGGGATTTGGCAGAAAAAAATGGTGGAGGAGGAGTGAATATTACGTCGTTGTTCACTCAGAGGCTTTTGGCGAGAACCTCAGAATTTTGAACCATGGTCAAGTGACGACGACCACACTACCTCACCACACCAAAAGGGAAAACTTTTGAGCTATAAGATTAACCATGATCGCCCCTAGGATTGCAATATGGGACCAAAAGTTCAACCCGGTATTCGGTTTTTTTAGATCTTAAAAACCGGATACCGGTTTTAAACCGGTAGTGTTTGAAAAGAAAAAAAACGGTGTTTCTTTGTTTTATTCCCAAAATTTTATTAAAGAGTGAAAAACCAAAAAAATTTTTGAATTTAAAAATTATGACATATTAAAAGAACCAAGAAAGTAAAAAAGGAATATCTCTTTTTTTTTAAATCACAAGAAATTTAAATATCCAGGTTTTTACCCCTAAACCCCCCTCATTTTCAATAAATCGTTTTTTCGTCGGATGGTTTTGTAAGCGATTTTGTATTAAAATTTTTTTGGGAAATTTTTGTTATGGTTAATTTAACTTTGTTAAAAACCCCCTTTTCAATTCACAAGGTATTATCTTCGAAAACTGTACAGAATTTTCAGAATGGATGGTTTGGGGGAAAAACCTTTTTAAAAAATTTATATAAATTTTGATAAATTTAATTTAGTTGTTATTTTTTTTTTTTCATTCTTCTGAGCGATTAGTTATTTTTTGTTCATTATTAGGGGTTTTTATTTAGAGTATATATTAATGAAAAAAAAAAAAATATTTTTGTACCCAAAAAGTATATATGCAAATGCAATGTGAATAAAAACTCAAATTTAAAAAAAATTTTAAATATTACACACTTTCCAACAAAACCCTTTGTTACCCCAAATTTAAAAAACGAATCCGGCGTGTTAAAGTATCGCCGGGGAACCGTTATGGGATATTTTTGGGCCAAAACCTTGAATGTTTCCCACTTTTTATTTTATCAAAAACAACAACATTTTTTATCATTTCTTAATTGTACATGCAATTTTTTATACCATGGTCCAATTAATTCTCCTTTTTTAGGAGACAAAAAATTAAAAAAGGTATACTATTTTGTTGGGCGGTCTCTGGATATATGGGGGGGAAAATTTAAAAAAAAAAGAAAATTTTTTGGGAGAAAACCAAAAAACCGGTATTTAAATTGTGAATCCCGATTACAAAATTGCAATGGCTCAAAAATACCGTTTTCGGTTCCCGGGTTTTACCCCAATCCCCCCCAACGGCTTCGGGGGTACTAGGCATGAACCATAAACCCCCCGGGCCACGTTTTCGTTACCTTGACCACGCTACCCCCCTCCTACTTTATGAAAGGCGAGAGATAGGGGGCATACGCCAAAAAAAAACACATTAGTTTTTGATTGAAATGTAGGCTATTTGCTTTTTTCCTGAAAAGAGGAATTTATTTCGAAAAGCAACTCGAGGACTATTGGTAACTCACCTTGTAATTTTGAACCTGGTCAAATAACGAGGACGACACCTGAGCTTACACCCCCTCTCCTAACTACTACATCTGTAAGAGGACAAAGAGTCTTGATAGATTTAAAAATCTTCCCCACACGGCGAGCTTTGGGCACCGGATTCAAACCATCGATAAATTTTCCCCGAGTTCTGATCATAAGCGCTGGTTCGGGGCACCTGTAATATACATATATAAAGTGTGCGAAATCAGAAACTTATTAATATAAAATGTTAATATTTAATGTATTACTTTTTTTAACTAACATTAGATATTTTCTAACCATAACCTTAAAAAATGTATTTTTACAATTTTTCTTTCTGAGATAGATGTTCTTTCGTATTAATTATATGTAGCTGCAAAATTCTTGTTTTTATTTTGAAAAAAAAAATGGTATATATTCCATTCCTTTAAAACAAAGGATTTATACAACTTGAAAACCACGATGAAAAAATAATAATGAACAATAAAATCTAAGTGTTACTAATCCATTTAAATTTCAAGAAACCATGGATTTATTCTCGTTTTCAGTCTTTGTTTTTAAATGCTCTGTATACTTTTGAATTTTCACTTCAAAGAAATTTCGAGGGAAAAAGAAAGAATTTTGTGCCTGTCTTATCGATATGTGAACAAATCTATAAGCATGAAAGCTGAAAATGCGATATTTGTATAACTAAATTAAAAAAAAATCATGCTTTTTTCTGATAGGCTTGCATAGCACAAAAATATATCCTATTGTAAAATAAACGGAATATAAACAAGCACAAACTTTTTTAATATATTTTGGAATATTTTAAGAAAGTTTTTTTAGAATTCAATCCTACAAGGATTTATTTTTGCTTAACAAGCTCGGAGGGGAAAAAAATTTAAGTAAATTAAAAAATTTGATTTCTTATATAAAAAGTAATGTTTTCTATCTAATTAATTAAAAGAATAGATTTTATTAAAATAAATTCCCAGACATTTTTTTTATACTTATATCACAAAATTTGAATTTTATTAATACTGCTTTTGGAATTTTTTTTTAAAATATGCATTATTTAGTGTTGAATAAACTTTTAACCTTTAGCATCAGACAGAAAAAATTGAGAGTTTTTAAAAAGTTGTGACAAAAACATTTTTTCACTTTTAATTACTAATCGCGAATAATTTTGTTTATTATTCAGATTTAAGTTACTGAAACGTTTGATATACGTTGTTTTCCCCGCGCAACAACACTTTCCTTGTGGGAAATCGAGTTTTACAGGAAAGTTTGCTTTCCAGCATGTATTAAGATTATGGCAACCCCAGATCGGTGACAAATTTGGTGAAAAATTACATCGCCAATGAACCATTGAGAATTTTCAAGGATTGACTGTTCTAGAAATTTCCACGAGGCTAATATAAGAGAGGTAGCGAACCTTTATGGATCAACATACCATTTTTTCTTAAAAGTGTGTTTAATGAGGTATAGACGTACCATCAAATAATTGACTTGTGATTATTGACAAATATAATAAAACTAAATGCTAATAACTCAAAACTCCTTATTTACTACGAAAAAATACTTTTTGTACTGTATAGTTGTAAATGTTTTAGTTATACGTGTAATTCAAATTAAAGTAACATCAGTGTAACTTCTGTAGCAGATTGGATGTCAAATAACTTAAAAGATGTTACTTTAGTAAGATGTACTTTTAAGATGTTGCTCTTAGTATTATAGAATGCATGCTGAATTGGAGTCATCTGCTAAATGGTTTCTAAGCAATCAATTATTTTTGCTGTGGTTCACTTTTTTGACAAGAGGATTTGTGATTTGTTTCAGAATGCCGTTTTACAGACGATGGTCTAAATACCACTGTTCCAGAACACAAAACACACACCGCTTTGTTGCCTTTACTAATAATGCCATATTCTTAGATTCACCGAGTTTGAAATTCTCTGTTACACTTACTATCTTGGACTTTTTGTTCTTTTGATGAACTAGCCGTATTAAATAAGTTAAAAATAAGAAATGTAACTCAAATATACTTTAAAATAGAGTTGTGGGAACGAAATTGACTTTGCTATGCGTAGATAAATTTTGCATCATGAGCAACTGTAGTCCACGACGTTACTAAGGCAAGGCAATAGCAAACGAAGGTGCTTCCCACCACCCCGCTACCGATCACTCGAGTTTGATCGTAATACTTCATAGTGAACTTTGTAATTTTGAAATAAAGTGCAAACCGTTTTGATCTCTGACATGTCCAAAATATTGTGTCGCGTGCCACTGATTTACCATCCCTGCTATGTAAGGTCGGTGGAGCTCAGAAATCAATCCTTCGAGATAGAATCTGCTTGTTGGTTGTCTGCGATAAGACAGTGACTTTAACTGCCTGAGCTCTTGTTATTGTAACTGTTCTAGGGAGACGTATTTGGACCGCAGTACAGCTTGTTTATAACAAGTGTGTTCTGAACAACTGTAAATGATTTGTTATCATATTTCTTTGTGTATATACATCGATTTGTCTTCGTTTAGTCATTTATTCGTACTTTGTCCGTTAATAAATCTGTTATTCAAATAACTGGAGTCGTCGGCTGCTCTTACACCCACGCAAATTTGCAACATTACTGTACCATAAGCATTTGCAACATTACCAATTATTAACTGGAAAGAAAATACATTTCCAATAGATTATAGGAGCATTAACTAGAATTATTATTAAGAGAAAAGACGCGTGCGACATATCTTAAATAAATTAAGAATGTTACTTCTAAAAGAAGGTTTTTAGGAGGGGGAGGAGATGATCAATTTTAAATGAAATATCTTCGGTTGAAAGGATCTTGTAATTTTAAATAATGTTACTTAAAGAAGTATTTGTTTACTTTATTTTTTTAATTTAAAATATTCCTCATATCATGTTATTATAGAGATTACTTATTTAAACACATTAACTCTAGATTGCCCAAGGAAGTCATTTTGACTGCTTTTTAATTTCAATTAGAAAAACAATTACGTAAGTAATGCACAAGTTTCTTAGATTTTTTAGAATAACTTGTTGTATGACTGTAAATAATATAAAAAAATATTAAAAGTTAATTTTAAATTTCTTTACGCATTAATCATTCTTTCACAATGCAGTCATTTTGACTGCTTTTAAGTAATATAGGTATAATTTCAGTCTTTCTAGTGTTAAGCTTTTATATCGAAATTCAACGCAAAGTTGTCATTGTATGTAACTCTAACTTTTATACCTATTGACTGATTCGTTGTTTAAATAATTGTCGCCATGGAAACCCAGTTGGTCGTGGTAGCGAACACGTGACCGCTATTGTATCTGATGAGTCACAGGTCCCAGTCGTGGTGTCATTAACAACCCTCGCCATGTAGAGCAACTGATGCTACATTAAATCTGTCAAGGCTCGAAGTCCTTATGTTGGCGGGGTGTGGAAGTTTGTAGAATGGAATTACCAATTTAAGTGTCGTCCTCGTCACTCAAATGCGACTCAAATTTAAGAGGTCAGTTGCCAACAGCTATCTTGTAGATTTGGTTTTTCTGTAATGGGCTGCGCATTGGTATTTCTACCTTTGCCGAACAAGTACATTCCCCAGGAGCTGGTATCCATTTTTAGTGTGGCACCATTTAGACGATACCAATTACCGCAAGTAATTTTGACGCCCGGTTTCTTACCCAGAGGGAGGCACCTGAGCTCTGCCGATGCGATGCGAAATTTAAGGTCTTAGGGGGAATTCCTGACATGTTTGCTTCGAGAGCATCCAGCCATGAAGGTACGGGGGCACTCAAGGGATTCCCCTTTAGCCGCGTGGCCCGGGAAAATTTCAGCTGAAAACCTCGAGCCTTTTAGTCGACCAGGTGTTTAGGCCTAAATTTTAACAAGAAATCAAATCTTCCCTTTGGCGTGGTGTTCTAGTTTGGAGAGGAGTGCTAACTCAGATGTGATCCTCGTCACTTGACCGTCGTTTAAAATTATGAAGTCCATCGCCAATTGCATTTCTTTGTTGTGTGCCGTTAATAAACACTCACCGAGTCACATACCATCGAGATAACGTTACCTTGTGCAATCCTAAAATTTTTTTATAAATGTAAGCTGAACACACAAATGGAATGTAAAGATCAATTTTGTAGAAGGTGAGTTATGCTTTCATTCCAAATATTTTAATTTTCATTGGATTAGAGATATACATGTAATCCCGGGCTAGGCAAGGCTGACTCAGCCTTTCATCCCTTCAGTGGGTCGATAAATAAGTACCAAGCTTGCTTGGGAACTGACACTGGGGGTTTTCGCGTCAGTGGACCACTTTACCGAAACATCTACGCATGCACCTCAGCGCCTAAGGTCACGAAAGATGAGATAGGCACGGCAGGCCGTGGTCCTCATGGGCTGTTGCGCCACTGAGTTCAGATTGGTTCAGTTATGCATGTAATTTAGAATATGCACAAATAATATTTGGTGCTGAAAAGTTCTATTGTATAAACCCTTCCAAGATACTTTTTTATGCCCTACAACGTAAATAGACACCTATTTATGTCTACTGAAACATTGGGGAAATTATTGAAATTGTTAAAAATCAACCTTAATAGTTCAAAACTTTTTTGGGTGGGAAAATCTGATTTTATAAACAATGCTTTATCGAAATAACGAAACAATTAAAAAAAATTATTTTTCTCATTTTTTATCACAGAATGTTTTGGTTTAATTGGTTTTTATAGAAGCGATTAAAAAAATCATCATTCTATTTATTGATTTGTACTTGTTTTGAATGTCGCAAAAACTGATGATTACTATCTATTTCACTCCTTGACATCGCAAATATTAAAAGAATTTATTATATTAATTTATATAAGTACTAAATATTTTTAGTATAGCATGTTGTAACACTTTCGTCGCCGTAAAAGGGCCCAATTTTCGGAGAAGTGAATCATTCGTGGAAGTCATTTTGGGTAAAACCAGTGAAAGAGACTTCCCCGCCAAATAAACTAGTGGATAATTAAACACTAATTATTACTTGAGCCTCATAATTAAAAGTGGCATTCTTAATTTCATTCGAATTTTTTTTAAAGAAAATCAGCAGAGGTATTTAAAAGTTTTAATTCTATGAGAGTTTCAAATGAGTTCTCTTTAAAAAGTTTGCAAGCAAGACTTTCTCTGCAATTTTGAACATTTTACAGGGCTTCCAATTTAATTAGAGATTCTTTTCTTTTCATTCAGAAAATAATAAAAAGAATGACAAAAGTGTTGATCGAAATAAAAAAAATGCAGAGAAAGTCGTAAAAGCGGAAAATAGTTGTGGAAGTTTGTAAAAGTTTGTCGTCACTGAAATTAGACCAGCACTTTAAAAAAAACAGAGTGATTGAAACAGTGGTCAATCCTTTCAGAAAAATCAATATCCAATTTGTATGTTTTTTTTTGTTTCATGGAAACGGTTGTTTAAGTTGATATTTGTAATGAAGCTTCTCTCTCTCTGTTTTCATTCAACAGTCCGCGAACTGCACGATTTGAGTATCTTTCCATGAATGAGACAATTCAGTGAAACAGCAATTCTATTAAAATAAATAAAACGCGCCCGTATAAGATTTCTATCTTTCATTCGATTATAAATACGACTATGAATACAAGAGTTCCTCTATTAGCGACTTTTGACCTTTAAAGTAAAACAAACTATTGAAACAAAACTTTAAATTTTGATATGTTTCCTGTGAAAAAAAACCAAGTTATATATAATATGTAAAGTATTTTTTACAACTATTAAACATTTCTTTGGTAATTTTAATCTAACAGCTTGCATATGTGTTATTTTGTTTTTTTTTTAAAAAAAGTTCCATTTAAACTACCGATCATAATAATCCATTTTAAATTTAATTTTCGATTTCAACAAAACATTTTTAAAGGTACCGAAGTAATTATTAACCCAGTCTTATAACTTAAATTATAAAAAAATGTTGCCTAGTTCTTTTAGTACATATCTGTTTTCTTACTTATAATATAGTTGATTTTTAATCATGTAGCTGCGTGTAATTCAACGCAAGAATTATATTTGTAACGAGCCTCGTAGTTTTGAAATACTGTTAAGTAACTAGGACGACGTTTAATTTTCAGGGTGTTAACTTTTTTCTCGAGGGGTGAAAAGTATAAACAATTTTTAAAAGGTATAATTTTTGAATTTAAATTAATAATGATTTTTAACATTATTTACAAAGGATTATGGCTTCAAAAAAGTGCAAAATGTTTGAAATATAATCATAAACTACAGTGTAATAAGGATACATTTAACTTTATAAATTATTTTATTGCTAGTCATTAAAGTTACTATTTTAGAAAATAGCATGCGCAACGTAAAACTTAATTAATATTTCTTATAGAAATGTTTCTTATTTCCATATGTTTACAATTTTTAAAATTATGATTATATTTGAAACATTTTATACTTTCCTGAAGCCCCATTCCTTTATAAATAATGTGTAAAAGATTTGATTTATTTAATTTTAATTTCAAAAAGTTATATGTATTTGAATATTGTTTATATTTTCAGTCCTCTAGAGAAAGTTAACACCCCTGAGACCTTTTAACGAACCTACATTCTTGAGTCTCAGCAATCGGATGATTTTGAAATCCATCTTTAAGTCTCTAATATTAAAGACGAGTGTTAGCGAAAAATAATCTGTCAACTTAACCATTCTCAATTACAAAATTACACATTCAAAGCAGTTTCTACAAGTTTTACAAATTTTTCAAAAGATATAAAAATTTAAAAGTTATGGATTATAAAAAAAAAAAAATATTCGTTTTGTTATTTTTCAAATTTAAAAAATGTTTTAAAATGATGTGTGTTATGAGCTTTTGATATAAATAAGCAATATAAATTTTTCGTAAAAATGAACTACTTTAGTATTTTTTAAAATAATTTATCTTATTTAAAGACTTATCTTCATAGTTTTGTCACTAACATAGTTTCAATAACAATATTGAATATGTTTTAAAACCAAAATGATTTTTTTTTCGTTTCCAATGAGCATATCGTCGGTCTAATTATCAGACTGCGTAACTCCATCTGGAATGCTAATTTGATACAGTAGAACTATGCGCCAAATTGTTGTTTATGTTCTCCAAGATAGGCGATAATATTACAATATGGTTTAATTTGATATTTTTATCGTGCGACAATGTGGTTGCCGTGGGGATAACGTATATTAGTGTTAGTTTTTTGTTTTGATTTTTTTTCCGCGGGATCTCTGCTCAGCAAAAGTAACGCATTGTTACAAATTTTGTGTAATGAACGCTTAAATTAGTGTAAATAATTTATATATCTGGAAGTGTAATACATTAAAATTACTTTCTGTTGTATTTATTTTATGTTAAAATCTTGCCACCACCTCTCCCTTCGAAATCTAGTTTTATTATGAAATAAAAAAAAGTCGTGATTACACTGATCGAGGAATAAATTAAAAGCGGAGCACGCACTGAGACATGGCGTAGACAAAACAAAAGGATAGAATCGCGCCAAAACATGCTTTGGCGGTTGCACTCCTATATCAAATCAGTAACATCGGTGGAGTTACGCAGTCTGATAAATAAGCCGACGATATTTTTTTACAAAAATGTATCCCCAAATATATATATATAAAAATTTCAAATTTCCACGAGACAAATTACTGCAATATATGTAATGAATATATTTTTTCAAAACTTCAAGCAAAATTATTTTGAATAAGTTTTAATATTAATAAATTTAAAAATTTAAATTTTTAAAAGAAATTTTGGGAAATTTTTTAATTCAAATCCAAAGGGGTTTTTTGTTACTTTAGAAAGTTTTTCCCCCTATTTTAACCAAATATACTTTAAAATAGAGTTGTGGGAACAAATTGACTTTGTTTGGTAAAAATTTTTGCCCCCGGAGAACCGTGGTCCACGACGTTATTTAAGGGGCAAAGGAAATTAAAAAACAAAGGGTGCTTCCCACCACCCCGCTACCGATCACCGATTTTGGGATCGTAATACCTAAAGTAAAAACTTTGTAATTTTGAAATAAAGTGAAAAACCGTTTTGATCTTTTGGAATGTAAAAAAATATTGTGTCGCTACTGATTTCCCCACCCCCGCTATGTAAGGTCGGTGGAGCTCGGGAAATCAATCCTTGGGAGATAAAAATCTGCTTGTTGGTTGTTGGCAAAAAAGGGACTTTAACTGCCTGATTTTGTTATTGTAACGGGGTTTCTGGGGAGACGTATTTACCCAGTAAGATTTATAAAAGGGTGTTCTAAACAACTGAAAAATGATTTTATCATATTTCTTTGTTATATACATCCGATTTGTCTTCGTTTGGGTCATTTTTTCCCGTATTTTGTCCGTTAATAAATTGTTTTTCCCAAAAACGGGAGTCGCCGGCTGCTTTTACACCCACGAAAATTTTTGCAACATTACTGTACCATAAGCATTTGCAACATTACCACTATTAAATTTGGAAAAAAAAATACATTTCCAATGGGATTGGGAGCTTTTAAACCGGAATTTTTTATTAAGAGAAAACTGTGCGACAGATCTTAAATAAATTAAAATGTTATTTCTAAAAGGGGGTTTTTTTAGGGGGGGGGGAGAGGACAAAAAAAAATTTCCCCGGGTAAAAGGGGAGCTGAAATTTTTAAATAATGTTACTCAAAGAAGTATTTGTTTACTTTATTTTTATTAAAATATTCCTTTTTCATGTTATTATAGAGTTTGGTTTCTTATTTTAAAACTTTAAAAACCCCTAGATTCCCCAAAGGGAAGTCTTTTGACTGTTTTTTAATTTTTAATTAGAAAACAATTACGTATGTAATGCACAATTTCTAGTTTTTTTTAGAATAACTTGTTGTATATGACTGAAAATTTAATAAAAAAAAATTTTAAAAATTTAAATTTTTAAATTTTCTTTTACACATTAATCATTTTCACAATGCAGTCATTTTGACTGCTTTTGGGTAATATGGGATAATTTAAAATTTTTATAGTGTTGCTTTTATATCAAAACAACGCGTTTTTTCCCTTGTATGTAATTTTAACTTTTTTTTGGACTGATATGTTTAAAAGGGCCCCAGGGAAACCCAATTTCGTGGTAGGGGAACACGTGACCGGATTGTATCTGAGGGTTTCCGGGGAGTTAAAAGTGTCTTTAAAAACCCTCCCTACCCCGTGAAGGCCCCTAAAGGGGGCCAATTAAAAATTTGGGTGGGGTGGAAGTTTTAAATGTTTTTGGGGTTTTAAAAGGTTTAAGGGGTGGGAATACCATTTTTGGGTTTTTTTCTTTTCCCTTTTTCACCTTTGCGCCCCAAAATTTTGGGAGGGTTAAAAGTTGCCTTTTGGGCATCCTTGAAGAATTTGGGCCCCCTTTTTTAAATTTGGGACCCTGGCCCCGTTTTATTTTGAAAAAAATTTTAAAATTTCCCAGGAGCTGGGTAAACCCCTTTAAGGGATTTTACTTGGTTAATTTTCCATTACCGAATTTTAATTTTGCCCGCCCCGGGTTTCTTTTCCCGGAGGGGGAAACCGGAGTCCCCAAGGCCGTCGTTTAAAAATTAAAAAATTTAATTTTTTTTTTAAGGGGTTCCAAAAAACCCCCGGACACTCCAAAGGGATCTTACCGGGGGCCCAAAATTTTATGAGTTTTCACCTATAAAAATTTTGGGCCTTTAAAAGACCCCAAATTTTTTTTGTAGCGGGGGTTTTAGTTTTTTTAAATTTTTTTTTCTTTTGGTTAATCCCCCAAAAAGGGTTCGGCCCATTTTGCCCTAAACCCCCAAATTTGAAACCCACCAATTGGGAATGAAAGGGTTTTTCCAAAAATTTTTTTTAAGGGTATTATGAAAACCTGGAAAGGCCCCAAACCCCTTTCAGTGGGAAAATGAAAACCCAAGCTTTGGGGAATTGAGCAAGGGGTTTTGGTTTGGGGGAATTTTGGGCTTTTTTTGGGAAAATTCCCTTTTGATTTTTCCAAAAATAAAAATTTTTTGGGGCCCTCAACTGCGAAAATTTCTTAGTTCAAAAAGGGGAAAATTTTAAAATTTTTAAAAAAACCTTATTTTTTAAAAGGGAAATGGAAATAAAACAATTCAAAAATAACGAAAAAATTTAAAAAAATTATTTTTTTTTTTTGGCACAAATGTTTTTAATTTTTTTAAGGCGAAAAAAAAACCCATTTTTAATTTTTTGGGAATTGTTTTTTTGAAACCCCCCAAAAAACCCATTTTTTCACAAACTTGCTTCAAATTTAAAAAAGAATTTTTTTTTAAATTTAAAAGGGACTAAATATTTTTTGCGTTGCCCGCCCGCGGGCCCCGGGAAAAAGTATCCCCTCCCGGAAAGGGCCTAATTTTGTAAAAACCATTTCACTTCCACCAAATTTTAAACAGGGTAATTCCTTTTTAAGAATTTAAAAGGGCTTTTTAATTCCATTTTTTTTAAAGAAAACAGACAAAAAGTTTAAGGAGAGTTTCAAAGAGTTTCTTTTTTTGGTGCGTTCTTTGTTTTTGGTTTGGCGGTTTCCAAATTTTAAAGAGATTCTTTTTTTTTAAACGGGCGCCAAAAAAGTGGCTAAAAAAAAAAAATGCAGGGGGGCCGGGTTTGGGGTTTGCTTTGTGCCCAAATTAACCAAAATACCCTAAAAAAAACAAAATTTGGAAAAAAGGGCCTTTCAAACCAAATATCCTTTTTTTAAGTTTTTTTTTTCTTTTAAAGGGTTGTTTTTTTGGGAATTGCTTCTTTTTCAACCTTTGTAAACTTTTAATTCCCTTTCTAATTTAAAATTCCCAAGAGGGAAAAATTTTTTTAAAAAAAAAAAGGCCCCTTATGTTTTTCCTTTTTTCATTCAAATTATAAAACATTTAGGAAACAAGAGTTCCTTAACATTTTGTTTTTTAAAAGTAAAAAAAAAACTTTTTAAAAAATTTTAAATTTTGATATTTCCTTAAAACCAAGTTTAATTATGAAAAGTTTTTTTACCCCCAAAACCCCATTTTTGGTACTTAATCAAACAGCCTTTTGTTTTTTTTTTGGTTTTTTTTTTTTAAAATTCCCTTTTAAAAACTACCGATCATAAAAATTTTCATTTTAAAATTTTAATTTTTCGATTTCAACAAAACTTTTTTAAAGGGTACCGAAGAAATTATTAACCCGTCTTATAACTTAAATTTTTTAAAAAAAAAGGGCCTAGTTTTTTTAGTAAAATATATGTTTTTATTTTATAATATAGTTGTTTTTTAATCAGGGAAGGTGGAAATTTCCAACGCAAGAATTATTTTTTTGTAACGACCCCTCGCGTTTTTAAACACTGTTAAAACCCAGGACGACGCCTTGGGGTTATAGGGCTTAACCCCGGGGTAAAAGATAAAAAATTTTCAAACAGGTAAAATTTTTAAATTTTTAAAATTTTAAATCGGAATTTTTTCCCGCATTATTTAAAAAGGATTAGGGTAAAAAAGGAAAAATGTTTAAAAAATAATCAAAATTTTTTAAAAATTAAAACATATAAAAAATATGTATTGAATTTGCAAATTTTGCGTTGGGAAAGATACTTTTTTTAAAAATAGTACCCTTCTAATGATGATTAAAGAGATGATATGATCATCCCTTTTAAAAACCCCCAAATTTAATTTAAAATAATATATCTTTTATTTAAAAAATATTTGTATTAAAATTTTTTAAAAAATTTTTGAAAAATTTTTTTTTTTTAAAAATATAATTTATTACCCCAAATATAAAAACTACTTTAAAAAGGGGATACATTTAACTTTTAAAAAATTTTTTTTATTGAAAATATTAAAGCTACTTTTTTAGAAAATATCATCCCAAATTTAAAAACCTTTTTAATTAATATTTTTTATAGAAAATTTTTTTATTTCCATATGTTTATAATTTTTAAAATTATGATTATATTTGAAACATTTTATACTTTTTTTGAAGCCCCATTCCCTTTTTAAAAAAATTTTAAAAAATTTAATTTATTTTTAATTTTAATTTTAAAAGAAGGGATTTGAATATTGTTTATATTTTTTTAGTCCTCTAGAGAAAAATTAAAACCCGAGACCTTTTTAAAGAACTCCAATTTTTAGCTCCAAAAACCCGGGGGATTTTGAAAACCATCTTTTAAATCCCCCTAATGTTAAAGACGAGTGTTACGAAAAAAAAATCTTTCAACTTTAACCATTCTCACTACAAAAATTACACATTCAAAAGCCAAATTTTTCCAAAATTTTTTTAAAAGAAAAAAAATTTAAAAATTAGGATTATAAAAAAAAAAAAATATTCGTTTTGTTATTTTTCAAAATTTTTAAAAATGTTTTAAAAAAAGATGTGTGTTTCCGAGCTTTTTATATAAATAACAATATAAATTTTTTGTAAAAATGAACTACTTTAGTATTTTTTTTAAAAAATTTATCTTTTTTAAAGACTTTTCTTCATAGTTTTGTCACAACATAGTTTCAATAACAATATTGAATATGTTTTTTTAAAAACCCAAAAAGATTTTTTTTTGTTTCCATGGGTATACGCCGGCCCAAAGGACAGGGTCGAGCCCATCTGAATGCTAATTTGATACAGTAGGGGTAGGCGCCAAATTGTTTTTGTTCGCCAAGATAGGGGATAATATTAAAATATGGTTTACTTTTATTTTTACGTGCGAAATTTGGTTTACGTGGGGATAAATTTATATTAGTGTTAGTTTTTGTTTTGATTTTTTTCCCCGGGGTCTCTGCTCAGCAAAAGTAACACATTGTTACAAATTTTGTGTAATGAACGCTTAAATTAATGTAAATAATTTATATCTGGAAGTGTAATACATTAAAATTGCTTTCTGTTGTATTTATTTTGTGTTAAAATCTTGCCACCACCTCTCCCTCCGAAATCTAGTTTTATTATGAAATAAAAAAGTTCTGATTACACTGAACGAGGTAATTAAGCTCAGGTAATTTTTAGAGGTCTGAAATATACAATATTTTAACAGGTAAATTCATTTAAAATAAATTTAAGAATTATCTTACTACAATGTAAAACAATGGGTCGAAAAGTAAAAATGTTTAAATATAATCATAATTTTAAAAATCATAAGCATATGAAAATTCTATGATAAATATTAATTATTTTTTGTGTTGCGCACGCTATTTTCTAAAATAGTAGCATCTGATATATAAAAATTTATAGAATTATAAAATGCATCATACTCTTAAAGCCATGCCTAATTTTAGTATTATATGTCTTTTGTATTTCAAAATATATGTAAAACATTGCAATTTTTTAAATATTTTTAAAAAATGTATTTTTTTTATTTATTAAAATATGTAAGTTATTATATTTATATAAAAATAGCTATACTGTAATGAGAATACATTTAACTTTATTATTCAACTTATAGCTAGTAATTAAAGCTACTATTTTAGAAAATAGCGTGCGCAACGCAAAAAATACTTAATATTTATCATAGAATTTTCATATGCTTATGATTTTTAAAATTATGATTATATTTTAAACATTTTATTATTTTCTGAAGCCCCATTCTTTTATAAATAATGTGTAAGAGATTCGAATCATTTAATTGAAATTTAAAAGAATTATACCTGTTTGAAAATTGTTTATATTTTCAGACCTCTAGAAAAATTTAACACCCCTGAGACCCCTTAAAAGCGGAGCGCGCACTGAGACATGGCGTAGACAAAACAAAAAAGATTAAGGAATCGCGCCAAAAAGCGCTTGGCGCGTGGCACTCCTATATCAAATCAGTAACACCGGTGGAGTTACGCAGTCTGATAAATAAGCCGACGATATTTTTTTACAAAAATGTATCCCCAAATATATTTAAAAATTTCAAATTTCCACGAGGCAAATGGCTGCAATATATGTAATGAATATATTTTTTCAAACTTCACGCAATTATTTTGAATAGCTCTTTTGTGAATAATAAATTAAATTAGAAAAATCCGTCAAAATTTCTTCAAGTAGAAATGGTATTTGATGAAATTTTTTTGACATTCAAGGACTGGCCATAATTGGGGCATTTTTTAAGTTCACTTCTATGACTAAGTTTCCCGTCTATCAGCTATCTTGAATTCGTGAACGTAATGTTAATTCCATAGGCATTTCACGTTCAGCTTCAAATCTATACTAGCATATGAATCTAAATGCAATAAAGAGAGTGAATCCTTAAGGTATCCGACTACGTTCGGAACCGTGATTTTGAAAAGCATGTAAATGGATAATATTTGTGATATTTAGTGTCACTTAGATTAGAAATGTATATAAAATTGTTTTAAGGACATTATGACAAAAAACAATTATTTAAATACAATATTTTGGCAAAAAATTAACTTAGAATAACCTTTTTTCCAAATGTTCTCCTTTTGTAAAAAAATGCTTCTATTGTATTAATATTTTTCCTGTATTCAGCTCAGACCTCTGTACAGAGGCTCAACTAGAATTTTTGAAGTACATAACTTGGAAGTCGGTTTATCCATGTTTTACGAAAACAGAAGGGAGAAATTTTAAGAAAATACGCCGCTAATTATTTCAAATGGTTGTGACTCTAAAAATAATGTGAATTTTTCAAAAATCATAGTTGAGCCTCTGTACAGAGGTCTGAACTATATACAGGCAAAATATTAATACAATAGAAACATTTTTACAAAAGGAGAACATTTGGAAAAAAAGGTTATTCTAAGTTAATTTTTGCCAAAATATTGTATTTAAATAATTTTTTGTCATAATGTCTAAACAATTTAATACATGTATTCTAATCTAAGTGACACTAAATATCATGAAAATTATCCATTTATGCGCTTTTTTAAAATCATAGTTCCGAACGTAGTCGGATACCTTAAAAGAAAATTTGTTGAACTTTCATGATGAATTTTTAAGTTTACTTCTAAGATTAAGTTTCCTGTCTAACAGCTATTTTAAATTCGTGAACGCAATGTTAGGCATTTCAGTTTCTTTTTTCAGTCTACTCGTAAATACTTTAAAGCAGCGGTCGCCAAACTTTTTGTCCTCACGAACCAATAAATTCATAATTTAAATTCTGCGGACCACTATTATGATTTTTTAAGTGTTAAATATATTTATAAAAAATTTGTGATCTAAGAACACATAAAATATATCTAGTTAGTAAAATGAAACTATTAATTGTAAGCAAATTACACAAAAGCTTCTTTACTAAAACAGAATAAAATAAACCAAATAAAAATCAAAACAGTAAAAACAAAGAAATTTAAAAATGGTTTAAATACATCAAACTTTTAGCATTATGCACTCCTAGTGTGATGAATGTTCGTGCTTACTTGAAATAAAGTTATCGATATTTGGATCCAATGACATTATTCTATGAAGTAGCATTTTTATAACTTTTCACGTATTGTTATGAACTGAATTATGTTTCAATGCATCTTAAAAAATAACTTAACGTGATGAGTAAGTATGTTCCACATTTTTCTGAGGACCAGGGAAACTTTCTCGTGGACCACTAGTGGTCCGTGGACCACCACTTTGGCGACCGTTGCTTTAAAGTGCATCCTGAAGAGAAAATTTGATGAACTTCCATTGAAATTTTTGCATCAGTAATTGAAAACTTTTCTAAACATTTATTTAAGGTATCCGACTACCCTAAAATCATGATTTTTTTTTCAAAAATTGACAAATTTGTTTTAAGATTTTATTTTATAGACCATCTTATTAGCTTAATAAAAATACCAAGCTTTTTGTTTTCCATTCACTAGAACAAAAACTACAAACTACTACTACTTTAACTAAAGAAGATGCCATAACTTTACACAAGATGTCAAACTTTAAAATGCGTTTTACTCGAAATGTGTTTTTTTTTCGAAAAACTCAAACGCGGACAGCGATTGCTCAAAAAGTTTTGAAACTAATTTAATGAAACTTTTTGTAAATATTTTGTATAACAGTAGAAGTGTTTTGTTCCTCAGATTTATCAATCACTGTATTATTTCAAAATTTACAGTCCTTTATGTGAATATAATCATTGTTTTAAGCAATTTCACATAGTCACTAAGATAGAGGGCTCTAGTTTTTGTAAAAATTAAAATATCTTTTTTCCTGAAGGTCATTTCAAACATTAACAACAAAGTAACATATTAAAATTGAAAAATTGAGAGTTTTTTCGAAAAATGTGTGTACAGAGCGGGCCCCGTTTATGTAATAATGTGTTCCCATTTTAATAATAATAAATATTTTTTCTGTTTTCAATTTTACGATTTTTTGCTTAAAATATACTAAATAAACCTAAAAATCACAAAAAATTTCCATATCTTCATTTTTCATAAAGTTGTCACAAGTAGTCGGATACCTTAAGATCTAATAACCGCAAATGAATCTTTTAAGTAAAATAAAAATATTTTTAGAATGTAATTCTGCAGAAACTTTTATTGCTTTTTTCCCCCTCCCTTTTGGGTGCATTTTCTTGAATTTAAATCAATGAACTAGTCTTAAGGTAAAGGTGAAAAATCGAATTTCGAATTTGTTTACAACTTTGAGAAGACATTTTATCTATATCATTGCGGAAATAACGATCGCAACTCGTTTACGTTTATAAATTCTCGGTTCAACTCGACATAAAGCTCTAAATTACTTATCATATGACACAGAATAAAATATATGAGCTTTAAAATAATAATAATAATGGTAAAAGTTTTAAATTTTTATAAGCTTATTGCTTTTTTCCACCCATTAAGCAAAAAAGTTACATGTTTCCAGACACAATGCCCTCAGACAACGAATTCATGAAACAAAGAGAATAATTTATGTGATGGCTGTATTAAAAACATCGCGCAAAATCTTAACTAAAGTCATTTTGGTATGACTATTTTTTATGCTATCAACAGATAGGATTCGACGTTTTCTCAGAGGGTTTCTGTCTCGAAAGTTAAGGGTAGCGTAGGATTTTCACTTAAAAATAATTTCGAGAGCTTAGAACGACTGTGGACATCTGGAACTCGTTGTTGCATCCGTCCTCACGGCGCCCGAGCACACTTATCAAAGAAAACCTGATAAGAACTTAATTCAAAGCAGGAAGCCTCAAGTTTTTATATCTGAAGTCACTTTCTCTTATGGGGCACGAGAGAGGTAGGGAACAACTAGCCGAAAGCAGGATGCTTATAGTTTGGGAGCACCGTAAATAACATTCAAAGGACTCGATTCAGCTTTATGGGATAGTAAGGATTCATATATACACCTCACAACCTTAAGTGGAAAGATTCGTTTTTATTATTTTAAACAAATTTACGTTTAAAAATTTTAAAAAATTCATAACAATTATTTTTTATAGTGCAGATTTATTTGCGTTCATTTTTATCTATAAAAATGTAAAGCAAGGGTTCTCGTTTTTACAATATTGCTGTGAATTACCGTATTTACTCGAATATAAGCCGCCATCGATTCTAAACCGCACACCAATTCTCAACATGTTTTTGTGAAAAATGAAAAATAGGGGAAAATGGTTTATCGATATCCAATTTTACAAAACTAAAATAAATTTGAATTGTGAACTACTAAGAAGTGTGGATAGTTATTTACTTTACCCGCATTAAAAACTTTTAATTAGATCAGTGTTTCTCGAACTGTGGGGCGCCCCCTAGAGGGGTGTCATAACCCTACAAGGGGGGCGCGAGGATATTGAAAAATCAAAAACAAAAGATTATTTAAAAAATTATTATTTTTCTGAAAGTAAACAAAATACATTCTGACATAATAAAAAATAAAATACACATTTACACTGATATAATATATTTATACATATATCAATACTACTCAATGCATTTTATAATTAATTTAACAATAATATGTTAACGTTTAATAATTACCAGTAACCCATGGGCTCTTCATATGTAAAATTATATGCAAAAATTAACACTTATCTTGGTGATTTGTCCGGTTTACAATTAATTATTTCTATGCCGATTAAAAATTACTCTATTCGCTCCCCAATACACCGTTTAACACGTAGGCGAGGGTTTGTGGTGTTTTGGGGAAGGTGGGTAGTATAAGCAAAAAAAAATCCTCTAAAACAAATAAATCCTTCGCAAATACTGTCAAGGTAATTTTGTTGCATTCCAAAGCCTTCGGAATAATTTTATGGATAGCAGTTCACAGAAACGATCAAACTTCGAAAAGAGGTACATATACGTCCGGGGCAATTAATGCCCTGGCTGAGTGAGACATTTATAAACGCCGGCAGCCTTTAAGGGGTTAAAGTCGAATTGTAGATTTAGCGTCTAAAGATAGTATTATTGAAATTAATATGTTGTTATTGTATGGGGGGGCGGTAATAATTATGATTGAATATTGGGTCGCAAATATTGAAAGTTTGAGAAGCACTGAATTAGATACATGAACCTACAATTGCCCCATCCAACGAATTTTTCTCCTTCGATTTTAAGCCACACCCTACTTTTAGTAGCAC
Organism: Trichonephila inaurata madagascariensis; assembly: GCA_019973955.1. Taxonomy (NCBI): domain Eukaryota; kingdom Metazoa; phylum Arthropoda; class Arachnida; order Araneae; family Nephilidae; genus Trichonephila; species Trichonephila inaurata. The sequence continues at coordinate 60,747 of BMAV01024130.1, forward strand.
TAACATTGGAAAAAAAAGGGTGGCTTAGATTCGAATAAATACGGTATTTATTATTTAAAAACTTGTATGTTTGAAATCTATTTTTCGAAATTAGATTTTTCCTTTTGCATAACTCGACGTAGTTTTTAAATTCATTCGAGGACTAAGCAAATATGAATGATTAAAATCATGCTTGCGTAACATTATTACTTCAGGAAATATCATTTTTATAATATTCTATAATTCTGGCTTTCTTTATCTATATTTATATTTCTCGTTTTTATTGACCGAGGAGCTCTCCCTTTTCTTAAACAAAGAATCTTATGCTATTTTACTTGAATTGTACATCAGTAATTTTAAATTTGAGTCGATGACTCAGAATGGGCTCAATTCATGAAGATCACGTGATAAAGACAAACACGTGTCCTCCATTGAATTCAAAACAGACATTAAATTGATTTTTATTTGTTGTTCTCTTTGTAAAGCTTGGGAAAATTTTAAATTTCATAACAGGGTAAAGATGTTCAAATGTTATTAAAAAAATTTCATCAAAAAGATTTTAAAATTTTAAACTTTAAAAAAAAATCTTATTTTATGCATGTACTTTTAATAAAGGGCATTTTGTATACCTATGTGTGTTGTTATTGTTGATAAATATGTACTTTTTAAAACTATATTACCAATTGATATAGAAAGTTAAAGAAAATTTTTGGCTGCAGTGTTAATGTTTTCTTAGTCTGCCAAATAAAACGTTTAATACTATTTCCACTTCCTATTATATTTTGTTTAAAAGACAATGATTTTTTTTTACAAAATTTTTACAAGCTTAATTTTTGATAACCTATCATTTCAACCTTCTCAGTAAGAGCGCTGTTTCAAATGATGAAAGTATTTAGTACATTCTTTGTTAAAAACAAGAAATATGTAATCTGTACGTAAAAAATGGTAAACAAAAAACTACACAAACAAAATTTCAATGATAAATTGTTGTTTTCATTTATTACTTCAAGAAAGCTGCCCTCTCAGGAACACTTTTGGAAATCTATTTTAATATTACAGCTTATTATACTTCGTAAATATTCTAAGAACTATTTTATTTTTTTCAGGAGAACTACGATTGAAAGATTGGCAATCGTAGTAGCCAATCAGATTTCACACTGCGGCGGATGACTCCTCTGAATCCTTTCTTTTGTATTCTGTTGACGATAACAGCATGGACGACGCTCACTGTTGCCATCCCACATTCTCTAAATTTATCGAAATTACACAAACGAAGCAGTTTCCATGCAGATGAGCTTTTGATAGGTAAATATATTACGTAAAATCTTTTAATATTCTTGTCAAAGAAACAATTTAATATAATCAGGAAGCAGGTATTTTGCTGTTTTAGAATTCCCGAGCATTTACTTATTCCAGATAATTGTAAATGGTAGTCTTTTTTTAAAAATAATTTATTTTTATTTTGTTCTACATATAGATTATATTTATATTATTATTTATGGATTTTTTAATGATAACGTTATTCTACATTATAGTTTGGGTTGAAAACATTTGACTTTAAATTTAATACATGAAAATTCGAATGCTTACCTCCAAAATCTTTTAAATAATTATCGATTCATTTTTTTTTCCAATGAGGCTGCGAATTGGGATTTTTGCCTTCGCAGACCTAGGGCATTCCCCAGTAGCTGATATCACTTTTTAGTGCTGCACCATATAGGTGATACTAATTCCCACTGGTAACTTTGGTGCCCAGTTTCCTGCCCAAAGGGAGGCACCTGAGCTGAGACGATGCGGACTTTGTTCTAGGAATTTAATTTTGCCGAGAGAACACTAGCCAAACAGGCACTCAAGTGATCTTTTACATGCCGCTTAATCCTACGACATAGACGCTGTCGATTTTCGGCATCATGAAAATCCACCGACTTGGGCTGGGATCAAACCAGAAACTTCAGATGCAGAAGGCCAGCGACAAACCAACTACTAATCCCAGCCGGCTGATTTATTATCTGTATGGCATTCTGATGCCTTAATAAAAAACATACCGACAGTATAATTATGGTGTAATGTTTTTAAATTACTTTTTAATGTTTCGAAATTAAAGTTGTTAAAAGTTTTATAAATCACGTAAAAAGTGAGTCATCCATATTACTTAGAATTTTATCATCTTCTTCTAGACATCACGGATTTTGTATAACTTTTTGACTAATACTTTTTTCATTTAACACCATTTAATCAGAATAATATAAAACGCTCATACACATTTTAAGGAGCCGTGGTAGCCTAATGGTCACAGCCACGGGTTAGTGACCAGCGTGTCATGAGTTAGAGCCCCAATACCAATGAAGACCATTTGTAGAGGATCTGATACTTGTTAAATTCGTCGTAACTCAAATCCATCCCATTGACGTGGTATGGGGTTTGTTTATAAAGTTTGTCGCCTGTAGCCCTTTTGTAGCTTTATAGTGTGAATGTAACAAAATTCACTCACTCATATACATTTTAAACATCTTAATTTAAAATTTAACGCTAGATATTTGTACCTTTTTGAGAACTGTGGGAATTATAGCAGAAGAAAAGCATGTCCTACAAGTGGGATATTTATCGTGTGTTTAGGTATCCGACTTCTTGCGACAAAATTCTTTTTAAAAAATGGAAATATGGCGATTTTTTTTGTCGTTCTTAGTTTTATTTAGTGCATTTTAAGAAAAATATGCTAAAACTAAGAAGTAAAAAGAGAATTATTATTACTAAAATGGAAACAAATTGGTAAAAATTTTGCAAAATATTACATAAACAGGGCATTTTCTGTACAAAATTTTATGAACAAATTTACAATTTTTCAATTTTGGTGTGTTGCTTTGATATTCATTTTTAAAATGACCTTCAGGGTCAGAGATATTTTAATTTTTACAAAAACTAGAGCACTTTATTTTAGCTATTATATGAAATTGCTATAAAAAACAGTGATTATATTCCCATAAGGGTCTGTAATTTTTGTAATAAAACAGTGATTGATAAATCTGAAGGTTAAAGCACTTACTTCTACTATTATACAGAATATACACAAAATTTTTCTGTTAATTATTTTCAAAACTTTTTGAGCAATCGCTGTCACCGTTTGAGTATTTTTAAAAAACACACATTTCAAATAAAACGCGTTTTAAAGTATTACATCTTTTTAAAGTTGTGGCATCTGCTTTTACTAAAAAACTAGTATTTTTTGTTCTAGTTAATGGAAAATAATAAACTCGGTAATTTTATAAAGCTAATAAGATGGCCTATAAAATAAAATCATAAAAACAATTGTCATTTTTTAGCAAAAGTTACGATTTTAGGATAGTCGGAGACCTTAAGAGAATATGACATTTGCGTGCACTTAATGAATGCACCGAATTGCGTGTTAATGATACTGGACAGCTTCGTTCGATACATATGTTTAGCTCATAGAATCAGGGTGTAGTACTTCAGATGAAATAAGGATCGATACATTTCTCTGCGCAAGGAAAGTGTCCAAATATATTCAATATTAATATGTAACATTGTTTTAGGTGTGTCTAGATTAGTATATGATATTTTGATACTCTCATACATATACTATAAAGTCATTCTCCATAAATTTATAAGCGATATTCTCTCAAATTGATTTCCCTTTCGTAATTCAATAAAGGATGATAAAAAATTTTTACCGAAGTTAACGATTGTTATTATAGTAAAAGATATGACCTAAAAAAACGTAAATCCAGTGACGACAGATTTGCATTAAAGTTTAAGGATTTGTTATTTGATTTTAATTAAAGTTTTCATACGTTTCTCTTTAACGCAAACGGTTTTTTTAAACCAGGAAAAAATATATTTTTTTTATTTAAGAAAACACATTTTAGAGCCTTGCTTTGGCAAAAATAAAAAATAATAAGATACAAAATCAATCAAAATTTTAATTTTAATTTTGGATTTTGATGCCCATTGAAGATAAGAGATGAATAATGCAATCTTGCTCGTACATCGGCTTTCTTTATCTTTTTTTCGAATTACTATTTTAAAAAAAACATTTTTATCAGTAAAAATATTTATTTATAATTTTTCACCAGAAATAATATAATAATTTTATTCAAAATTTTCTTTTGAGGGATACATTTGGAAGCAAGGTGCGAGGTATTATATATATGTAATAATTCCCTCTAGTATCCTTTTTGTTAACTCTTTATACTAATATTCAAACAAACTTTAATTCTTTGGTTTAAAAAATAACACTCTAATCTTAATCGTAATCGACTAGTCCGAAATTCCTGTCCTGCCCATTCTATCCAATCAGAACTACTATTATGTAGTAATCACGCACTTGCACTGCTGGTATAAAAGCAAAAATCTTGTGTAATCGCTCTTTTTTGTCTGCTTGCCTTCATCATGTTGTGATGAAGCCGATCTCTTCCCCCTATTTTCTAACAGATCCCTTTCCCCTTGCCGACAGACGTTGCAAAAATTCCAGGCATTTCCCTAATTGCTGGGAAGGAATTTCGTAACTGGGTGGTTGAGTGTCGGAACCTTTTTTCCCAGCTGACCGGACTGTCACAAAGAGGCGCCTTAACATTGTATATTCATTTTCCCGTGATTCGGTGACGACGCCGCGTCTGAGAACGTACAAATAGGCACTTAGCCTCGGCGCCTCTTTGGACTAGTGAACAGGAAACGAGACCGATTTGGCGCGGCAGAAGGGTAAGAGATCAAGGAAGCCGAGACCGAAAGGCGGTAGAAGAACAAGAGGGATTGAGGCCGACAAAAAGATCAGAGGTGGATGACTAGGAGAAATAGAGATGATATTAAAAGGGCGAGAGAGTCCGGACAAAAAGACTGGATTTTTTAAGGGAGCCATTCGGACGTCCCTTGAGCGATAGGAAGAGCGATAACGAGCCCGCGAAGTACAGCGGTCTCCTGGATTGGAAGATCAGGGAACGGGAGAGAGTGCGAAAGAGACTCGAAATCATTACGGACCATTTTTGCTAGTGAATTGTAAAGAATATACCATTTTATTCATTTATTTTTTAAAGATTTTCATTCTGAAATAAATAGTTATCCATGAGCTGTGGGAAATCATTACAATGTAATCAGCCGGCTGCCGCGCGTTCTGTGTTTGTCTTTATCTGTGTTTGTGCCTTGATGTTTGCTTCTTGTTATGTGTAATGCCATCCCTATTTGATCTCTATGTGTTTCCAGATGTGAATAAACTGGATTATTGATTTACATGAGTCCTCTTTGATAATACAGTACTCGACCACTCTCCACGTTAACACAGGAAAATCACACCACCGGCCACGCCCTATCCTTTGGTTCGCTACAATAATAACATCCACTCCCCACGTCTTACAATTATTTTTACCACTCAACAGAATTATTACAAAAGTATTTCATATATATATATCTATATCTTGTTCACAAATTTTCAATCGTTAATAAAATACTAACGTTAGATTTGTTTATATTTGTATCGCTATGATAGTTTTGTAAGAGTCTTTCTACTGATTTGCTTTTGAAATCTAAATTTTTTATACAAAACATATGAATTCCAAATGTTAATTGTTTGCAAATGAAAGAATATTATTTTATATTTATCTAAATTCGCGAAATCACGATGACGGATCACACTCAGTCTCATTAATGCAGTGAAAATTACAGTAGCATAAAATACTACTCCGCCCGAGTTATCTCATGTATGTACAGTTTAGCGCGCTCGAAATAACTCGAGAGCACACGTTAAACTTTTAATCTCTATGAGAAGAATTGATGGTGAAGATTTCTCTACTTAGGGAAAAGGTTTGCTTTATCTATCAAATCAAATCTATTCAGTTACGTCTGTTCAATAACACTTCTGTGTTTACCCGAAACAGGTTGCGGGGGTCACAGAGTCACCCCAAACTCAAGAAATCTTTAATTCTGGGAAAACTGTTTGTTTGTCCCCAATGACCTTGTCGGTATCCTCCTATATGACAGTCTTTATGGGAACTAAAAGGTATTTGTCGCATCTCTCTCTCTTTTTGGGAGTGGCAAACGTTGTTTTTACAATCTTAAGGTATTTGGGTCGACAAAGTTCTGAGCGCGAACACTGTTGTTTCAAAATATTTTCTAAGAACAAGTTCTATATTTTTACCCTGTGAACGACATTTGTTTGATTGCTGTGTTGTATGACACATTATGGCTTATAAATGTAAATGAATAGAATATAAAAAGGAAATTGAGGCATTTGCGAAGGATGAAGTTGAAACTTCGGAAAAGGAAATGGATCAAGCAAGAGAAGAATCTGATGAAATAATAGAGATTAATCATGAGAGAGAAAGTAAATTTGAGAAAAAAGATGAACATGAAACGTCTTAGTCAAAAATATTTTCAAATGAGAAGAAAGAACTCCATCAAAAAGGATATGTGGAAAAGGAAAGGAATGTGAACCACAAGACACACTGCTCCCTGTCAAAAAGATACAAGCAAGAAAAAGTTCAACATGATATTTGTCAATCATCAAAGGACAGTAAAACTACAATAACTTGAACAAAATATGACAGTTTTGCCTGCAAGAATCATTCCTGTAAGCGAAAAGTATCTGTGATTTGTGTCCTTTATTAAAATCACGCACATTTGAAACATTTTAGTTCAGTTTGATTGAATTTTTTCTCAAATTATAAAATAAAATTTGAAAAGTCCTTAAAAGTAAATAAGTATACTTTCTCTTAGTTAAATTATTCATTGGAATCAAGATTTTTATCGTGTACAATAAAAATAATTATTAAAAAGGGTTGGGGTGAGTCAGACACCCCACGCGAGCTAGTAACGTTGCTATCGAGCGCGTGACTATTCCTGGGTTAAACATGTGTTTTCATACTAATAAATACTATAAAAATACTCTCGTCCTGTTTATCTCCCCAACACACCGACTGATGAGAAATATCTCATCAAGAAGTAAATTTCAGCACGATAGCTATGGATGATAGACTTCTTAATTTTGGACCATAGGCGAGTGACGAGAATGATACTTGAGATGGTACCCTACTCTCTAAAATTCCACATTGTGTCAGTGTGTGTGAGAGAAAAGAGAGTAGACTTTCTACACAGACATATTTAAACCTGCTCCTGGGGAATGTAATAGTCTGCAAAGGTAGAAATACTAATCCGCAGCCCCATTGGAGAGAAAAAATCTCAACACATTATTCAAAGGAACTTCAGTAGTCTCAGAGCTCTACTATAACCATTCGGGTACCAAGGTTGCATGTTACATATTTAAAAGATTCTAATAACGAATTATATTTATTTTGTAGTATAATAAATAAATGATGAAAAAATATGATTGACAGAAATTGATTTATAATCTTTCATGTAGAATAACAATTTTCATTATAAGAGAAATATGACGGCTTTTGAAGTAAAGCTGTTTAGTGCGACATCTAATGAAACATATATGTTTCTCATTTTCACCTTTTTAGCATTAAAATTGCATCGTTTTTCCTTCTTTTTTCAGCTGAAAGTGTCCACATCCCCGACAATGAGTTGGAACCCCACCAGCGCCACCTGGGGGAGACGAAGAACGAAGAGTATGTGAAAGAGGGGTTGGAGGAAGTTGAGGACTTCGAAGATGAGACAACCATCTCGCCAACCACCCATTCCACCAATCACAGCGACAGTCACGAAGACCACTCCATACACGTGGCCTCGTGGCAGTGGGAATATGTGAGAACCCCTTTCATTTACACAGCAGTAGTCATAGTGGCAGGGTTTTGCAAAATCGGTAAGATATATTCCTTTGTAGTATAAACACTGATAGAACGGCATCTAATATTACATATTCAGATTTAAAAACGATGTGCAAAATATTATTCCAAATTTGCGTGGGTGGTTCACAGGCGAAGATTCAAATTATTTTAATAATAATATATTTATTAAGTAACGACAAATCGACAAATGTACACGAAGAAATATTATAACAGATTATTTACTGTAACTGAAAATGCAGTCATTATAAACAAGCTTTATAGCGCACCAGAAATGTCTCTCTAAATCAGTTCCACTGGCAGGGACTCAGACAAATAAGCTCTCAGTCTTTTCTCGTACAACGCACAAGCAGATTCTAACCTCGACTGAATAACTCGACTAGTCTCAAAGGTCATTTACATACCCTCACGGAAATTTCCAGAAAAGTAGATCCCAGAGACTTCTCCAGGGTTCCTTGCCGATATCCTTTTCTCGCCAAATATGTCACAAAGGCGATTAAGTCGCCATTCTGGTAATCATCTAGGGTTGCCATTATCTTATTCAAGTCTATGCTGGGATGCGAATTTTCTCTGTAAAACTCAATTTCCCACAAGGAGAGCAAATCTGCAAGGAAAACAACAGACTTTGTTTCAATATAAAGCATAAGACTGAAAGTAAGGGAAGCGAAACTAAATACACTCACTTCCAAAAGTTAAGCACAAAGATGTAAAATGCAAAAAAAATCAACAAATACTGCTTTGATTGACACAAAATTTGGCAGTAAAATAGCATATATATTTATACATTAAACAAAATCAATAATTATATACAGAAATGAAAACAATATTAAATTTTTGTAAGTTATCAGATAATGTCATAATGGAGACTTAAACAGAATTATGTATAAAGTGAAAATAAACAGCATAAAATGAAAAAAAGGACATTAATAGGGTATGTGATCCCCACCTCATCTGTATGCAAAGTTACAACTTCTGACCATGCTTTCAATTAGGTGGTCACCACCGCAGAATTAAGCAATCGCCATTTTTCTTGTAGAGCAGTTTCCAGCTCAATAAGAGTGGATGGAGGTGCGAAACGTGAAGATACAGCACGGTCGAGAGCATCCCAAAGATTTTCAATGGGATTAAAGTCGGACGAATATGCTGGCCACGTGATACGCGCAATCCCTTCACTCTCCAGGTAGTCATCAACGATGTCAGCTCTATGGGGACGTGCGTTATCGTCCATTAAAACAAAAGTAAGGCCAACTGCTGCAGCGTACAATCTCACAATGGGTTCTAGGAATTCATCTCGATACCGGACAGCCGTCAGAGAACCCCGTTTAAATATGTGCAGGTTGTTGCGGTATTCTAATGAAATCTCTGCCCATACCATAATGCTTCCGCCTCGGAATGCGTGATGTTCGGTGATGTTTTGGGGCTGATTGCGTGTTCCTTGTTTACGCCATATCCTTAAACTCTTTTCATCTGGCTCCAGAGCAAATTTTGACTCATCAGTAAACATGACATTGCCCCACTCAGACACAGCCCAATTGCCATGTTCCCGGCACCACTTTAATAGTGCCCCTCTTGATTGGACGGATAGAGGAACACAAACTCGAGGTACCCGGGCATATAGTCCATTCATATATAATCTTCGGGGAGCGTACAGTATCTGCAGATATAGCCTTACCAATGGACGCTGTAACCATAGATGTCACACGTGTGGAGGTCACTCTGCGATTCCGCTTGGCTACAATAGCAATATATCGATCTTCCACGGGGGTTGTAACCCTTGGGCGACCTCCTACGGGCCTTCGGACAACTGTTTGTGTGGTTTGGAATTGTTTCCATAAACGCGAAATTACAGAATGATAAACACCGAAGAAAAGAGCAACATCTATGATCGACTGTCCTGCTTCAATGCGCCCCACAGCACGCCAGCGCTCAGAATCTTCCGTTTTCTGGGAGTCATAGAAACACGTATGTCTTGAAAACAAATTGTACGAAAGTTTTAAACACCTTCTATCAGCTCTTACCATCAACTTCTGTAACCCTTCATAAAGCTGTCTTCTTATAAGACTGCCCTTTTTGCATATTTCTTGACATGAAAGCACGATTGGCTGTTACCTAACATATTTGTATACTTCCATCTACCTCTGCAGTGAATTGCGTCCTCTTCAATTCTGATTGGCTTCCGGAAATTAGCATTTTCCTTTCCGTGCTTAACTTTTGGAAGTGAGTGTATTTTGGTCGAGAACTATTCAATTAACAAGAAATATAACAAAAAAATACAATCGTGTATATAGAACTTAATTCTACTGAATACTTTAAAACGTGAGAAAAAGAAATCTTTTAAAATTTTGACCCAAAACGCTAAAAATGAAAGAAAAAAAAGTCAACATGACTCTTTATCTGTAATTCTTTAAATAATTAGTTTCAGTCAATTTATTTTAATTAATTATAAATAAATTATCGTATTGTCACCCCCAAACAAAATCGTGTATAGAAAATTTCAGCTCAAACGACTGCTTTCAAATGTGAGAAAAAAACCTTTTAAAGTTTTGACACAAGTCGCCAAAAATGATGCCAACGAGGTTGTATCTGTAATTCTTTGAATAATTAGTTTTAATCAATTAATCTTTATTAATTATAGTTAAATTACCGTATTGTGTCAACCCAAAATAATCGTGTATACAAAATTTCAGCTCAATTGAGTGTTTTAAAAAGTATTTCATTTACGATTGAAGATTTGAACAAGGTGAGGTAGGGAGACTGTGAACTAATGAATTGAATGAAAAAGAAAAGCGTAAGGTGAGATGATAAAATTTCCAAAGTAAATAAAATTAAGTTTCCTTCTTTCAAATATTCTACTTTTGAAGTGGGTGTGTTTCTCGTTTATTGGCTCTTCTTACTTCGACCGCTGTCTTGGAATATTACATCCTTTTCTTAGATAAGAGGGTTACAAGAATACTGCGCAGAAGCCTTCAAGCTGTGCAGCGGTTCCAAAAATTTTGGCTTTAGCTAGAAATAGCAGTAGTCTCCGTCATTTGACAGTGGTTCCGTATTATTAAGCTCGTCGTGAATAGCTCTCTTGTTGCTTCGAAGTAACGAAGATACCGAAACATTCACTCAATTCATAACTCAGTGACTGTATTTTATTGTTGTCATCCATTTCTCATGAACTGATATTTATGGAAATGGGATTTTTAATGCATATTGTTTTTTATAAAAGAATTGTCAGTTTCTCACCAGTAACCCGTTCAGAACCAAGCAATTTTTCCTGTTATTTCTAACCTTGTGACGGATCTTTACGCGATCTTCACACTAATCCTCATGGGGAATGTTTGGGCTAGCATTCGCGTTTAATTCACGGCCATCCCTCTCAAGAAGAAACCGTGATATGCAGATTAGTTCGACTGTATAAAGCCAGTGTTTTGTAATTATATTAGAAAGAGGTAGAAAAGCTCCTACATTCACTACGCAGGTGAGATTGAATAAAGTTGACTTTCGCATGTAAAGATTAAAAGTGGTATTTGTCCACTGTGTTCAATTAGTATAGACTTAAGGTTAGAAATCCACGTTAGATTAGGTTAAGTTAAATAAGTTACTTGCGCATATTTTTTTATTAACCGTTGCTTTCTCTCTGCTACTCCTTTGACATTCAGTTTGAGAATAAGTTGTTGTCGGTTAGTGGGTTTGAGTAAATAAATAATTGCTCTATTTCTGCTTCTACGTTCATTCCTCCTACACCCTTAGGTAGGCAAGATGGTGAGGGAGCAACTTCAGGTGTAAGTCGCTCACAACTTCATTTAAAAATTCATATAAAATCAGTACTGTAACAAAATAGAATTTATAGTTAATAATCGTTTCAAATTCCATAAGTTCCAAATTAAGATCACACTGGTTTGGTCACGGTCCTCAGAAAAGGCAAAATATAATTTCACGTATGATTCCGTGTTCCCTGAAGTGATCACATATATGTGGTCATGGTCCTCAACAGGTTAAGTGCTGAAATAATATTATAGCTAATATGAGAGCTCAAAATAGTTGAATCTTTAATCTTGTTAGATCTTCAAAAAATATTGCATTAGTATATGACCCTTTAATAATATTTTTATTTTATTTTAAAATTTATTCCAAACGTTGTTATAACAATTTTTAAGCTGTTGATAATGGTTTCCATCTTCCTTTTAAAATATTTTAAATTATTTTTTGTGGCTTAAGAAAGGTTTTCGAAATATTTATATTTTTTAAACATAAAATAATTAGGAAAATTGTAATAAATCATTATTGGAGAAGAAAAAAACATAAAAAATTACAATGCAGACTTTTTTTTTCTGAAAAGAAAATAATATTGAATACTTTTTTAATCTTGGACTTTTTATGCGAATCAGTAAAATATTCAAAAACGCAAATGCTTGATTATTTTCTTTACACCGTAAACAGTATCATTTTGCGCCTTTCATAAAGAATTTAAATCAAAATTGCGACAGGCACATTTTAAACTTTAAAAAATATACATAAAAAGACTGTGATTTTGAAAAAACAAAAAATCTGAAAAGTTGCCAAAGTGAAAAGTTGTTTCAGAGAGATAAATAAACAATGATTGAAACATGTTCTGTTTTTAGCAAACATTTTTTCTTGTAATAATAAATTATAGAATTTTTTTTTTTATTTGTTTTATAAACTTTGAGCATTTTTATGACATTTTTGTTTCAAGTTCCTAAAAATATTGTAAAAACAATGAAAAAAAGCATAGTGTTTGATAGTTTTCAAAATGCATTCACATCTACCAAAGTTGGAAAGTAGCATAATTTCCTTTTCTAGTGACAATATTAAATAAGTCGTTCCTTTTATTTCTTTTAACCCTGCAATCCCATTCGACAGAACCTCATTTGGGTTAACCCCTAGAGACACCCTTATCTATTTTCTCTTTTGAGATTCTAAAAGATAAAAGGGAACATTTCCACAGATTTTCGTAACCTATTTTACGCACCGCGGCAACATTTTCGAATCGCAATCGAATTTTTTGCTTTCTCTGCGAGGATTTCGCGGAATTTGACGCAGAATTTTTCAAAGGTTTTTTTTTATTTAATTTCCGTTTCTATATTCCCAACACACGCGATTTGGTCCAGTTGCTTAGAATATTGCTTTGCTGATGCGTAAAATGGTTTACCCGCTAAAATCGGAGTTCACATGACTAAAATATAAGATTCGAATAATCCTAGTGTGACGTGAAAATTGTGTTCTAAAAATATTCCTCATTATAGAATATAGCGTTATAAAGAATTCAGGTTTATATTGCGAAATATAGAACTCTATTCCTATGTGTCTTTCGATTTTTTTACCAAAATTTGGAAGCATGTGCTTTATGGCATTTATTTAGTATTAAATACTGTAAAATGTATCATTACTGATAAGATAGGGCGATGCAAATAAACTTCTAGTGTCGTGTTATGAGAAAAATCTCTTTGAAAGGCATTCCTCGCAGATAAATGATATGTTAATAAACAATATAATCTAAATACATTATCTACCAATAAGTAATTGGACTCCTACAGTGGCCCCAAGAAATTTTTCAAACCGGGTTAAAAGTTCACCATTCTTGTATCATGCCCTTTCGATTTTGTTTTTTCGGGAAAAAAAAATAGTAAAACATATTAAATAAATAATTAGCTTTAAATTTAAATAAAATTAATCATTAATAACAAATTTTAATTAAATTTTACGTACTATGTACTTAGAATTATAATCAATCGAAAAAAAGTCAAGGGCTTTAAGGGGGGTTCCGGACCCCCAGGACCCCCCTTTGTGTGCGCCACTGGACTCCTATGATAAAAGAGATATACAAAGCTTATTAGTATTCAGCTTTTGGTAGAACCTCCTCCTGAGGCAATTACGCCTTAAACCTGCGGGCCATGCTTCCCACAAGTTTTTGGATGATGGACAGTGGTACTTTCTTCCACTCAGCATGTAAGTCTTTTCACCAATTTTGGGCGATTGCTGCACCCCTTAATCCGGCAATCCACCCACTAGAAGTTTTTTATATAATTTAAATTTTCTCAAGTTTCTTTGACTTGGGGTAGTCCAACGATTGCCCGATCAATCCATGGTGGACCTCGCAACATGACTAAGGGCATTGTCATCCTGGAAGTAACAATGATCCAATCCGTAAAATTGCCACAGCGTAGAAAGCACATTGTTGTCAATAATAGTTGAGTAGGAGTCGAAGTTCAGCTTACCATGAGTTGGGATCAAGGGTCTCATTCCATACAACTTGAAACATCCTTAGACCATAATTCTACCTCCACCAAACTGTATCGTAGGCACAATAACTTCTGTCATGCCGTGGTCTCATTCCATACCACTTGAAACATCCTCAGACCATAATTTCCACCTCCACCAAACTTTTCCGAAGACAAATGACTTCTGTCATGCCGTGGTCTCATTCCATACCACTTGAAACATCCTCAGACCATAATTCCACCTCCACCAAACTTTACCGTAGACACAATGACTTATGTCATGCCGTGGTCTCAGTCCATACCACTTGAAACATCCTCATACCATAATTCCACCTCCACCAAACTTTACCGTAGACACAATGACTTCTGTCACATGCCGTGGTCTCATTCCATACCACTTGAAACATCCTCAGACCATAATTCCACCTCCACGAAACTTTACCGTAGACACAATGCTTTCTGGCAAAAGGCGTTCTCCGGTCTGACGCTAAACCCAGACTTTGCCGTACGATTTGGTAGAGATAGTACCTTGATTCATTATTTCAGAGAACATGTTTCCACTCATATATGGCTCTGTTTAGAAGTTCCTTGTATCACTTCTACCGAGTAATGCGCTTGGAGTTTGTAATCAAAGAAGCGCGATCAAGGAAACCAAGCAAATGTGCTTCCTTGTGGATGGTACTTGACGAAACAAAAGTCCCGGATGCTTATTGGAACTCATGAAGTATGTGGCCATCGGTTGGGTGTGGTTTTTCCGAATATCTTTGAACAGCACTCGTCGGTCTCTGTCTCTTAGTTTTGTAGATCTGTCAGGTCAAATCGTTTCAACTAATTTTTTTAAAACGTTAAAGTCATGATTAATTTTTTACTTTCATATTAATAGAAATGGTAACAATTACATTACTTTATTTCCAATTTTTCGACAACCCGCTAAATTTGTCTTCAAACCCCCAAATTACACTGCTGAGCATACAGAATGCAAAAACAAGAAGGACCAGAGATATCACACGTAAATTTATTTGGCACATAACATTTTGTACAAAGATCAAATGATTAAAATTCCTGTCTCTTGTGAAGTGGATGATGACAAAATCTGTAGTTAGTGTAGCCATAATTGTTGGCTATAACCTTTGCCACGCTCCTTGGCGTAGAATCAAAGAGGCTTTGGATGTATTCTTGGGGTACAGCAGTCCATTTGGCTTCCCCACATTGCCAAAGTTGTTCTAGTGTAGCAGCAAGTGGTGTACCCCAGACCAGTTGTTGTGCAAGCATGGACCACACGTTTTCGATTGGCGGTAGATCGGGAGAACAATCAGGTCAAGGAAGCAGTTCAATCTGATGGGTAAAGAACTCTTGAATGTTGTGTGCCACGTGGGGTTGCCCACTGTCCTGTTGGAACATTGCTGAAGGAAGGCGCTGAATGTATGGGAGTACTACGAACCCAACACCTCAGAGATATAACTCTGGCTGTTCAGTGTATCGGCATTGCGTACTAGAGAGATGCCGCAGTGAAATTCAATACCACCCTCAAACTACGAAAACAGGTGCAGAATCAGTGTGGCGATGTATAACGCAGCAGTTCAGCAGCCTCTCACCACGGTGTCTCCAAACTCGAATCCGACCATCATAATAATACAGGCAGAAGCGAGATCCGTCACTAAATACATTGTCGTTCCATTCCACTGTCCGTGTCCTTCGTTCATCGCTCTATTGGTGGCACAAACGGCTGTGGTTTCCAGTCAAAGGTAAACGAAGCAATGGACGCCTTGTGACATTCTACTCTGCTCCATACGAATGGTACGAGCGGACACCGAATGATGCGTAACAAACTGAATCTAGTGTGCTGTAGTTCATGATGTGGTTGCGTGATCCATCACTGCCAAGAGCACAATCCTCCTGTTATAACGAGCAGTGGTGCAACGAGGGGGGAGCGTTTGGCTCGTCGGTCTGTCGTTTCCTCCTGCATCCAGCGATGACATATCCGCATCACAGTTGCTTGGTTTCGTCCAACACGTTGACCGATTTCTCTGACGGATAATCCGCAATCCTCCTTGGCTACTATTCTTCCTCTGTCGAATTCAGAAACTTGGTCAAAAAACGATCGATGTCTTTCACGAGGCATAGGTAAACAGGTTACGCAAGAAAAAAAATGCACGAAAAAGAAATTGCCAATCTTCAAATCGCCAATCTGTTTTCCCTTATATAGCGCTTGACTCTACGGTCACCCATGATGTGCATCTGCGTTACAATGCTAATGATTTGCATATTTCATCGCCGCCAACACAGCATGTAAATTTCACATGGTTTGCATTCTTCCGTCAGGGTGTTGCATTTTGTGTGGTCAGCAGTGTAATTTTAAGTTACCACGAACTCTCTTTCACAATCGCAAAGATCCTCAGGATGGGTCCGTAGGAACCACTTTGGGAATTAATGGCGAAAAAAGGATCCATAATACTTGATTCATTTATCATACCATGGGATGATTGGAACTATAACAATTTACTCAATAATTTAGGAATAATAATTTTATAACCGCGTAAGCCGCTGTCTTTAGAGTCTCCTCATTTTTTATCCAACAGTAATTTTCATTTCAATATCAATTTTCTCAAGCTGAAAGTTTTTTAAGGTATCCGACTACGTTCGGAACCGTGAATTTGCAAAGGCGTATATAAGTGATATTTATAATATTTAGTGTCACTTAGATTAGAAAATGTATATAAAATTGTTTTAAGAATAGTATTACAATAAAAAATTATTTAAGTACAGTAGTTTGACAAAAAATGAACATAGAATGACCCATTTTCAAAATATTCTCCTTTTGTGAAAAATGCTTCTATTATAATAATATTTTGCCTGTATATAGCTCAGACCTCTCTACAGAAGCTCAACTAGAATTTTTGAAATATATAACTTAGAAGTGGGTTTATCCATGTTTTACGACAACAGAGGGGAGAAATTTTAAGAAAAAAACTCGATAATTATTTCAATCGCTTGTAACTCTGAAAATAATGTGAATTTTTCAAAAATCATAGTTGAGCTTCTGTACAGAGGTTTGAGCTATATACAGGGGCAAAATATTATTATATAATAGAAGCATTTTTTTAACAAAAAGGAGATTTTGTGAAAAGGTTATTCTAAATTAATTTTTTGCCGAAATATTGTATTTAAATAAATGTTTTTTGTCAAAATGTCCTTAAAAACATTTTTACATATATTCCAATCAAAGTGACACTAAATATTATGCACATTATCCATTTATGTACTTTTTCAAAATCACGGTTCCGAACGTAGTCGGATACCTTAAAAAGCAAAAACATTTTCTAACCTTGATTGCAAAATTTTTTATAGTGTAGTGTTTTAAAAGTAGGCGTGTTTTTATCGTCAAGTTATGTGTGTTGTGTTTCAGACATTTTCATTTTGCAGTAGGAAACTCCTTTTCACAAGCCCTCATACTTCAAAAAAAGTTACAAACCGAATCTTACAAAAATTGAAATATATGCTAGATTAAAACCAGGTATTAATTATGAGAAATTCTTTTTAAAAATTTAATCAGCCATTTAATTAAATTAAATTATAAATCCACTATTGTAGCAATTTAGTGCCCTTTGAGCAACTAATTGCAATATAAATTTTATTCAACTACGATAAAAATTGGAAAGGTTATCTTTTTTTTTTTTTACTAGTATACATTATTTGGTTAGCTATAACAAGAATCCTGATTTAATTTCAGTTCGTAAAGGGTAAGGGTAAATTTCCCATTTATGTTATCTCAAATTTTAGAAAAAATGCATATAAAAACCCCTTTTTTTAAACGGATAATTTTTAAATTGTTCAGGGAGGCAGAGGAAAGGCTTTTTTCGTGTAAATGGGGTATTTCGGGGGAAATCAAATTTAAAAACTGAAAATAGTAAACATGTCTGGATTCCAATTTTAGAAAACTGCCTGCTTTGATATCGTTTCCTCTGCAACCACATTTTCAAACTACTCTTATTGTGATCATTATTGGTCTGGCATATAAATTGTCATCAGAAAATTCATTTTAAGGATAATTTTCTCTGGTTTTAAAAATATTCACTCACTAAGAATTTACGTTTTATAATTACATATGTTTTCCTTAATGTTTGATATTATTCAATGAAGAACCAATATATATGCTTAAAAGATTATTAAACGAGAGGAAAAAAAATTCACCATTGTTAAGGAGTAGGAAATGAACTAATAATATTTTCTGAAAGTTATTCGTATTTTTATTGGGAGTTGGCACGAATTTATATTCAGTCTTTTGAGTGAGGGTGTATTAACGTCGCACTATAAAGTAACACGAGAACCATTGGCGACAGACCTTGTAATTTTGAACAATGGTTAAGTGAAGAGGACGACACCTGTGCTGGCACCCCCTCTCTGAACTTTCACACCACGCCATGAGCCTCAACACATTTAAGGTATCCGACTACTTGCGACAATTTTTTTAAAAAATGGAGATATAGAGATGTTTTGTGTATATTTATAGTTATTTAGTTCATTTTAAGAAAAATATACTAAAATTATAAAGAAAATATTATAAAAATATTATATATATAAAAAAGAAAAGAAATTATTATTACTAAAGTGGGAAAAAAGGGGTCAAAATTCTTAAAAAATTACATAAATGTTACCCATTCTGTACAAAAAGTTCATGAACAAATTTTCATTTTTTTCAATTTTGATGTGTTTCTTTGTTATTCATTTTTGAAATGACCTTTGGGATAAGAGATATTTTAATTTTTACAAAAACTACAGCACTTTATTTTAGTTATATGAATTTGCTTTATAAAACAGTGATTATATTCACGTAAGGGACTGTAAATTTTGTAATAAAACAAAGCTTAATAAATCTGAAGGTTAAAACACTTCTATTATTATACAGAAAATGCGCTAAAAGTTTAAGTTAATTATTTTCCCAAAATTTTTTTCAAAAAATGCTCCCCGTTTCGGCATTTTTTAAAAACAAAATTTCGAGAAAAAATGTTTTTTTTAAAAGTATGCCATCTTGCATAAAAAGGGATCTGCTTTATACTAAAACACCTATAGTTTTTTTTCCCAGTGAATGGAAAATAATAATTTTGGGAAATTTTTTCAAAACCCTAATTAGATGGCCTAAAAAAATAAAATCATAAAAACAATTGTCAATCTTTGGCAAAATTCACAATTTTAGGGTAGTAGGATACTTTAACGTGCATCAGCTCCTCTTATAAAAGGTTTTCCATGACACTAGACTCGAATTCATGACATAACTGGCCGTGACCTTAACCACTTGGCTACTGCAGCCAAAATTCAGTCTCTTATCGCCCCACTTCTTGGGGGTGGGTGTTTCCTCTCTCTTAGTCCTGCTCTTTAAAATTAATCGAAGAATACTTTTTATTGCTATAGTTATCTGAAGGATTCTTGTTGACCTCTCAGGGCTTACATCTTCAAGAAATATTTCGGAAATATTTTAAAGGGGGGGTTGGGAAATTTCCTCCTCCAAATTCCCTATACTCACAATTTTAAAAATTGGCTTTTTTTCGATGGACCTTTTCTCAAAATCTGCTATATGTACATGTTTGGGGAAATTTTTTCCATAAAATTTAAAAATACCCCTACTCATTATACTGTAATAAAGTTTTAATTTAAATTTTTTAAATTTTTTATTTATAAAATTTTTTTATAAAAACACACTTTTATGAAATTTTTTTCACTTAAAAAATTTTGTAAAAAAAAATTTGACCTTTTAAAAAAGCTCATTTCAATATATATTAGCAATCATTATAAATATATCATAAAAATTTAAAATACCTGTGAACTGTAGTTTCTCAAAAAAAAGGTTTAAAAACATCAAAATTTACATTCTCGAAAAATTATTTTAATGTATAAAAGTGAAACTTCTAATCGGTTTAGGAAATAAAAAAATTTTAAAAAGCTCAATTTACAAAAAAAAAGATACGTTTTTTTTGGTTTTTATATAAGATTTTCCCACAACCTTTAAAAGTAAAAGAAAGGGTACTTTTTTTTCCATTTTCGTCATTCAAATGGGTGTGGCCCAGTTTAAACAATTTTAAATTTAAAAAAAGGTTTTTGGGCCCCTAATTACCCCAAGAGGAAAAAGAAGGGAAAATTATTAAAAAGGGTTTAAAATTTCTATACAATTTCAAAATATAAAAATCTCAAATTGTCGAAAAAATAAGATTTTAGCTTTCCAACACCTCTTAATCAAATTAACTTTTGTGTAACTCGGAAGATTTGCTGTGATCAATAAATAAAATATCATAAAATGGAATTTCACTATGAATTATTTCACTTAAATTATATAGAACACCATTTTCAATGAAGAATGTTTAGAAATAAAGCGTCAGGGCATATATACATACCAATAAAAATAGCATTGTTAAAATGACAATCATTCGAATGATCTCAGTTGTAGAACCTTTTCTGCCATTGTGCTTCGAATAAAATAGAACCGTTCTTTAGATGAGGTGATGTTTCCTTCTGTACTCACTTCTGGAGATGCCCGGGAAAACAAAATTTCCCATAATGTTTATGTCTGAAAAAAATGAAATCGTTTCCCATTTCCCGGGTGCAATTACCAAACAACATAAAGGTGCTTTAAATTCTGGACCCGGCGAGTTGGGGAAATACTAATCCCCCCACCTCTTTTTTTTTTTTTTTCTTTTTGTAAATACGGACGCTAATAATGGTGTGTCGGGAGAAACGTCTCGAAAAGTAAACAGCGATTGCTTTGAAATAAGAGTTATTTATATAGTCAAAGAAAGTACTGCAATGTAAACTCCAAATATTTTTTCAATGTACCTGTGAGATTTATTTTTTCTTTTGGGGAGCATTGTGTTATTTAAATCATTGGAATTCGGAAAAAAAATCCCTCAGAAATGAAAAATTTATAAATAAATCTATATATGAAGGAGAACAGAGCGACACTCATTCACTACGCGATATCTCCGAAATTACTAGACCTACAGAAATGAAATTTGATAGGCATGTTTTTTTTTGGGTAGGGGAATCCAAAAGGGAAAGGGTTTGCGAAATGGGGGCCCCCCCCGGGGGTGTTGCGAGGGGGTTAAGAGGTGTTAGAGATAAATATTCCCGTTTTTTAACAAAATACCCACAGGGGCGTGGGGAATTTGGGTGGTATGTTATTTTTAAAAAGGGGGAGATCCGCTGAAAACAGGTTTAGTGAAACACAGCCCCAGGGGGGTTGCAAAGGGGTTTGGGCTTTTTAAAAATATTCCCGTTTTTGAAAAGAGATCTCGAAATTGGGTTTTTTTCGAAAATGTTCCGTTCATGGAGTAGAGAATAACTCCATGGAGTAGAAGAATGAATTTTTTTTTAAACTGACACCCAAAGAGGAGATAAGGAACAATAAGGAGACATTGTAGATAAAAATTTCAGATTATGTACTATTAAACTTATAACCGTGAAATTTTGTTAGCATGTTTCTTTTGTTGAATACAGATCCGCTGAGAATGGATTTTGCAAAAATTGATTCCTGTGGGGTTGCGGGGATATTACTAGGAATAAAGAAAATAATTCGCGTTTTCGAACTAGTAGACATACAGTAACGAAATTTGGTATCCATGTTTCTGTTGTTGAGTTGAAATCCGTTATGAACGAATCTTACAAAAAAAATCCGTATTGATAAAAATATTTCGGTTTTTGTGCTATTAGACTTAGACTTGAAATTTAGCAAGCGTGTCTGTATTTTGTTGAGAAGAGATGCACTTAAGATAGTTTTTGCGGAAATCCACTCTGAGATAAGGGGTCACGGAAGCGTAGAAAATAAATCTGCTTCAATTTTATAAATTCATGACCTATCCTTTTCAAATCAAGAGGCGAAGTTTATAAGAATGTTTTCCAATACAATGTCAAACGCTTAAATGCTAATACTTAGATATCAATAATTTATACTTAAGCGGTAAAGACATTAATACCTCGAGCGAATACTCAAATTCGGAGAGTTACGCGATTCTAAAATCTCTATGATTTGTCTTTTTTTTATGTGTAACATCTTTCCTCTCGGTTGCTGGATATTTGTTGGGAGTGATTTCGTGAAAAAGGGGCGGTGGTGTGTCAAAGGGTGTGACGTAAGGGGGCGCGCTACCCGGTTTTGAACCAATGGGGTGCGTGACTGTGTCTTTTCGCTTTCTCTCGCATGGGGGGCCAACTCTAGTAGCCATCAAGCACTCGAGCGCGTTTGACTCAAAATTTTTTAGTCATGATATTAGGGGGCGTAAAATGCGGCAGAATGCTTTTTGAAAAAGGACAAAAAAGTGGTGGTCGTATACATTTTTTTCTAATCAAACGTTTAAAAAAATTAAAAATTTTCTGCATTTTTCCTTTTAACGAAGGTGGTCCTGCTCTTTTAAAAATTATCCCTCACTTCCCCCGATTTTGAGGGGGTGATTTTAAATTTTTTCAGTTTGCCAAAATCTGAGCCGTTCATAGCTTTTTTTGAATGATGAACTCCAAGCTCGAAATGAACACAAATTAAATGTTTCGACTGCTAACAGTGGTACTTTTTTGACGCTGTTTTTTAATGGTTTTAAAAAACTTTTTAAATCACAAGGGATGTGTGTCATATTTTAGTTATCCTTTAAATCTATTGTCTCCGCTCTTTAAAATTGAACAAGAATAATTTTTTTTGATAAAAAATTTCATTACTCCTTTTGTTAATTTAAAAACAATTTTCATTAAAGATATAATTATTCGATAAAAAAAATTTTTTAAAACATACCCGCACGCGATTTTTTCCCTTTTTCAGGAAAAAGTTAATATTGCGCATTTACCCAAAAAACATTTTCAGAACACATCATATGCGACTACTGTAAGACTCGTTTTTTTTTTTTTTTTTTCTATCACTGAAACTCAGGCGGAATCAGTGCCAAAGTTTAATGAAATTACTAACTTCATTGAAAAAGTTGTCGATCTTGCCAGGTATTTAGAAGTGGATAGAGACGACATTCAATAACTGCAGGGGATTCCAACTATTAGGATCTGATAATTAATAAGGTCATAGAAATATATGTGTGTGTGTGTGTGTTTTTTAAAAAAAGACATTGAAGAACTTGGGGTCTTTAGACGCAGGGGTTTAATCAGAAAAATCGAATGATGATTGGTAATTTGGGAAAGGGCCCCAAATTTAATTTTAAAAAAAAGGGTACAAGAGTGTGTGTTTTTTTTTTAAAATACATACTCCAACGAAGAGTGTATTTATTCAACAAAACAAAGAATAAAAAAATTATTGAGCCGGTAGACTACTTTGTTAGATTTTATGAAACCTGCATCAAAATATTTTTGGTTTGCGATTTTTTATATATTTGTGTGTTATACTTAAGATTTTACTAAACATTTTTTTTCTAAATTATTATTTTCGCTCATCTCCAACCCCAACTAAAAATAATTTCCATGTATTTATATGCGAAGTTATACCCCGACTTACGCGAATTCGACTGACGCGGTTATCACTCAACCCCACCTATCGTCTATAATCGAGGTATTACTGTATTCTTACAACATCATGAAATAACCAACGTAACGGGCGTTCAACGGATAGCTCTGGATTAAAAAAGGTATACAAATGTTTTAATTATTCATAAAAATTTATAAACTATGTCTGTCTAACAAGATATAGGGCAGGGGTGGCTAACCTTTATGGATCAACGTGCCATTTTTTCTAAAGAAGTGTTTAATGAGGTATAGACGTGCCGTCAAATAATTTTGACCTGTGATTATATTGGGAAAATAATAAAACTAAATACTAAGAACACAAAACTATTTACTACGAAAAAATACCTTTTGCATTGTATATTTATAAGTGTTTTAGTTATATACGAGCAATTTAAATTAAAGTAACATTAGTGTGAGCTCTGTTGTTGCAATTGTGTTTGTGTGGATGACAAATGACACATTAGGATTGTAAGATATTACTTTTAGTAGAATGCATGCTCAATTGGAGTCATCTGCCAATCGGTTTTTAAACAATTAATTATTATTGCTGTGATTCACTTTTTTGACAAGAGGATTTGTTATTTGTTTCAGAATGCAGTTTTACAGACGATGTTATGCATACCACTATTCTAGAACATAAAACACACACCGCTTTGCCGCCTTTGCTAATAATGCGATATTTCTAGATTCACCAAGTTTGAAATTCTCTGTTACACTTAGTACCTTGCCCTTTTTATTATTTTGCTGAACTCGTCATGTTAACTAACACTTAAAAATAGTAAATATAACACAAATAAACTTTAAAATACAGTTGTGTCAATGAAATTGACTATGCTGTGCGTAGACAATTTTTGCATCATAAGCAATTGTAGTCCACGACGTAACTCAGGCAAGACAATAACAAACGAGTGTGCTCCCCGCCGCAACGCGACCGATCACTCGCGTTTGTTCGTAATACTTTACAGTGAACTTTGTTATTTCGAAATAAATTGCAAGCCATTTTGATCACTGGCGTGCTCAAAATATTGTGCCACGGACCATGAATGGCACGCGTGCCAATGTTTCGCACTCCCTGATATAGGAGGTGTTATTTCAATATTTGGAGCCACGGTCGTACGATAAGATTGATTAGTTATTAACGCCACATTCAGGAACTACAAGGGGTTCATTAACAACACAACTCGTAATTTTCAGATGACGAGGATGACGTGACTTATCACGTTCGAAACCGCAATTTTGAAAAGAAAAATGTATAAATGAGTAACTTTTTTTATGTTTAGTGTTAGTTGAATTAGATTGTACATACAAAGTTGTTTAAATAATATTATTCCCAGAAAACATTATTTAAATGCGATATTAAATTCCTTACAAAGTTACGGTCTGTTAACTCTCTGGTGAATCTTTTATTTGAATAAATCGAGGATAAAAATTTTTAAGTAGATCAGGAAAATGTGTGTGTATATATGTCTATATATTATCATTGGCTGTGTTACAGTAAAATTCTCAGTTTAAGATTTATTTGGTTTTTCTTTTTATGCTTTTTATCATTTTAAAAGGCGCATTTTATGCTTCCGTCAACCCCTTATCTGAAATGTATCATCTTATTTTTTCTGTTCGTGTTTTTAAAAGTTATCTCGGACATTGATATTTCATTGTCATCTGTATTCAAATGCAAATGTCTATGTTATAAAAAATAATTTTGGAAAATGACAGTCTTGGGTAATGTGATGCTATGAAAAAATAGAATAATTTATTCGACATCAAAGTTATTATTGATGTTTTGCCGAATAATTTATTACACCCCACCCAAGTCGAATACAAAGCACGACTTATCGATCGAGTTCGTCCGAAAAAATGTATAGTATTTTTACTTTATCTGGGTCATTAAAATTGAGTAAATGATTTTTTTTCTTTCTCCTCGTAATTTATTCATTTCGTTTTTTATTTTAAAAAATTTACACAGAAACAGGATAATACATTTATATTCGTTGTTAGCTAGCTATTGGTCAGATGTAACTCTTAAATTGCATTATCCAATAAACTCTTAATACCGTCAATAGATTCCACATAATACTTCGTTTTATGGAAGATCTCCATTACTTATAAAAAAGGCTAGGCTCTAAAATATTTTTTTTTTGTTTTAGTTACAAAAACAAATTAAAATTTTCAATACAAACTTTTATATTTATTTCAGATCATTTATATAAACGTAACTAGGAAAATTAAATGAAACTGATTATGAAATCTATCACCGGTTGCTCGCTGTGACGATTAGTCACGTGATTTTTATAAGAAAAGTAAAAGATTCCGATAAAAGTTTATGTGGAGTACTGTAGTTATTGCTCTTCTAAAAACCAAAAGGATTTTATCATAGATTTTCTTATAATATACTTTAGAAGTTCGGAATGCGATTTTATAACAATGAGCTATCCGCAAAGTCTAACCTCTGGAACTCTGTCTTTGTTTTTTCATCTAGCCAAATTGATAATTTGAGCTAGAACAACTCAACGCACAAATAAATGTCGCTACTAAATAGGATACAAATAGTCAATGAGGAAATATATAGAGAATAGATATGTGGACAATATAGCGACAACAGTACAGTCAGAATTGTAGTCGCTTATTCCTGAATTACAGTCGCTATTAGAACTTTAGATTTCTTGTAACCAAGTTTCTGAGATTGCATCTCATTTAAATGATAAGTATCCCCTTTTATTTCTTATTATTTAGTTTCTCTTGTAAACACATCATAATCAAGTTATAAGATGTATTCAGAACGAAAAGCTTCAATATCTTATCTATATTTCGTAATCCCTAATTAGATTTCAATTCTAAAACTAAAGCTGTAAGCCTTAGAAAATAAAACTTCGAATAAAAATACAAAAATACCCACATAAGAACACTGTTCTGTACAAGGAAGTGCGTTAATATTAACGTAGCACTATTCAGCTACTACAAGGGCTTTTGGCGACGGACTCGTAATTTTGAACCATTGTCAAATGACGAGAACGACACCTGAGCTAGCACTTTCTCTCCTAACTGTGTACCACACCAAGGGAAGGACGTTTGAGGACTCGATAGATTTAACGTGCATCACCTCCCTACACGGCAGGTCTTTAGCGGTACTAGGTTCGAACTCATGACACCCGGCCACATGTCCATTACTTTGACCTCTAGGCTACCGCTGCCGTTCTTTGCACAAGCATGAAACAGAAGTATATCCAAATATTAAGGATTATGAATTTCTTGCATTTGATTTTTAGAACACATTTTTCTCATAAAATATCTTACTTTTTAAAGTTTATTAGCTTTAGATTTTCCTCGAAATTTCCGTAGTTTTTCGTTGTAGCATTCACATTGGAATGTGTGATACCGCCGCCCTTTGGTGACCGTAGATTTGATTGTCAACGTGAGCTAAGTGTAGGGTTTGAAAAAAAAAGGATTCTTTAAAAGACTTTATTAAGAAAGAACTTAAATTCAACAATTTAAATAATATTAATAAGCAAAAATCTATAATGAACAAACACAGTAAAGTTAAACCGAATCGCGTAATTTAAACCACTTTTTCCCAAATTATAAATTTAAACCGCCTACCCCCTTTTAATAATATTACAAGTCCTAATATCAAATAATCATTCCTACTTTAATCCAAATTTAGATTCCATCTTTATGAGGAACGTCCGGCTGAGGGCATCTTGCTTTTAAAGTTTGCAGGTAACTTAAAGATTAGGTTGAATTCCACTTTTTTCCAGACACATCCTCCCAAAATTGCATTTTTACTTACTGAACTTCTGTTATAAAATTCTATTTTATGCATTTCTTTTCACATTTGTTTCTTGGGTTTGTTGGAGAACAGTTGCCATTAATTTGGCCCCAAAGACCGAATTGGGGTTATGTTAAAGGAACGCTGAGCCTGTCACAAAACCCCAATAGTCTAAACTCTGGCCGGGGTCATCAATCTATGGCACCGTGTACAATTTTAGTGGTCTGCACCAAAACAAATCGTGTATTTTTGGAGTGGATGCACTTTGTCGCAGTGGAGAAGATAGGAGAGAGGGATGCTAACTCAAGTCTCGTCCTCGTGATTTGAACAATGATTCGAAATTTTGAGGCCTGTCACAAAAGTGCTCTTGTTTCATAGAGTAATATTTCCACACATCCATATAAATTGCATTTCAGGAATAGACTGACCTTTTTATTATTATTATTTTCTTTTTTACTCTGGTTGAAATTCAGTGTAGCTATTGTATGCGCTGTCAGATAGTGAAATAAAGTTCAAACCCCACAAATTTTCAATATCACATTTGAATGCAATTTTAGAATGTCCCCGACTTGAGTAGAGATTAGACAGGAAAAGACCCGCACATTATTAAGATGTTCCCATAAGGAATGTACTTGAAAAGGTAAAGCATATTTGAATGAACAATAACGCTCGAGACTTATTTTAATAATTTTCATCTCGATAGATATTACTCAGTGAACAAACTTCTACACTTGAATCCGGTATTGAAATTGAAAAAGGAAACTGGAAACAGATATATTATTAGTTGTTTCCTGAGAGTCAAATTTCATATCATAGGTTGCATTTGAAATTGTGGAATGTATTTTCCTATTCCTTGAATTATGTTTCTTTTTGTTTTTCTTTCTAGGCTTTCATCATGCGGAATTTTTATCTTCAATCTTACCAGAATCATGGTGAGTAGCGTTGCCACTATTTAAATTAAAATATTTTTGTTTGACACTTAATGTTAGAAGAAATATTGGAGTTTTTTACAGTATATTTTTAAAATTTGTTTATTTTCAAAACTTTTTCAATTATTTAGTTTTAATGAAGTATTTTTGCATGGATTTATATAATTCTATTATATAAAATAGTAAATACTTCAATCTTAAGTTAATTTTCCTTACTTCTTAAGTTTAAAAAAAAGTGTGCAATTTATCTGAAAAAATACCGTGGTAAATTTGTATTTCAAAAAAATATATACAAAAAGTGATTGGACATATTAGAAGTTTTATACAACTACAACAGTTTTTTAAATAGAAGTGAAAATCTCCCATTTTGTACAGGATCATTTTTATATTAGAAGAAACAAAAGTTATGAAATCTAGAACTAAATTAAAAAAGAAAGAGCTTAAAAGTATATAATATGGAATTTTAATATATGTTGAAAGGATAAATTAAGTATCACATAATAAATAAGCTCTAAAGGTACAAACCGTGTTATTAAACAAAATTCTAAAGTTAAATTAAAGGAATTTATAGCAATTCTATTCTTATTTAAATAAGGTCTAAGAAAGTTTTTAAATTGTTCATAATTTATTTAGATAAAATACAAAGTGCCCAACAACTATCATGACACGATTGTTTCATAGTTGAATATATTTTTATTCTATTTTAATATGACTTATAAATAAAAGAAGATGTACACATCTTTACTATTATCCTGTGATGAAGTAGATAATACTGAATGAGATATAAATGTTTTTTAACTTACTAAAGAAATATTAAAAATGTTACCTTAATATATAAAAACTACATGTCACAGTGTTTGTCCGTGTGATAGACTCCGAAACTACTCAACCGATTCGGACATAATTTTGCATATTGTGCGTCAATTCGTCCAACTTAAAATATAGGATAGTTTTTATCTTAATTTTTGACCTCATTATTTTTTTATTGCCGAAAATGTGTAGAATCCGGAAAACGAGGAAAACTTCGCGAAATGTCGGAATGCGTGTATGCTTTTGGAAGTGTATTTTGTGAACCAAAGTGCATGAAAAGTCAATGCCTGGTGTATTTCGGGGCGCGGAATCCGAATTTCGAATTGAATCCCCAAAATACCCGTAACATTGCTGGACAATGCCGGAAGACCGTATTTCAGACACTTCCTGTGGCAAGGCCTTACCTTAAAAGTCATAGAGCGTGAACACTTGGTCCCTGGCGTATTTGAAAATGGGGAATTTAAATCTGATATCCGATATAAGAAATTGTCCCAACTTTGCCGGATAATGCCGGACTACCGTTTTAGACACTTCCTGGCAAGACCTTACCGTAAAAGCCTTGATGCGCGAAAACTTGATCCCTGGCGTATTTTGAGACGGGTAATCTGAATCTGATATCCGATAAGAGAAATTGTCGCAAATTTGCCGGATAATTCTTGACAAGAGCTTTCCTTAAATGTCTTGAAGCGGAAAAAGTACTTTTCTAATCATTTTAGGGATGGTGAACAAGAATCCGAAATCGGATATTAGAAATTCCCGTAACTTTGCCGGATAATGCAGGATGACCTAATACCCCTTTCCAGCGACTGAACTTGCAGGCTTAGGGGAGCGAAAAGTAGTCCCCAGTTTCGTCTAGAGGTGGGAAACGAGAATCTGAAATCAGGTATCAGAAATTGATTAATTTGTAGGATATTGCAGTAATTAGGTGGAATGGCTTCGCGTTTGAGTCCCACTTTCGAATTCACTTTTTTCGAGTCTCTTTTTTCCTCTAGCGGCTGAATTTGTAAGCGATAGGGCACCAAAATTCAGTCCCGTGTGTATCGGAGTGGAGAAGGAGAATCTGAAATCAAATTTTAAGTATTCGGGTAACTTTTTATCGAATATTGCCGGACGACCGTAATATGTGGGGACAGCGGTGTCAGTCTAACTTGCAAACTTATAGACGCAAAAAGTGGGTCCCTTCAATCCAATTCGAGAAACTCCTGTTACTGTGTCAAATAATGCCAGACGGCCGTATTTTAAACGAACCATGGCAGGGGCTTACCATAAAATTCTTGGAATGTGAAAAGTACGTTCCCGGTGTTTTTCTGTGTCGGGAACAAGAATCTGCAATCGGACTTTAGAAACTCCAGTAACTTTGCTGGATGATAGTACTGTCCGTCCCTTCTGGGAAGGAGCTTGCAGGGGCGCCAAAAGTGGGCACTATGTGAATCTTGGGATGGGGAATGAGAATCTGGATTCGGATTTTAGAAACTCGCTTAATTTTTCTGGATATTGCCGGAATGAGGTCAAATCGCTTTGCATTTGACTCCCGCTTTCGTATTTTTATTCCCTATAGCTACCAAACTTTCAGACGCATCCTTACGAAAATATGACGAACAGACAATTCCATCTTCAGGGATTGCAGTTACTTTGTTAAATGGTGGACAAATGCACATTCAGCATTCTATCTGCCATTAGACATTAATGAAAAATCTGAAATGCGAAGTATTAAAAAATAAGCAGAATGGCTACGGTATTGCAAAGAAATTCAATCATAATCTGCAATGAATATACCATGGCACATAAGCACTCACTCGAAGTTTTACATAGAAATATTCGGTGGTGCTGTCCTATTACTATCTGGTGATTTCCGACAGACATTGCAAGTCATTCCTCGCTCTACATTTGCTCACGAGATTAACGTAAGTTTAGAACAATCGTTTTTATGGCGAAACGTTGAAACTCTTCGATTGGCCATAAACACGTTTCAATTGCAAGAATATTTTCTAAGCAACTGCTGGATATTAGAAACAGTGAAGTAGAACTGCATGAAAACATACAATGTATCAAATTGCCATGCAATTTTGTACCGTTGTTCAGACATAAAAGGAACCGATTGAGAGTGTTTTCCCAGAGAGAGATATACTGTATAATTATCTAGGTAATGACTGGCTCTGTAATCCTGTTACTTGGGTAAAAAAAAATGTTGATGTTGACGAAATAATCTTCCAGATACAGAGCTGTTGCCAGGTGGTCTAATGCCTTTTAAATCAATCGACACTATTGTTGATAAAAACGAAACTGTACTATTTTTTTAATTCTCTGATATATAGGAATGCCATCTCACAATCTTCGGTTGAAGATTGGTTCACTGGTTATTCTGCTGCGTAACTTAAATACACCTAGATTATGTAACGGTACAAGTTTGGTCTATTAAAAGATTACCGGGAATCTTCTTGAAGCAACCATTTTGATTGTTAAGTTTAAAGGAGAAATAGTCCTGTTTCCACGTATTCCACGGATACCATCAGAATCTGCAATATCATTCAAAAGGCTTCAATTTCCAATTCGTTAAGCGTTCGGGATGACCATAAATAAATCTCAAAGCCAAACAATATCGATTGGAGGCTTGGACTTAGGAAATTCATGTTTATCGCAAGGGCACATATAATTTGCATGCTTACATGTGGGAAAACCACCATAATTATTTGCGTAAGCAAAAGACAAATTACCAAAAAGTATTTAGCACCGATTAGCCATTAATTATATAAAAGTTATTTATTGTTTTAATTTAGAATGATAAAAATAATATTAAACATTGTTAAAAATCCACATTTTTATAACCTCATTCATAAAATTAAATCTTCATATGTTGTTACAAACAACTTCGTAAATAATTCATGTATTACACTATACTCAAAAGAGAGATGAATAAAGTGCAAAATTAAAAAAAAAAATTTCATGCTTAAATTAAACTCTTCAAAATTGTAAGCGCAAAATAAATTTGACTGAGTTGTGCATAGCTGAGAATAATATTAAATCAACGTATTAAAACAATGCCACAGCAACGTGTGGACGGTTCAGCTAGTACTACATATAAATAAATATTTTATGAAGTTATTTGAAATTTTATGGCATCATAAATCTGTGATTAAAATAATTTTGGATTTTCTTTTAAATTTAAAAGTGTATAATATATACGCTTCGAATATATAAAATCTTTTAAAAGTAATATTATTTGTTTTCTGAATCCTTTTTTGTATAACTAGCAGTTTCTAATTCTTGTGATATTGTTTCTAAAGGAGTAAAATTTAGTATTTATTAAATTATGAAGTACTCCACAAATGAGAAATTCTTCATTTTCTTGTTAGACATTTTTCTATTTTGTCTAATATATCAGCCAAACTTTAGTGTGTGTGTGTGTTTCCTGTTTTCCGCTTTATCGCACACTGTAATTTAGACAGAAGGTATTTTTCAAAGTTTAATACAAAAGAGATGCTGTTAAATGTACCTGGTGTTTTTTCTCTTGTGATTATTTAGAAGGTGTCCTTTCATCGTAAGAAATGTTGTAAAATGTCTGTTTAACATTAACTAAAATCACTTTTAATGTTTACAATAGAAAACGCAAACAACTTAACTTCATTTCCCTTACTTAATATTAAAATTCCTTTTTTTATTTTATTTTTTCTTTCATCAATGTACCTGAAAATATTTTTTCCGCATAGGTAAGTTTTGAAATTCCATAAAAACAATTTTCGATCTACCCTAATAAGCATTTTATCAAAAGAAAAAAAAAAGTCAAACCTTATTTTTCAACTCGCTTTCACTGATTTTTATTCTCACTACAAAATTTCGAAGCTGCAATGGAAACATAATAAAAAAATATTATTTGCACGTGAAAACTTGATTTCATTTTCTATTTATTTTACTTTATATTATTTACTTATTCATTTTTAAAATTTATTTCACACTATTTATTATTAACCATACCTAGCACTCGCAGAAAACGTAGATGATCATTTTTGCGTGTGTTTAAAGTATTCCGATTTTACGGTTATATAGAGTTTAATCCTTTATCTACCGACGGTACTTAAAAGTACCACTTTAAAATTACATAGAATAACCATTTTTACGAATATTTTGACGATACTAAGCAGGAATATTCTTTGAAATCCACTCTTCCAAGATATATGGCAGCACGGGTTTTATGATGAGTATTTTAGCAGGAAAGGCAAATAGCTTTTTATAGCAGAAATTGCGTTTTCAGCGGATTGCGAAGATTATCATTTTTGTCCCGAAAAAATAGTTAATGTTAAAATGTAATAATAAATAAGACACTTATACATTTTAACATTAACTATTTTAAAATAATAATAAATTATTTTTGTATGCTAATGAAGACCTAAGAAAACGATTCGACTATTTATTTTAGGTGAACAGTGTAAATAATTAATTTTACAGTTGAATATCTTTAATTAGCTCTAACGAATTAAATTTCCCAAAGTTGAGTATTTTGCTTAGGTATATATATCCCTTAATTTTCAATGTAATGATCCAAAAAAAACATTACATGAAGGAAACTGCAGTAAATTATATAATACGGTAGATAAAGGTGTTAACAAAAGGTTTCAATGTCGTTTGAAATAAAAAGATCATTCGAAATAGACTCAATTTAATTTTTGTATGGTTTTAAGTGCTTTAAATTAGTTGTAATCTTTTATATGCGAGTACTTTAAACGGGAATGCGTCTGTGGAAAGTGTGATAATAATAAAACACTTATTCTCTTGCGAAAGCGAATTGCCCTTCTAGTAATTCAGCATATTAACCACTTTGTTACCAGGATATGATCAGTTTACGCTCGTGTAAATTAACTTATTCTGCAATAGGAAAGCTTTGTTCTCTTTTATCATATTTCATCGTACAGCTGATTATGTGTCATCTATTTTTCACTGCTATGTTTTGTAGCTATTATTGGGGAAAGTGAGGTCGCGACAAATAAAAAAATAATAAATGTCAAAGGGAAAAAAAGGAGGTTCTTTGAAATATTGTTGCAAATTTACGTGGGGAGCTGACGTCTCCAGTTATTTGAATAATAACAGATTTATTAATGGATGAGGACGAACAAATGACTACACGACGACAAATCGACGTATTTACACAAAGAAATATTCTAACATATTATTTACAGTAGTTGAAAATTTACTCGTCATCAACAAGCTCTACAGAGCTCCAGAAACGAATCTCTAAAGTAGTTCCACTATTAGGAACTCAGACTCTCTATCTTATCGCTGACAAAGCACAAGCAGATGCAAATCTCGACAGACAAACTTCTGAATTCTACCGACCTTTATATAGCATTATGGAAATTTCAAGAAGGATTGATCCCAGTGACTTCCGGAGGTTCCTTGGCAATATCCCTTTCGCGAAATTTATCACCAAACCTATCACCAAGGGGGATAAAGTAACAAATTTGGGGCACCCTTCTCACGTCTTCTCGGGTTTCTATAATCTTATTTTTCAAGCTCATGCTGAGAAGCACACTTTTTTTGTTAAACTCAATATTCCACACAAGCAGTGTATCAATCACTTCAGGGAATGCAACATACGTTGCATGTTTCAGTATACTGTGCATTTTTAATAATAAAATTAGCTACTTGAAAGGAAACTTAAAATTTGATGGGAGATTCATTAGCAAATAAACTCAAACTCAGTGGCGCAACAGCCCATGAGAGCCAGGGCTACTATTCCCATCCTAGTATCCGTGACCATTGAGCGTTGAGGTGCATGAGCAGATGTCCCGATCAGGTGGTCAGTCTGAAGCGAGACCCCCAGTGTTTAAGTCTCCAAGCAAGCTTGGTACTCCTTTGTCGATCCACTACATTAGGGATGAAAGAATAGCAAATAAAGAAGACGTAATATTGTAATTTTACGTACGTTTTATCATTTAGCATTAAACCATGCATTACACCGATCCTTTTATAATCGCTTTCCTAGAAACCAAAAATTACGAAAAATTACGTCATGAAGAAGAATATTACAATAGTTTTCAAGAAACAAATGATGATTCTGTAAAGAATAAGAGTAGTACCCATTATAGGATTAAGAGAATAAATGTAAGATTTTATAGATGGAAATAAAAAGGATAGCAGTCTTAGAATAAGAGGTAATTTGTAAATTAAGATAATTTGTAAATTATGACTATTTTTCAAAAAAATATTGGAACTTAAATATACAAATTATGTCGCTGAAGAATTCGGAACCGAATACATAAGCATACACGTGAGTGTCTGTGGATGTGACTATATAGATAAATTTTTAGTTCGATATCGTAACTTGAATTTTGGATATATATCTCTACTCTATGAGCTTTACTAATAATTATGATTACATAAAAGTAGTTTTAAATAGTAAATGTCTTTCTCTGTCTCATAAATGTATTTGCATACCATATTTCATTCTAATCTGTGCATTAATTTTTCTGACATTTGACATAATGTTCAAATTCTCTCAAATTTGACAAACAAAAATCGAATCATTTCAAGACTTTTTCTCTTATATCTGAAAGACATTTAACTATATTGCGGCAATGACTTTATTATTTTTTATTTCTATTTTATTCATTTAAATTGAATTATTAAATCGATTTGATGTTTTTTTCACTTCAAAAATTAATTCCTATTTGTTCATTATTTGCAAAATAAGGCCTCTTTTAACTATCACAAAATATTAAAAATTCAAAAATATAATTCAAATATTTTTCTCTTAAATTAAACGTTATTCCTATAAACTCGTTAAGAAATTAAAATTATCTTGTGAGTTGTAACAACCTCATTTACATTTTTTTATGCTTCGTTTCCAAATTAGGTTTGACAACGTAATTAACTTTCGAATATTTTGTATTAAAAATTTCTCATTTATTTATTTTTGAAATACCACTCGATACAAATTTTTGCATCTTAATTATTCGAAACAAAGAAGAAAAAATGAACAAGTATGAAAACAAATTTCTAAACGCCTAGAAAGCATTTTAAGAAAAAAAAAATTTCTATCATACTAACACTAATGCATATGACACGAAAGTAAAAAACTTCGAAGTGTTAAAAGGACTTTATCTTGTTCTGAAAAGATTTAAAAGTCAAAATGTTTTATTTTGTATTATTGAAACAAGATTGTATTATTTTTAAAATGTTTCTTGATGTGATTGTTTTATTTTATTTTAATCTGTCAAGGGTTAAGAAAATAGAAGTTGAAAATTGGAGGGAAAATCTCTTACTTATATTTTACTTTATGCACTCTCTTATTTTATTTCGTCGATTTTTTTTATTAACCTGCAAGTTATATATTTCTGGTTATACAAAGAAAATTAGTTTGTATTATGGATTATTTGTGAAACGCTTTAATGTGTTTTATTAAGACCATTCTTTGTTTCTCCAACGAGATGAAATTTAATACATTCAAAAATATATTTTCAGTTTCTTTTTTTCCTTTAATTTTTGGTTTATACACTCATGTAAAATTAAGGTCGGAAACATGTTTTTCGACATATTTCTAAATTGCTATTAGTAAAACTGATAGAATTTATATTTTATGTTTTGAAGAACAGGTGATACAATATCAACTTTCGGCCTAGGAAAAGAAGCGTTAACGTTCAGCGTTAGTTTTTGCGGAAATACTGAATTGAAACCGTTTATAAGCATATGGGAATTTTGTCTGCAGTTTTGTGAATTGTGCATTAAAGCAAACAAATTAGCCCAGCGATACTCAACCTGCGGCCCACCAAGCCTTTTTAAATGGCCCGGTCATGGCCCATTGCTCTGAGAAATGTTCTTATTTAAGAACATTATATTAAAATTTGGTGGGAATTTCTTTGTCAAGAAATCAAATAGATCATTTTTGCTTTTGGCCGTCGGTGCCATACGGATGCGAACTGATATCCTTTTTCTATTTCGAATAGTTACGGTTAGTGATAACAGACACAAGGGGAGTAGCCACAATTTTATGAGTGGAACTGATTTTTAACTATCTTTAATATCTTGCAAGCGAAAAATATTCGAAGAAAATAGATCGTTTCAAGACGATTGGGAGGTTGACTATTTTGTAGTGAAAAACAAACATGTATCAGTAATTCTGTTTGATTTATCACGAAAATAATGTATTTAAAAAATACCAATAAAAGGAATCATTCAATGACACTTTTCCCCAAAGATCTATTTTAAAAGGTGATAAATAGGCTTTCTCTTGAATAATCTTTGCAACAGCAACAAAGAGTGTTTTGTCAGTGGCAATATCACAGCAGTAACAAAGACATCTCATAAAGTTTGTTATATTATTGGTAATCATATGAACCCGTTTACTAATGTAGAAATTATGAAGGAGTGTTTCTTAAATGCTTCTAATTTAGTGTTAGTGACAAAAATAAAAAATACATAAAATAATAATTAAAAAAAGCAAAACAGGAGTTATAATATTTTGATCAATTTTCCAAATTTTAAGTTTTTAATAGTACATTCCCCCTCCCTCCCCCGTTTATCCTCACGTTGCGGACCGCATGAAAAAACTAACATTTAACCGCGTGAAATAGCTGACATATGTATGCGGCCCAGCAGAAAAAAGGTTGAGTACCCCTGAATTAGCCTGATTTCAGTGAGAATGACTTATAATCGTTTCGATCAGCGATTCTTAAACTTTCAATTCCCCCCCCCCTCTTTTATATATCAGGGTGACATCACGGACCCCCCAAAAGTTTGAACATCCCTCCCCGGCTTAACATTCTTGATCAAAATACAAGTTCTAGTAGAGTTTCTTCATTGAAGAGTATTTAGTAATCTAGTCTAGTATAGAGCAGATCTTTCAATTTTTCCACGGGAATTTTTTCAAGACGGAACTCTCAACATTTCATGAGAGACTCCATGGATCCCCTAGAGAAACGCTGTGGACTCCCAGGGGTCTGCAGATCACAGTTTAAGAATAGCTGGTTTAGATGATTCCTTGCGATGGAGAATTGTTGGCAGGTTTGAAGTTAGTCAGTCTCAAGCGGAGGTGGCTCGATGATTGCAAGAGGTACGAAAGTGGTCTCCCGCGCGGTTAAGGGATGAATTCCAAACAAGTGGTGCTACCTCCAGGAAGGTCAGCCATGGTCGCCACAGAACATAGACATATGCACAGGATCGCTAATTGCCTAGATGAATTTACAGGCAAATATTCTAACAGACGCCTTGCAGAGACTGGCCTTTACGTCCAACGTCCAGTTGTGTATCCCTTTGGCTGCATCCAACAGGGAATACCAGTTATTGTGTAGCCGAAAATGTGCCATGAACATCACAAAATGGGGAAGTATTATTTTCAGTGAGGAATCGAGATTCACCAGACAAAGTGATTCGCGTCAAGTCTTCATCTGGAGAGAAAGTGGGACTCGCTTTCACCCCTCCTACGTAACAAAAATATATAGATTTGGTGGCAACAGAATCCTTGTGTGGGACGGCATAATATTTGTTAGTTGTTCATCACTGTGCGTCTTCCATGCCTTCGCTGTGACCTTAATTTTGGCCATGAGTATATGTTACAGTCCGATAAAAAAATCATAAGACTACTTAAATCTAGAAAATTAGGAAATAAATAAAGGTGTTAATTATAATTTAAACATCTCAAGGAATCTTGAATTGTAGAACTTTGTTTTCAAACAAAAAGAGTTTCCAATGGATTCCTGCTCATTGGGAAATTCAGGCAATGATAAAGTTGGCGTAAGAAAGCTTTGATAGAGAAACGCATTAAAGAACCTTCTTTTCATACGATTAAATTGCCTGTTAATCCGACTCTTAAGAAACAAATTAAAATATGATGCAACACGTATAATTAAGAGAAATAGAATTCTAAGAGGGTCGAGACCTGTTCACAGTCTGCCAAGAAAGATAGCGTAATTGAGCTACTATCATTACCTAGTTTGACCTGATGACGGCAGCAATGAAGGATTCGAATCTGGAAGCCACTAAAGACCCCACGTATAACTAATCATGATCTAAGCCCTCACGATATCATGGCGTGCAAGTTTAGAGAGCGAGGGGCTAACTCATATGTACTTATCTTCACATGATGATAATTAAAAATTACGATATTCGTCTTTAAAAGAATTAGAGTGAGAGTTTTATTAACGTCGCACTAAAATCCACACGACAAATATCAGCGATGGACGTCATTTTCAGCCTTGGTCAAGTGACCAGGACGATACCTGAGCTGAAACCTCACTCTCCTTCCTGACTACCACACCCGCGGGAGGACATTGCGATCCGACAGGTTTAACATGCATCGGCCCCTTTTACAGGTGGGTTTTAATTGCAGCAGGACTCGAACCCACAAAACTCCGGCCACGAGCTCATGATCTTAATCACTAGGCTACTATGGCCGAGGTAAGAATTTGAATGACATTTTTTTCTATTTTTATCTATTATACGCGTTGCGTGTCAAAGGCATTCTAAGAAAGAGATTATACAGGAAAAAATCAAAAGAGAGTTTATATAATGAGGAATTACACATTCATTTTCTATTGAAGAAAGACAAGATTTCAACATTAAGGTATCCAACTACGTTCGGAACCGTGATTTTAAAAAAGCGCATAAATGGATAATTTTCATGATATTTAATGTCACAGATTAGAATACATGTATAAAATTGTTTTAAGGACATTTTGACAAAAAAAATTATTTAAATACAATATTTCGGAAAAAAATTAACTTAGAATAACCTTTTTTCAAAATGTTCTCCTTTAGTGAAAAATGCTTCTATTATAATAATATTTTACCTGTATATAGCTCAGACCTTTGTGCAGAGGCTCAACTATGAGTTTGGAAAAATTCACTTTATTTTTAGAGTTACCACCAATTGAAATAATTATCGGCGTTTTTTTCTTAACATTTCTCCCCTCTGGTGTCGTGAAACATGGATAAACCCACTTCTAAGTTATATGTTTCAAAACTTCTAGTTGAGCCTCTGTACAGAGGTCTGAGCTATATACTGGCAAAATATTATTATAATAGAAGCATTTTTCACAAAAGGAGAATATTTTTATAATGCGTCATTCTATGTTCACTTTTTGTCAAAATATTGTACTTAAATAATTTTTTATTGTAATACTATTCTTAAAACAATTTTATATACATTTTCTAATCTAAGTGACACTAAATATCATAAATATTATCTCTTTATACGCTTTTGGGCAAAATCACAGTTACGAACGTAGTCGGATACCTAAAGAGATCTCTACACTTTCTCGTCATAAAAGAGGTAAAAAAAATTAGCAGAGATAGCTTAGTACCATTAAATCGATGAAGTTTAGAAGAATTACAAAAGATGCTCATATCTTCCAGATTTGAAGAAATCACAAGATAAGAAAGAAAACACAAGAAAAAAGTTTTAAAATTCGGACTTATTCTAAATAGGAAACGGACCAGGTAGATAAGCATTTTCTTCTTTGTCAATAAAAGTGTCAATTTAATGTTATTTTATGAAAAGTCACTCTAAAAAACTTTCAAATTTCAAATAAGACTGTGATAAGTTCATTTTGATATTTCTTTTAAAAGATAAGATATTTCACTCTATTTATTCTTTTTAGATACATTCAAAAACGATTGAGTTTTTTTAATACATTTAATTTTTAAAAAATGCTTCCAAAAAATCAGAAAACATCAACAAAATAATTTAATAATTCTGTAGTAGGACACAGTTTATAATAGCTCAAATTATTTATTCTCAGAAAAATAAAACTAGAAATAATTCATAAATATGAAATAAAAATGTCATTTAAGACAAGTTTGATATCAGAAATAAACTTTAAGGTGTTATTGAGCAAGTGTCGTGAAAATGATATTCCTTAAGTGCAAGCAGAAATGGATAATGCTACCATATATAATTTTTTGGTATCTAGTTTCGCCTATTTATTTGCTCAGAAAATATTAGATTAGTGAAGCATTTTCAGTGAAATAGATTCAAACGAATTAATAATTTATATATTAAACTGGTAAATCAGTATATGAAATATGAAAGAAATTCCAATTATATAATTCAGTAACACAAAATTGTCGCCCATCTGGTATAGTGGTTAGTGGCTCTGACTGCGGTGCCGAAGAGACTGTATTCGAATTCTGGAAAAGGTATGGATGTTTGTATTGTAATCCTTCATGACTAAATGTGTTTGTAACGTGTGCTTCATGCTTACTTCTGTAAGCCCCGGGGATATTTTATGGTGCACAGGGATTTCTAAATGTTCTCAATAAAATAAATAAGTAAATAAAATGTTTCAAAGCTCCTGTTGTGATTGAAAATAGTTTTCTAATGTATCTGCATTTGAAATAAATCTGATTTTAAAACACAAGAGTAAAAAATACTTGTAGATAACATCAAAAACAAAAATATGAAAATAATTGCTATACTGAACCAGCGTGATTCTAAAAATGCAACTTTAAGAGAAGTGAACCACAAAGTGAAAAACTCGTCCAGCAGAGAATAAGAATAAGTGAAGTGCAGAAAAATAAGTGATCGTGTTATTTTGAAATGATATTCGTAAAACAGAATGAGAACAATGACAAGTTGTAGAACCACCGCCAATGGAAATATTCGAAGCAAACGGTTTAGTACTGAGACAATGCGAAGGAACCTGTGACGGATAGTTTATCATTCCTGTCAACCATTGACCGTCATTCGTCTTCTAAGCTCAGCGATGGCAGAACATGCAAGCTGCATTCAATAACGTCCCAGGCGTACTCGATTGGGGAAAATTCTTGGCAGAATTTTTACCAAGGAAGAGTCTTAACATCTTGCAAAACTTATTGGCTGATACATGCTGTGTGGTCAGGTGTTATCTTGCAAATAAAGAGCATTGGGCACCCACCACCCCGGAGGAAATATAATACCCCCTTCCTTCGGCTGCATCACATCATCTACAGTATTGTTAAGTCGTCTTAATGTCCTGCATATGTACCAAAGGCGACTTACTCTCTCTGTTGCTCGCGATGGCATCCAAACCATCATATCATATTTTCACATACAGTAGAACGTCGTTTATTCAAACGTTTATTATCCGGAGCATCAAATATCTGAACCAGTTTTTTCAGAGACCTTGCAGCGAAAAAGCGAAGGTGTACAATGGTACAGCGAAGAATAAATGATTATTTTCCACAATGAAGGTAAAATTGTGACATTTTGCACCTATTTTGCTTTTTCTTCAAGCACGTTTCCCGCATATGATGATTTTCAATATTCGTATAGTGTCCGGTTTCATATACTGCATGGATCGCATTCGGTTATCGGTTATCCGAACGGTGTCCGGTCCCAATTGATTCGGATGAACGACGTTCTACTGTAGTAGAAAGCTCCACAGATGCGGCGGGATTTGATCTGTCAATACGTTGACACTACACTGCACTAGAGGACACCAGTCTAACCATTGCAAAGATGTAGTCTGTGATGTGCGGAAAATGACAATCTTCTTAATGGATGCGATTAGTGCAAGCTATTAGCAAAGAATAAACTATAGTAATAGGAATACCTAGAACAGGGATGACGAACCTTTCTGGAACAACGTGCCATTTTTTCTCAAGAAGTGTTTAATGAGGTATAGACTTGCCGTGAAACAATTTTGACTTGTGATTGGAAAATAATAAAGCTAAACCCTAACAACTCAAAACTTTTATTTGCTTCGAAAAAATACCTTTTGCACTGCATAGTTGTAAAGTTTTAGTTATGCGGGTAATTCAAATTAAAGTAAAATTAGTGTGACCTCTGTTGTTGCAGATTGTTGATGACAAATAACTTATATTGGGATTGTAAGATGTTACTTTTAGTAGTATGCATGCTGAATTGGAGTCATCTGCCAAATGGTTTTCAAGCAATTAATTACTTTTGCCGTGTTTCACTTTTTTGACATGAGGATTTGTGATTTGTTTCAAAATGCCACTTTATAGACGATGTTCTGCATGCCATTGTTCCAGAACATAAAACACACACCACTGTGTCGCCTTTACTAATAATGCCACATTTCTAGATTCACTAAGTTTAAAATTCTCTGCTACACTTACGACTTTGCACTTTTTGTTGTTTTGCTGAACTAGCCATGTTTGAATCGTAAATATAATACAAACTTAAAAATACAGTTGTTTCAACGAAGTTGACTACGCTATGTGTAGACAAATTTTGCATCATAAGCAAATGTTGTCCAGGACGTAACTAAGGCAAGGCAATAACAAACGAGTGTGCTCCCCACCGTCCCTCGACCGTTCCCTCGCGTTTGTTCGTAATACTTGAACTTAGATATTTTGAAATAAAATGCAAATACCATTTTGATCACTGGCGTGCCTAAATGTGTCGCGTGCCACTGATGGCACTCGTGCCACTGGTTTACCATCCTTGTCCTAGAATTCCGGTACATGCTGTTAAATGGTGAGAAAAGGGACGTGGTAAATTCTTAGCTACTTGTTGTCGGTGGATACCTTAATTTGCGTATGATCACATCGTTCTGGCCGTACTGACATCCCTCAAACTTGCCACATTTCTTTGCTCCGATCATCTTTGCTACAGCCTTTGCACAATGGATACGTCTAGTTGAGTAATTAGGTATCAATAGCTGAAAAAGTATTAAATTGGGATCTCAATGTGTTAATTAATTCATTTGCTTAACATCATAGAACTAACTTCAGAGAAAGAAATTTCTTACTATGGATGTGTGTCTGGCAAAATTAGACACAAAATGACTCAAATAGACTATGTTTCAAATTTGTTTCGAATCCGAACAAAAAGCTGAAAAATATTTGGAGAACTCGAAATGGGATCGTGTATCAGATTGCACAGTGCCACACACCGATAGGAATATTTTCCCATTTACAAACATTTCGTATTAAGTGAATCGATAGTTAAATCATTATGAACTATATAGATTCTGGTTCTTTAATGGAGGTCGAATTCTACTTGTAAATTCTATTTAGTATATTTCCGGAACAATTGAGAGAACCTTTGAATTTTGTATTTAGGTCTTTTGTGGCATGGTAATATCAAAAAAAGTTTAATTTTTTAGTAAACGTGTTTATTGTATAATTTATATTTTAATAATAATATCACTTTAAAACTTTTTTTATGTATTTGTTAGAACTGGAAAAAATGTAAACATTGATTGATATTAATATCTCTGTATAAAGTATTGAGAATATTATTTTATGTTTTGGATTTTCAGTCAATGTTAGCAGATCAATTATTATAACCTTTTTAACCTGTGCGGGAAAAACAGCGCCGACAATGAGAAAAAATCCTTTTAGAAATTATAGTTAAATGTAAATAAATTAAAATCCATTAACTCATATTTAGTTCACTTTAAGTTATTAAAATCTTCAATAAACACTGATACAGATTGCGACTAAAATAAATTCTTTTTTTATTAATAAGTAACCCTTGAAATATGATTACAAAATTTAATTGTTTATAAATTTTATTAAATTTAAATAAGAGATT
Organism: Trichonephila inaurata madagascariensis; assembly: GCA_019973955.1. NCBI lineage: Eukaryota > Metazoa > Arthropoda > Arachnida > Araneae > Nephilidae > Trichonephila > Trichonephila inaurata. Next base: position 105,158 of record BMAV01024130.1, read on the forward strand.
TTTCTACATTACATTTCTTTTATGTACCGTAAAATCCGGCGTATAACGCGCACCCATACTTTCAAGCTGCATTTTTTAATTTTGAGGTATGTTCGCCGTATAACGCGCACCCCGTTTTTTAAGAAGAAATCTGAAATTTTAGTATACAACGTTCTTATATTTTGAAGTCATTTATTCGAGGTATTATGCCACACTTTTGAAATAATAGTATATTTCTAGAACCAGAACTCTTTTAGTTCATAAGGTATATATATCATTTCTTTTAAATAAACAGTATTTCGATACGTGTAAAAGTAAAAAAAATTTTATGCTCATCTCTTTAGTTATTTTTAAAGCTATCGTTTTTATACCCGGTGTATAACGCGCACCCTTATATTTCGACCTCATAGTTTGTGTTCAAAGGGCGCGTTATACGCCGGATTTTACGGTAGATTCTATTTTCCTTCTATAACTAATTGCTTAAAAATTTAACCTATATGTTCCAGAATTGCTCTTCTTCATTGAAGATTGTGTTTGGAAAGATTTTTTGAATCTAAAATATTCAATGGCATTTCTAAAATTATTAAAGTAAATTTTGTTAAAAATTAATTTTTAATTACTTAATTATTTAGTTTATTAGTTATAGAGTTTTTTTTTTAATTATAGAATTTTTTTTTTAAATTGCATAATTTTCGAAGAAGAATTACTCTGTTGTGTTACTCACAACAATATAATATAGATTAAAAAGTACATTTAAAAGCTTCAAAATTTATCAACTATAAATATTGAGTTTTTTCTAAAACTTTCACTGTGTCCGATCTCCTTTTGTTTGTCTATAAATTTTGTTTTCCAACTAATTTATTCTATCTTGTTCAATGATAAATTTGTGGCAACGTATTTATTTCTCTACTTTACACAGCTGATTGATTTACACTGCCATCTATCGGGAGTCATACCTATTAATATTATCTGTTGTCGTTTATTATGCACACATAAAAATAGAATCACTAATTTCATTTTATTTAATTTTTTTGATAGATTACATTATTTCAATCGCAATAAAATTAATAAATAATGTTTCTATTTTTTCAGCATGCTAATAGTTTTAGGCATTATCGTTGGAACTATTGTGCAGTAAGTCGAAATATATTTCTCGTTCATATTTTTATAGCAGCATTTAAATAAATTTATAAGTAGAATATTTTAATAGAGCAGTTTGAGACAATTTTTATCCAATTATAATTCATTAAATAATTTTAAAATATAACGATGAGTATAATTTTAGTAAAAATTTGTAGTTACCGAAATTTTTTTTGCTGTTTTAAATTGTTAAATTATCTCAAAATAAATTTTTGTAAAATACTTTCTTTTTCAGTTTCACTCATTCCAGAGAGTTACTTCCGCAATTCACTCCAAAAGCATTTTTCCTCTTCTTGTTGCCACCGTAAGTGAATAAAATATTTCAGTCCACTGCTATTATTTGGATATAACCCTTTTTTCTGCGAATTAGTATATTGTTTTCCTGAAGTAAAATGTTTACAGTTTTTCAAATGTATACAGTTAAATTTTCACTGTATCATTCGATCTTAAAATTATAATTTTTTTTTTCTAGAATTGTGCTTGAATCGTCGTATTCTCTTCATGACCGAGCTTTCTTCAGTAATTTGGGTACTATCATCCTGTATGCAGTAGTTGTAAGATTTTATCCTCTTTTTTTTTTTTTCCATCTTATCAACAATTTATTATTTATTTGTTATATATGTATAAATAATATTTCCACTCCTATATAGTTTCTTTCTAAAATTTCATTAATTTGAAAAGCCATCGCAAACTGATCACAAAGATATCTTCAGTGGTATTCTGAAATATCAGTTCATACAGAAGGTTATAATTCATGTTTGTTGCCAAATAAAACTAATAATCTTTTACTATGAATTTAATTTAATGTTAATTGATTTTATATGAGAATAAGAACTTGTATGCAAGATATTTTGTAAAATTGTTTTTGTTTAAATTTATAGATACAAAGCGTTACATTTGAGGGATATCTAAATGTTCCTTTTACATTCCTTAACTGAACCTATAGCGTTGGAGTTTTAACAAAATATTATTAAAGCTTTTGAGCCAAAAGTGACATTTTGAAGAATATTACAGTGTTTTTTAGGATTTCCTACGCGATATAAAAGATCAAATCATGTCTCGAGTAAATTTTACGAAGATCGATCAAGAGCTGTATCTACTGCAGGTGGCTGTAATCAGCATGAGCATTATATTTCTACAATATTGGTAAAATCAAGCATCCGAGAATACTGTATGTATGTTCATGAATGCATTTGTTCATTCAATATATGTTCATGAATGCATTTGGAGATTCAAGGATCTTGATTCATGACGGTTCATCGTGTCTCAATTATGATTGAATAAAATCTGACTTGAGTTTCGCACTTGTAGTTAAACTAAAAAATTTCGTATCAAATTCTAAGTTCGATAATTGATTTTTGATAATATAATTTTCAAAAGATTCTTTAGATCATAGCATTTGATCTTTTTTAAGTCTTAAATGGTGTATTTAAGATAATTTGGTGTTTCTTTTGTGTGTGCTTTAGCATTGTTTTTGTTGCATTTGCATCAGTAGTCAATACATCGTTTCTTCTGCATTTTTGATAATGAGGTTTTGGTCTATTTACGAAATATGAATCAAATTTCGGAAGCTTCTCATTAAGTTGTGATTTTTTAAAGATGTATCTTTTAAGATTGTGAAATTATCTGTATATATATTCTCAAAATTAAGTTGCACTCTACAATGAGTGGAAATTAACTTTGTAATCTTTCATAACAGTTAAACTCTGGGCTATTCCTAAACTATCATAAAAATCATAACTCTATACAAAGTGTGTGCTCTTTAAAAAATGGGTTGCCCTTAAAAAATTTTGCAATTTTTTTTCGCAACTGGAAGAAATTGATGTGGCGTTAATTAATATTGAAGCATGCCAAATAGGTAGTTTTTCCTTCAATTAAACATTGCCTGCGAGAAAAAGAGTTCTTGCAGGCAAGTTCGCTTCCCAGCAAGAACTTAAAAAATCTTATGGCAACCCTAGTAGTGATGAGGTTTGCTAGTTATGTGACTTTATCGCCCTTTGTGAAAGATTTGGGAAGGAACCCTCGAGAAGTCTCTGGAATCAATCCTTCTGGAAATTTCCATGAAGTTGTAGTGGTATGATCTATATAGGCTAGTAACAGCCTCCGGACAGAATTGATCATTTTGGTCTAGCGGTATGTTACGTGCTTACGGAACCGGAAGTAGTGGGTTCTGTCCTCCGGGATGAGTGCCACTTCATTGGTGCCCCTGGCTGAACTAAGAAAAACGCACCCGTACTGATCTGTTGTGGCGCCATCTATCCGCTAAAACAGCAAACAAAAGCTCGTCAGATTCACTTAATGCAGCAAAACAAACATGTCGGATTCACTTGACGCAGTAAAACAAAAACAAACTCGTTCTGTCCTCCGGGATGAGCGCGACTTCAAGGCTATATAAAGGTCCTTTAAGACAGGTCGTCAGTAGAGATTAGAATGTGTTCTTGTATGCTATCTGCGATAAGACAGAGAGACTTTATGTGTACTTTAGTTTCTGCTAAAGAAACTGTTCTAGAGAGCTGTCTCCGGAATGCTGTACACATGGTTTGTAATAAGTGTTTTCAACTACTTTAAATAATTTGTTATAATATTTCTTTGTGTGTATACATCTAATGTCTTCATGTTGTCATCTGTTTGCCCTTGTCTATTAATAAATCTGTTACTATTCAAAAAATTGGAGACATCGGCTGATTTTACACACATACAAATTTGCAGCAATAGTAATGCTAATAGCTTAAAAAGAAATAAATTCCTGTGTTAATGGATGAATAAATTAACTTGGCGTTGTTAAAAAAAAATTTTAAAATGGATTTTTCTATTACGAAATCTGATTTTCATGTAATTAGATAGAAAATGGATTTAATAATTCTGTGTTCCAAATTTCATTCCAATCCGTCTTTAGTTCCCGAGGATATTCTTGAAAATTGTTAGGGTTATATCTAACAGTTATTCTACTCCCGGGGTGTCAAACTCAACGGTTAACTTGGCCAAACCAACAATGTTTAACTTAAGTTGGGCTTAAAAAAAAAATCAATATTCATAGAAATGTTAATTTATTTCGAATAATACAACGCAAGAGTGGTTCTTAACCTTTACTCCGTGGACCCCTGGAGGTCCTTGGTACCTTCCCAGGGAGTCCACGAAGGTCTCTCATGTAAAGGACGAAGGTTTGTCTTCGTCCTTTATATACTCTGAAAGATCTCGCTGGAAAATTGAAAGATGCGCCACCCTAGATTAGATCATTCAATTGATCCCAATTAAAAAACTCTACTATAATATGTATTTCGATCAAGAATATTAATTAATTCAATTTTTTTTTAAGTATTTGCAACTACATAGCCATTCAACGTAACATTATCAAAAAAAAATATGGTAGAAAAACATATGCAAAGATTAAAAACTGAAATCATTGCGGGCCAATACGATAACGTTTGCATTTAAATCACTCAGCCATGTATCGGGAGTCATGGAGGAGATATCGGCTATACATAAGGGTGCCATGGCGTTAGAAATTTTAAGAACCACTTCATTATAATAAACATAAATAAGAGAACAAAAAAAATTTAATGTTTATTTCCTGACACTTGACATCTCTCTCTTGCTACTGTCTTTCCTATGGAGAAATTTTGTGATATTTTATTATATATTATTGTGTTTACATATTCTGGCCGGGCCACAAAAATGTTCGTTAAAGGCTGCGAGTTTGACACCCCTGTTCTACTCCATGGAGATTCTGTTTATCCTTTCTTAACACCACCAATCACAACGAATTATAAACTAAAGGCGTTCTTTTTAATTCCTCTGATGATTTGACTATAAATGTTTATGGAACCATTAGAAAATTGGCATTAAATTTTCGAATTAGTAATTTAAAAAAAAAGTATGAGAAATCTGAATAAAGAAAATAATTAAAGAAGAAAACATTATAAATGCGTTTAATTTATTTTTTCATAGCTGTATTAATTTACTTAAATCTTTTTTCCCACTAAATTATTTAAATCGTTTAAATGGATAATAGTTATTGGTCAAAGTTTTAGTTGAGAGATAATTTTTAATCAAATTGAACATTTAAATTTAAAGAAACTTTTAAACCCCAAAAATTTAAAATAAATAGGAGTATTTACAGGGAATATTTCGAAAAAAGTTGTTACAACTTTAAGGGGCCCAAGATTTAAAAAAATCACAAATGTATAAGCCCCCAAAAGGCCACAAGGATTTTTATAAGGCCCCTGGGCGTGAGTGGGTTGGAAAATTTTTGGGGGCTTTTTAGGGATTGATGGGATTTGGAATCCCTTTATAGGAAAATTACCCTTTAAGGGATTACCCAAAAATTTTTAAAATGGGATAATTAATTTATTATAATAGCCTTCTTTCTGAGCCATTAATATTGACGTCAATTTTGCTTACAGCTGATGAGAGTTCTGGAATTTATAACACGTAATCCATCTTTTCGCGCGCGAGAGACTACACTCTATCAATATTCTACTAACATAATATTGAATAATTTTTCTAAAAATTATTGCTGCAAATTTACGAGGGAGATAATCACATGACAACTCTAATTATTTGAATAATAACATATTAATGGACAAAAATGAATGAAATGACTACACGAAGACAAATCGACGTGCTAACACAAAAAAAATATTAAAACAGATTATTTAGAATAGTGCAAATGCACTCTTTATGAACAAACTTTCTTTACAAAGTTCAAAAAACGGCTTCTCTGAAAGTTTTACTAGCAGAAAATATTAAGATTGCAGTTAACGCACAAACAGATTCTAATCTCGAAATTTTTTTCGAACTGAACTGACCTTTGTTGTAAAGGTCCTATATATAGCCTCATGGAAATTTCTAGAAATATTGCTCTTAGAACCTTCTCAATGATTCCTTGGTGGTATTTTTTTCCGCTAAATTTGTCGCAAAGGTCGATGAAGTCGTCTATCTGGTGTGATCCTGGTCCCATCTTCTATTGTTATCATAATCTTATTTTTCAGGTTTACGATGGGAAGTGAACTTTTCGTCTGTACAGCTGAATTTTCCCACAAGGAGAGTGTAAACACAAGGAAAATAACATACATGGAGTGTTTCAATATGTATAAGATTACACTTGACATTTAATTCTTTAGAGTGCTTAGTACTTTGTTCGTACTGATGAAGTATCGAAAAAGATATACGAAGTAAAAAAAACATTAAAAACACGTTTTTGTACAGAGAATGTGATTTTAATGCAAAAAAAGAATATATTCACCTTGATATTTATTCATTTATTCTCAATTTAATTCGACTCGCTTTTATCATCACGTATTCATAGCCCTTAAAAGAAAACCTGAAAAAAAGAGCTGTTGTGATAAAAAGAACGCTTTGCAGAAAAATCTAGTCAACAATTTTTAACAAAAAAAGGTGTTTCTTCTGGTAATCCGAGCAGGAAGGTAAAAAATAAGATTGATATTTAAGGGTTTTTTTAAAAATTAGAACCAAATTCGCATCTAGCATACACCTTTAAAAACAAGAAAGTTAATTAATTTCACTCAGATTGGATTTTTCTTCTATCAAGTGGTTTTGTTGGTTTGTTCGTGACATTTTTTTTTACCCTAAAAGCTTTAAGTTTCCTGTCGACATTCTTATTTTCTTGTTGCTTTTTTCCTTTTAGATTATAAACTGGAGGATCTTCATTCATTAGGGGAGAAAATTAAGAACTATTTTTATGAAATCTCAACTAAGAAATTCCTCTAGAAGTGGTTTGATAGATAATCAAAAATTAATTCAGATTAAATAAGGTTTTATTATATATTAGCTGGTTTGGAGTTAGCCATGTAAGCCCAAGTTTGAGGGCTTGACCCTAGCCCAAGTCGGTGGATTTTTGTGATGCAAAAAAAATCGGCAGGGTCCATGTGGTATGATTCTACAGCATGTTAAAGATCTCTAGAGTGCCTGTGCTCTTGGCAAAATTAAATTCAGAGTAAATTTCACATTATCAGAGCTCCGGCACCTTCCTCTGGGGCGTCAGAATTACATTGTGGCGATTGTTATCCACCTATATAGTGCTACACTAAAAAGTGATACCAGCTCGCGGGAAATGTACTAGGTCTGTAACTGTAATTACCAATCCGTAACCCCCATTAGAAAGAAAGAAAAAGAATATTTTGTTGTGACATAATTTTGTTCAATGCTGAATAAAAGTTATCTGTTTATTTTATTAAACTGCATTGCAATAAGCTAAAGCCTAGACGTTAACTGTTCGAAGCTATAGTATTTTGAATGCGAAGTTTCCAACGTCAATGTTAATTGGTTGTGGGCTCGAGTCAGTGATCTTCTATAGAGTATTGCGTCTATGTGTACGGAAGAACTGTATTTGTTTGCTTGTTGAATTTATCTAAACTTAGAAATCTACGTTCTATGAAATTGAATTTCAGTAACTGAGTTTGAGAAGATTGATTATTAATGTTGTATTCTGAAACAACATAATTGTTATTGGTAACACGTTATTGTGTATTAAATGGGTGCACATTTAAGTGACAAAGACCACACAGACAACACCTTAATCAAACTTCAACTATATTGTAACGTTAATCGGAGTTCGAGGAATTTGTGTGCTATCAGTCTCAGAGCAAAAATAGTTCTACAGGAGCGAATGAAAATTTATTGTAGAAAAACAATCCTTAAAATATAGGATACAACACTAAAATTCGCTTAATAAACACCTTTCTAATTAATTTTTTACGCCTTCTACAGTGCTCAGATACAACCATCAGTGTCTAAAAATACAAGTACGTAACGGTAAAGTTTTTTCACAAGCAATCTCTCGTCCATAGACAAGTCAACACTTCAACGGCAAAAGTAAAAACTGACTCAGTTTCAGCAAGTGACTGATTTTTATAGTCTACGGTGCTGCCTTCTAGCACTGCCTTAAAAAGTCAGCTTACGTCGTAGATCGTGATGTTAATATATTCTCCAGTTTTTTCCAGAAGCATCCATATGATAGCCAAGTCGCCAAAACACCAAATTTCGTCACCAAAAATAATTCCAATTTAGCGCAATGCCAATATTTCGCCAAGTTTCCATTGAAACGGCCCTATCATGTAAATGACGGCGTTGTTTGCGAATATTACAATTTTATCAAAAAATAAATACTACGGAAAGTTATATTAACATATTAAACATCCAGTTATAAATTATTTACACTATTTTAAGCATTAATTACATAAAATTCGTAGCTATACATATATGTGTATGTGTGTTCATTGTCATATGTTGATATTCAAAATGCTCAATGTTATACAAATTTTGTTTGAAAACTACAAAACATTTGTATCTTTATCCTGAAAAAATAAACTTACTCAAAAATCTTGATTTATTTTGATAATTTATCTGAAAAAATTTTACAGTTGGAAAAGTACTTGGAACGTTTTTTTTATTATTATTTTATTTTATTGTGCACAAAACTTTACTGTAAATTTTACATTTTCTTCTTTTCCTACTTTTCAATTAATTTCAAAACACACATGCCATTATTCTTTTTTATGTATCAGTAGAAATTTTCTAACAGCACTGTATGGAATTTATATCACATGAAAAAATTTAAACAAATATCTAAAAAAATGAAAAAGAATTAAGGACTTAAAAAGTTATATGAATATGTTTCAAACAAAATTATTTTTGGTATAGGTATACATAAACATTTTGAGATCATTATTTAAAAAAATAAACTTTATTTTTATTCAACGAAAACTAAAACCTTAACATCTCAAATATCGCGTCATCTTAAACAAAATATAATGGCAATTGACCTAAAATCTGGCGTATAACGCGCACTTTTAGCTCAAAAAAATAAGATTGAAATTTAAGAGTGTACATTATACACACATGGTATAAATATAAGAGCTTTAGACATAAAAGAAAAAAGTGATGAGCATAAAAATAATGAAACCTTCTACATAGATCGAAATACTGTTTTATTTAAAAAGAAATGACATTTGTTATGAACTTTAAGGACTATAGCTTACGAAATATATAATTTTTTCTAAAGCTTGAGATAATACCTCGAATAAATGACTCCAGAACATATGAAAATTGCACACGTGCATTTCAAGTTTTTGGTAAAAAAGAGGGTGCACGCTGTACGGCGAATATACCTAAAAATTAAATAATGCAGCTTGACAGTATACATGCGCGTTATGCGCATTATTTGATGCACAGTATATTACTTATTTTTGAATATTTTCTTACATTTATGGCATGATTAAGTTTACAATTAAGATAACCTATACGTAGAAATATGATATTTAAAACTTTTTTCAAGTATTAAAAGTACCTGTTACTGTTTCTTTAACCATTCAAATTTCTTCACATATTTTATCTTTATCTATTTATATTGTCTTTTGAAATTCCACTCGCGGACACTCTGCTAAATTTGAAAAAAAAAACTATTTGTAATATTTAACGTTTTTATTTATATGTAAAACATAAACAGAAAATATTAAGAACGCCTCAGAGGAGTATTTTTTAAACTATGGATCGCGCGCGCGTTTTCCTAGAGATACCCACAATTTTGAAAAGAAATAACAACAGATAATATCAGTCAACAAAAAAACACATTTAAAAACATATTTACTACAAGTGAAGAACTGTAATTTAAATAATTGCAGAGTTGTTTTTAGAAGGGAAAATAAGGGGGGGAAACAATAATTTCGAAAATAAATTATTAATTTTGAAAATAAATCTTTTTTTTACTTACCTACTGAAAAAATTCTGTTTAACTAATTATTTTGTAAGATTTTAAATTATCAAATGAGGAGAAAATTTTAGCATATAATAAAGTAAAGAACAAAGATTTATTATGAAATTCAAATTTAAAGTTAAAATATTCAGTAATAAAATAAAATTCATTAAGAAAAATTTACAAATAAATTTTTTGGATAATCTATTTATTTAAAAAAAAGTTTATTCTTCGGGAAAGAAATTTGCAAATTTCCTTTAAAAAGGAAGTCATAGTTCAAAAAAATATAATTAAAATTATGTAATATATTTTTTAAAAAAATTTATATTTTTTATCAAAACCTTTCAGTTTTTATAATTTTTTTTGCTTGGAATTATTTTTAAATTGATACTATGATACACATTCATTCCATTATCGGATTCCAAGAGTAAGAAAGAAACATCTGCCCTTGACAGAGACGTATTTTCTGTATGCATCAGCTGCACATCTATCTTGTTTGAAAAGATCGGAATTTACTTGTCGACCTCAAATGTCACTTCTCTCGTTGAATTACTTGATTAAAAAGACTTTCAGGGAAACTATTGGACTATATATATATATAAATCGATGTCCAATTGAATGAAACGATATTTTTTTTTCTAATTTTGAAATTTATTTCTATTTAACGTCTTAACATGCTCTCATACAACATATTGGAATCTCAACATTTTCATATTAGCATCGGAGTCTTATTTTAAAATATTGATTTTAAAATTTAGGAATTTGGTGATGTATTATATAGTAGTATTCTATATTTAAACTCCATCAGTAACTCTGATGTTTGAGTAAGTCAAAAGGAGTGTATGATGTTATACAAAGAAACGTGTTTTCACGACACATCTAAGATATTTTTATATACATACACTGTTTATTATTGCTATTTAATCTTTACAGTATTTTAACATTTTAATAATTATTCAGTTCTTAAAACATTTCTTCCACATAATTTCAGTTAGATTGATGAAAAAGGTAAAAGATGAACAACATATATGACATCCTTTTAATATGCAAATTCATGCATTTGCAGTATTTTTATTGAACACTACTCTAGACGGTTAAATATTATAATAGGCTATGAAATAAAATACTAAACTGAGAAATGCATTACTAGACAATAAAATACAGTACAGGCTATGAAAATTTTAATCTATAAAATTATAATATGTATATAAAGACTATATAGATATATTATACGAACTTTTAGTCCTTGAATTATTTTTAATATGCGAAGTTATTACTTTATAATTAAAACTGAATTTTTAAAATCGAAAATTGGAAATATTTACTTGTTAATCATATATAGAAAATAAGTATTTCTTTAAAAATATTTATGATATTCATATTTGTTTTTGTTTTTTTAGGGAACAATTTTGAACTGCTTCATCATCGGTGAGTGTTAGTCAAATTTTAGAAAAATATTTATTCAAACTCTATTATTTTTCATACAATTTATATATTTGAATTTTCTTATTAAAATTAGAATAAAAGGAATAAGATTCCTTCATAACATTTGATTCATTCAATTCCTACTATCAGATCACTCTCCCTATGTATTTATTTATTTATATATCTCGTTCAAACTTTCAAGCGCGTTAATAAAATACTTTCTATTCATCCATTCAAGTTCAAACACATTTTTTAAACTTGTTGTGAATGACACTTGATGTTAAAAGAGTTTTTAAATATTAATTCGTTTATTAAATTAAAAAATGAACAAATAGTAACAAACAAAAATAATAGTCCAACAGCGTATATAGAAAGGAAAAATTGATCGTTGTGTCCCTGTAGCGCAATGAATTGCGTTTTGTACTTCTATCCCAAAGGTCGTGGGTTCGAATCCCACCTGGGTTGGCCTAATTTCTAAGAATGTGACTTCTTTTTTACTATACTATTTTATTAGAATAATTAAATTTAATGAATGAATAAACAGTAACAAATAAACAAAAAAATAGTCCAACACTCTATGTAGAAAGGAAGATGGAAAATTGCAAGGAAAATCGATTTCTATTTTTCACTTAATAGTGTGATTCTCATATGTATATACATATTTGTATTAATTGTAACTATTTAATAAAAAGTAACTAAAATAAAATGTTTCTTTGTTGACCTAAGAAGAAATTGACTTCAAAAAAATTTTTTATATTGTTTGTTTTTGTGTAAAACCTGTGGAATTCTTATAAGTATTAGGATTATTATAAGTTTATACGTGTGTTGTAGGTCTGGCCTTGTATGGGCTAACAGCTTACGGGGCAGTGGGCGGAGTCCAGTTGCACCTGGTCGAGTGCCTTGTCTTCAGCGCCCTCATTTCGGCCGTCGACCCTGTAGCTGTGAGTGTCACATTCTAACCTTAATGCTTAATGACTTTATTCCATGTGTTAAATTCTTTGATGAAAAAGGTAAACGAGTTTTACTTCTCGAGGCTGACTGTTTTGAGTGTATGTATGTTCTTCTTAAATTCTGATGCCCAGTAATCAGTTTCGAAGATTCAATCAACTTCCAAGCGTAAATATTATTCCCCTTTTTCTATAGGAGAATTTCAATTTTATTTAAGTGTTATTCAGTAGACTATAGTCCTTTTAATGCAGTGGTCCCCGACCTGCGGGCCACGGACCAGTTCGATCCGTGGATCAAATGGTACCGGGCCGCCCAAGGTAGATAAATTATTTCCATTGTATTTACTGTAATGTATTTCTCTCGATTTTAGCGACTTTCAAGGAAAATCCCTTTGTATTCCATGTTAAATCACTTAATATTCATTTTTTGGTATAACTGTATCTTATTCTGAAGGCATATTTAAATACATTTAAATTCAAATTATAAAAGTTGTTAAATAAAAACAATCTAAAATATAAACAATCAACTGCAGTGGCGAACAATATTAGGGCCCCCTGCAAAGTCAGGTTTTGGGCCCAAGCCCAAAAACGTACTTGGTGTCAGTCAGGGCTTCTAGGGGAACCTTGCCCCACCCCCGATGCAGGTGTACGTTACGCCACTGAATCAACGTCTCACCCTCAATGGGCCGCGTAAAATTATCAAACGTTGACCGGTCCGCGACGTCAAAATGTTGGGTAACACTGCTATAATGTATTGAGATTAATTCACTATTATCCCATATATGAATTATTTTATTAATCTTAATTTATAATACCATTCATCTTACAGATATATCTTTACATAACTGAAAATGATACTAGAAATAACTTTAGATACGTTTTTAAAATTTGGATCGTTTTGCTATTACGCGCCGTGATATGAACTTGTGGCTTCGAAATTTAGTTTGTTAATTAATGTGAAATCTTTTACAAAAAATGCAAATGTTAGCAGCAGTTAAAGTTCGTGGATCACAACGTTCGTCATCACTGAACGTTGTGATATCAGTCTTTTGGCAGTCATGACGATTGACTATGTCCTTCTAAATTACTCTACCGATGTTATGGGGTCAAAGGCAGACGTCTGAAAGGATAATGTGGTCACAAGCTCGATCAAACCATGTCTCGTAAGGTAAAACGATGGCATAGATGAGATTGAAGCCAGTTGGATTGCGAACGATGCTGTCGTTGTTCGATTCCGTCGCCCAATTATTCGATATTGCATCTAGTTCATGAAGCTTAGCCGTTCAAACCTTTATTCTGAATCGATAAATACCTTACAATAATCACTATTGTTAGTACCTTCACACAGCCGTGTCTGTACAGTGCAGATGATGCCATGTTGCTATGTAAAATCAGGCAACTATACGCATCCCGACTGTGTAATAACAATCAAATTTTCATCCTATTGGCTAGAACAGTGCTTCTCAAACTTTCAATATATGCGACCCAATATTCAATCATCATTTTCATCGCCCCCCTCCATACAATAACAATGTATTGAATTCAATAATACTATACTTTGACACTAAAGCTGCAATACGACTTTAACCTCTTATGTGCCACCGGCGTATATAAACGTCTTGCTCAGCCAAAGCATTAATTTTCTGGGCGTATATATACGTCTTTCCGAAGTACGATTTTTTCTGTGCTGTGCTATCCATAAAATTATTTCGAAGGCTTTGAAATGCAATAAAAAGTTCTTGACAGTGTTTGTGAAGGATTTACTTATTTCAGAGGATTTGCTTATTTATTTTTTCTCATCCCCTTCTCCCCCTCCAAAAAAACATCAAAATACGCGCATCTACGTGAAAAACGGTGGCATTGGGGAGCGAATCACGTGACTTTTAATCGAAGGAAATCATTATAAAACGTACAAATTATCAAGATAATTGTTAATACAAGCCCATGGGGCCACTGGTAATTATCAAACTTGTTCTTAACTTAGTATTTTCAAATTAATAATAAAATACATTGTACTGTACTGTATTCATTTAGAAGTGTATGTTATCAGTGTAAATGTGTATTTTATATATTATTATATCAGAAAGTATTTTGTTTGTTTACTTTTAGTAAAATTTTCAGTAATATGTTTTAAATAGTCTTTTGTTTTCAACTTTTCAATATGCTCGCACCCCCTCATAGAGTTATCACGCCCCCCAAGGAGGGCGCGCCCAACAGTTTGAGAAACGCTGGGCTAGAATGTCTTCGACAGCGGCTTAACAGCACTATTAGTTGTGTCTACACTAAACTGCATGGATAACTAGTTGTGGAGTAGAGCGATATAACCGAAGTTAAAACTCATTGCCCTTGAAATTTTAATATTTTTGTATATTTGGTATAAAAGAACCAACATACGAAATTTCGAGATGATATGAAGATTATTTTCAGGAGTGTTTCAGGTTTTTTTCTCTTTTTCAAGGGAGTATAACTAGAGGTGCTTTGTTTGAAGGAAATGAAATATGCAGAATAAAAATTAGAAATTCTTACTCTTACGTGCAGAAGAAAAAAGCGAAGTTACAAATTTTGTGGATAGTGATCATTTTAGAGAAAGTTAGAATTATTTGTGTGTGCTTGACACGTAATTACCATGTAAAATTACAAGTGCACCCAAAAATTAAAATATGAGAGGGAAGCAATTAAAAAATCTAGGTTATATTTAGAAATTCAATTTCCATTTTCTATAAAATAATGGTTAAATTACGATAATTCATGATTTAATAGAAAATAGTGTTACTCCATCAAAACTCTACAGTAGTGCTATATAAAAATAAAATTTACGAATAAAAAAGGGAAATTTTTAGTAACTGAAAACTAATTTCTATTAACTGATTTTTTTGGAGGGGAAACACGGTAATGTCATTATTTCAATAAATATTCTCTATAATTCCCCAATTTTTTCTCTTTTCCTAACTTTTATTTTTCTTACAAAGTTTCCATTACAGTTTCTCAATAAACAAGAATTTATTAAGTTTTTAAAGTGAACAATTCGTAGTAGCTCAAAAAAAAAGAAAGAAAGAGAGAGAGAAAATCTTTTTGCCGTTTCTTTAATTTAAGTGTCATGTAGTAGTAAAATATTTTACTTTTCCTAGTTCTGTTATACTTTAAATTTTCCTATGGTTATAAAAAAATACGCTTTTACATTGTGTGTGTGTGAGAGAGAAATCTAATAACACTAACATTCATCTAATAAAACAAACGAATGTAATATTAAAACACGTTATCTTCATTGTGTATATGCGCAAGCAAAATTTAAAATGTGTTAGAATGTAAAATAAAATGAATTTTTTTTGTAGTTAAAATAATTTTATTCAATTAATAACGTTTAATAATTTTACACTTAATAATATTTCATGATATATTTAGTAAATTCACACTTAATAATATTTAACCATGTTTTTTTCATGTCTATTGCTTCATACTAATTTGGACATATGGGTTTAAATTTTAAGCTCTGTATTTTCTTTTCCAGGTCCTTGCCATTTTCAAGAGATTGGAGTCAATAAGAATTTGTATTTTTTAGTTTTTGGAGAGTCATTGTTAAACGGTAATAAGTCATTTTCACCATGTCTAGATTTTAAACATGCTTTCAATCCTTTAATGCTTCAATATATTTGATTTGGGAATGACGCGTTCTATGTATTTTTTGCTATTTTTCTTTCAGATGCAGTTACTATTGTCCTTTATATGATGATGGTTGGCTTCTCTAAATCTGATTATATTACAGCCGAACAGGTAAATTTAGCTAAATAATTGACCTCTTACTACGTTTAACTATAAATTTAATTATTAATGATTTTCAAATTAGTGAACAGCATGTACACTTGAGTTACGTTACAATTCTTTATTGTTTTATTTTTATCTTAATATTTTACAGTATAGAAAGTTCGTTTTTAAATCAGTATGAATGTAGTCACTGATAAATCAATAATATTCTTGGTAAACTTAATACGTTATAAAAAGTGTACATCCCGGTTTATTTGTTTACAAATAAATAAACCCATATGATTTATATAAATTAAAATTCTCTATATTTGGCGAAAAAATTCGTTATCTTTTCCTCGATGGTGAAATAAATTTAATTACACATACGGAATTAAGATATATAAACTATGTTTGAAACATTTTTTGGTTTTTAAATTTGTAAATAAAACCAAAAGCAGTAACTTGTATGACAAAGGAAACTAAAATAAAATGGTCATTCATAGCTTCTCTAATTCTCTAATCAAGATTTGCCGGAAGCTTAAAACACACAAAAAATTTTTTCACAAGAAGAAGATACATTTAAAAACTTTGTCTACTGGTAAAAATAGATCTTCTTTCAGGATTAAAAAGAGATGGAATTGTCAAACAAATAAAAAAAACCCGTCTAAATTGAATTTTAACATAAAAATGTCCAGAAAAAGTAAATAAATTCAGTAATCGTTCAACCGTTTAAAGATAAATCATATAAAATTTCTGTCAGGGAAAATGAATATATTTCCGAAAGACTTTTCAGGGTTTATTGGCTAATTCAATACCATCGTAGCATTATATTCATTCCGTGGCAAAAAAAAATTCTCAGAAGTTATCAATTTTTAACTTATCAATTTCTTTTTTTATTTTTGTTTTTTAATTTCTTCCTGAATTATTTTTAGTATTAGGCTGTCAAGTATGAAATAGAGAGCAAAGTTTATGTTATTTATTTCAATTGCACTTAACTTCATTTAGACTCCGTATTTTGGCATAATTTGTTTTTCGTGTGAAAAGTACGCCCTTTTTCTCTTTTTAACGCGTATTTCAATTTGAAAAAAAAAGTAACAGATCATCTTAAAATCTTTGTTTTAATTGTGGAAAAAAATCGAATTCAATTACGTGCACATTTTTTGCTCCATTTCATACTTGACAACCTAATATATTGTATTCTATAACGTGTATGATGATCGGGTTTGTTCTAAATAACTTACGCAATTTCAAATGCATTAAAAAGATAAACTCTCTGAAGACAAATTAGTAATAACAAAAGAGTTATTTTTATTTAATTGAATAATTCACAAGAATGTTGGTGTATTCCAATCTATGTTACTTCCATACGCTGTCAAAGTTCAAGTGAAGTAGCAACGAATGGTTTGTTCTGGCCAATCGTTTGCCAACCACTAACTACGTACCCGATAGGTGACAACTGGTGGGTTAAGGTATCTGTGCAACTTGGTTGAAGATTTGTTGAACGGTGATGGACACATGCGTTCTCACCAGTGGCGTAACGTACACACCCGCAACCACCGCATTACGGAGGGGCCCAGGATTCTAGGGGGGCTACAGCCTGACTGGCGCTAAGCACGTATTTAAGCTATTGAGGCCCAAAACCTGACTTTGCAGGAGGGCCTCTGATATTCCCCGTTAAGCAGTTAACTCTCACACTGTCTTTTTGAAACTTTGCCGACTCTGCCAAGCTTTCAAAATAAAAGTAGTGACTATTGAGTACACAGACAATCTGTATGAAGGTATCCGTTTGTGGTACATTCAGTGTTAACACTGTGTGTAACACTGTAACACTGTGTGTACTTAGTGTTAACATTGTCGTAACACTGAATGGTACCACAAACCATTACATCATATAAAAAATCGAATTGGCGAAGCATAATGCAAGATTCATACATTTTTCTCAACGTAGAGTCGCTAAACTTGGACACTGTGATCTTGGTATTGTTGTCTGAATCATGGTTTGCCTGAAAAACGATGTTTTGTCTTTCATTTATCCATGTCCAATACTCAATGCTCCAGTACAGATGCAGCCACCCGTGACTTACTGTCAAAGGTAATCGCAACAATAGACAACTTGTTGAACTTTCTTTCTGTTGCAGATAATGACAAACCGTAAAAGCTGACACAGATTGTTCTGCAACAAATCCTAATTCATTCCTTAGGATTTTCAATATGGCAACACTATCCTTTATCATTATGTATTTTATATGCCCTTCCTCATCCGTCTTGAAGTCTTGTTATGTTCCCCTACATCAATCGATTGCATATTAAAGTATGACTGCGTTCAACAGGAGCTGCAATTTTATTTGAAGAATAATGCGGAATCTTTCTAAGCAAATGTTCTTCCTATGTCAAAGTCAGAAATATTCGTTTCTGATTTCCATACCCAATTCCTGTTTCAATTCCTGTAAACTAGAAGGCATTCCGAAAAAGAAATGAGAAAAAGGATCAGATTTTTCAATCCACAGAAGACATATGGACTGTGACAGACCAGCAGCACGTCATCTCAAAAGAGTTGTTTCAATGCTGCTTCTGACTGCGGCAAAATCTTTGAGCAAAGTTTCTGGCTACCCAAAGGGACAGTATTGCTATATTTGAGTTTGAGTATCTTCTAGAAATAAAATGTCAGACAATTTTTGAACACTACTTGTATATCAACTCTTCCAAAATAACCGATTGTGTATAACATCTAGAGTTGCACCCATGATTCGCTGGCTCCAAAACTTCTAGACTCTACCTTAAGATTATCATTACTTCTTTATCTTGCACAAATTTATTTCTGCTCCTTTTTTCTTCATTAGTCATCTTACAGATTATGACTCACTTCAAAAATAAGCGCAGATTTTTTAATAATGGAACAATTTTAGTAGAAAATCAAATGAATTTTTTCAATGCAAAAGTCTTTACAAGAAAAAGAAACCACAAATAAAGGAAAGGAGTGTTCATGCAACATTTGAACTTAATTACAGAGAAATTCATTTAACGCGAAAACGCTTAAGACGAATATCGGATAACATGAAATAATACAACAGTCCCGACAAACTACTATATATTTTCATGCGTTTTTTTTCTCTTAACACGAAACTAAAATCGCTTAACGCGAAAAGATTTCCCTTTTTGGAATGAACAAAATACGGAAAACACCAGACGGATGGTACTGTCCTATTGTATTATCAGAAGAATTCAATGTAGTAGAGGATTATAATGTGTGTACAGACCCAATTATGGCTGACAAAGACATTTTGGAGTTCGTTCAAAGTTCAAAAAACATCATTTATGCAGATTCCGACAACGAAAATGAAATGAATAATGCAGCTCCTGTCATCTGAAATAAGAAACTTCATGAAAAGTATGCTCAGTTATTTAGACTTTCATTCTAATAGTGAAATGAATAACAAAATGGACGCGGCATCGAACGATGTGTTGACAATTTGACGCAAAAAACCAAAGAAAATAGCAGCCCAAAACTCAATAAATGTTCTGTTTTCAAAAAACTTAAAAATTTTGAACTTAATTTCAATAAGTTCTGTGAATAATTTTGTTTCATTTATTTTTATTAAATACATGCATATATACATATATATGTAAAAAAAGTACCCAATTTACTTTATTTTGTTGAATTTATGGGATTTTTTGCAATATCCTTTAATGTGAAATTCTTTGAACATGAAAAATATTTCAGTCCCCTGAATTTCGTGTTAAACAATTTTCTCTGTAACTGTTTTCATTTCATTGTATTGCCGGCTTTATTTAACAAATATCTATTTACCCGAAGTATTTTAGCTCGTAATTTAACTTTAGTTGAAAAGGTAACCATCTAACAATCGAACATTGTTTTTATTTTATTTTTCTCGGTTCTATTGATTTGAGAAAGATTTTTAAACATCTGAACACAAAAAACATCTCTTGATTTAAAAAAACATAATACAAAATAATAAAAATATATATATTCTCCCCTTTCAGATTGGCTTGGGTTTTGCTGCCTTCATCTGCGTTAGTTTGGGCGGTTTAGCTATTGGACTAATCATGGGTGTGATAACCGCCCTCATCACCAAACATACGGAAGATGTCAGAGGTGAAATTGTCTTATTTATTTCTACTTCATTTAAATTATCAGCAGAATATTCTCAAGTAGAAAAACTGTATTGGAGTCTTGAATTAGTGTCATTATTCTTCATACGATAAATCTTGTTTTTTAATGACCATTACACTTTCTCATTTCAAAATTATGTTAATTTGGGCCTTTATATCACAAAAACAATAATTTTCTACTACAGGGGTCAGCAACCTATGACACTCGGAACAATTCGTAGTAGCACTCTACAAACTTATTATGTCCTGATTTTGAGTGGTTGGAAATTGATAAATTTGTAATAGACCTTATTTGACAAACATCTTCAGAATTATGGACATTTACGGAATGACAAAAATCGGAAAGATAACTCTAAAGATAAATTTGCAGCTATTTTGTAAATTATTGAACGTCATTTCTGGAGCGATTGAATTGTTTGAAGAAAGAAAATTGCATGTACTCTGCTTTACTCTTTTGGTTCTATATATATGCAAAAAATCTTTCCTCGTTATGAAAAAAATTTCGAGTACTCAAATAAATTGTTTAACAACTGAATGATCAGAATCGTGTTAAATTGAGTTCAGTGGTAAAGATATCGGATCCTGGCAGGCATGCCATGAGTTCAAGCCCAGTACCACTAAAGACCCGCCGTGTAGGACAGCGATGCCCGTTAAATCTGTCGAGAGCTCAAACGTCCTCCCGTTGGTGTGGTGTGGTCGTTAGGAGAGGGGTGCCAGCTCAGGTGTCGTCCACGTCACTTGACCATGGTTCAAAATTACGTGGTCCGTCGCCAAAGCCCTCGTGTAGCTGAACAATGCGACGTTAATATTCACTCACTCACTCGTGTTAAATTGAAAGTCAAAAATATTGTACTCCTGATTTTGAGATATGAAAGTAGAACGATGCAAGCACTAGGTTCTCATTAAATTTTTTATTTATCTTTTTATTTAACTATTTAATGAAGGAAATATTTTATTTTGTGTTTATTTCTTATTTTTAAAAATATGTTTAAAAATACATAGTATATGTAAAAATTAATTTTTTTTATTTTTGTTGGAAATCGTTATATTTTATACTGTTTATTTTTATATTTAGAAATATCTTTAAATGATGCAAAATTAATACATAATAAAACTGTAAATCTGTATTGCTGACCTCTATTCTCCAATTGTGCCTGCATTATCGGGGGATTTAAATTGTTTCAAAAATGTCCTGTGCGGCATGCTGAATCCTATTGGTCAATTGTTTTGGCACGCCACAGCAAAAAGGTTGCCAACCTTGTTCTACTATCTGTAATTAAAATATTCATTTCTTTCTTTTTTAAAAGTAAATAAATAAAAAGGTCTTTCATTCTAATATTTTGTATTTTTACCTGTCAATAAATTCAAAACAAACTCAATGGTAAACCAGAATGTTATTTTCTTTTTATCAGTGTATAAATTCTAAAGGGTGACTTTTAAAAAACTGATATTATTTAAAGCCACCTATTATAGCTCGATCTAACAAAAGAAATAGCACCTAACTTGGTGTGGAGACGAATGATGACATGGGAAGTAGTAAGATTCCGTGAAAACAAATTAGTTCCAAAAATTGCCGATATGGTTATTTATGGAGCTGTACAATGGAAAAAGTATAAAAAGAAAAAAAAAAAAATAGTAACACGTATGAAAAATAACAAGAAAATTTTACGTTTTTTTTTTTCATTTCATTCACTTCCTCGAACAGAAATTTGATTACATTCAATATGATCATGGTTTTCAGTTCACCATGCATTCTCTGCACAACATTTTCTACAGCCTTACGCACAATGTCGCAAGAAATATTTCACGTTGTCTGTGATATGTGATTCCAACAATGGTTGCCAGTGATCCGTCGACGAATACAGTTGCCACATCTGTTATCCTTTCTTCCAACGTTTACAATCTATGCCTGGTTGCATTGTCAAACTCTTTTTCTTCAAACTTAATTATTCTTTCAAAACATTAAGTGATAAAGCCTTCTTAGATAGCTTATGTAGGGATTTTAAGCTCACTATCAGCAGTAGATGATTAAGATCAGGAATAAACATTAACACCGGTCGATCACAATCGACCGATGGACTTCCGAGATATTTTGAAATGATCACCTTTATTAAGACTTAAAATGCGCATACTGAAAGATACACATTTATTTAACACGGACGCAAGATAGACTGGAGAATCGGCTTTTCACAATTGACACATGTTCTTTCATTGGAAGCGCACGATGACGCTTAATGCGTTCAATATTGCCAAAGCGATCACAGAGATGCCAGCCGTATAAATAATTCTTCCCCACACGCCGAACTGAAGGGGAGAATAAACGTTGATGATAGCTCTTCGCATGTTAGCACGGGAATGGCTAATGAAATATCATCCCATATCCCGCGCTTTCACGGGATTGGGTTCTCCAGCAGTAGCTCACAGTCGTTCAAGCATACAACTTGACAGTTTTGTGTTTTTATAGTAAACATAGTGATCTGACATATATATATATTTTAAAAGACGGGTACAATGTTTAAAACATGTATTAAGAAAGGAAAAATACAATTTTAATCCAAATAGCCACAACCACGTCACTGAGGGACCGCGTCATCTTAAAAACATCAGAAGTAGTCCACACTATGGAAAAGCCGACCCATCTTTGATTAAGATATAATGCAGCTTTAATTATAATGCGCATTCCGGTTATATGAGTTGCATATTCACGAACTGGCTCACTTCAGCTAAGAATACTATTCTTCGAAGCTCTTGTCTTCATGTTTTCATAGCTCAAATAACTGGCGTAGTTGTCACATGTGAAAGCATAAACTTCGATTTTGCTTTGATACCAGTGATTTACGGTGATTCCCGGTTTGGTAAGCTACAGCAGCGCCATATGAATACTGCCATTAGTAATTTTTTTAACAAAACTTTTTTCACGGAATCTTACTTTCCATGACGTCATTAGTCTTCATACCAAATTTGGTACCACTGCAGTTCTTAAATCGAGCTATAGGTGTCTCTGAATAGTGTTGTTTTAAAAAAAAATCACTCTTCAACTTATAGTGCTACGTATTTTTATTTCAATCGATTTTCATGATATCTGTTTTCTCCTCTACTTCAGTTCCTCTCAAATCACGCATAAAATCATGTATTGACTACTAATAAATTCAAATATCAGCGAGAGACAAAAAAAAAATATGTAGAAGAAAAATATGCATATGTTTTGTTAGCATTTCTTTTTCTGTTACAATGATTCTGTATATATGAGTTGCTCTACACAAACCCATTTCTAACTGGATATACACCATTCTTCCTACTTGTATAAGCATTTCTTTATTTTATGTGTTAGAGCATTATTGTAATAAGAACCACCTAGATAATCTCTTTAGTTACCTTTGCGATTTCATTACAGTTGTTGAACCTCTTGCAATGCTCGGGGTCGCTTATTTATCTTACCTATTAGCGGAGATGGTTCACTTTTCTGGTATCATTAGGTATGCACACATTTAGTTTTAGTATTTACTCTTCTCTTGTAATGGCGGAACCTGTTGTATTGTTGTTCAACAAATCTTTGTCTCGTTTGTAGCATTATAGGATGTGGGATCGTTCAAGCACATTATGCCTCCAAAAACATTTCGGAGAAATCAAAAACCACAGTCAAGTATTTTACTAAAATGGTGAGGTAAGACAGTTGAATAAATTTTTTTTGTTGTTGTTTATATATTATTTTCTTTTTTAGGACGGAGATAGCTTTTTGTAATTATTTCTTTGTATATATTTACGCTGCTTGACAATTGCTAAAGATAAGGTATATTTTTCGGGGAAAATTTACCCCACACTTTTTTGGGAAACCAAGGGGGGAACAACCCTTTTGCTTTACCCTCCTCCCCTTTGGTTGAAGGGAATTCCTTTATTGAGACCCGGGGGTTTGAACGCGTAGAATGAAGAAGATTAAGGTATCCGATGTTTAAAACCCTGATTTTAAAAGGGCCTAAAAGGATAAATTTTTGATATTTAGTGTCCAGATTAAAATTCTGTAAAAATTTTTAAGGACATTTGAAAAAAATTTTTTAAATACAATATTTTTCCCAAAAAAAAACTTAAATAACCCCAAAAGTTTTTTTTAAAAAAACTTTTATTATATTTAAAATTTTTCTGTATAAAGCTCAGACCCCTGTAAGAGACTCAACATGATTTTTTTAAAAAATTTACTTATTTTCAGAGTTACAATCAGAAATAATTATCGGCGGTTTTTGTTAAAATTTATCCCTCTGTTGTTTTCAAAAACCCCTTCTAAGTTATATATTTCAAAAATTTTTGGGCCCCTGACAAGGTTAGCTATATACAGGAAAAAATCATTATAATAGAAGCATTTTTCACAAAGGAGAACATTTTAAAAAAGTTTATTCTAAGAATTTTACCCGAAATATTGTACTAAATAATTTTTATTGTAATGTTTATCTTAAAAACAGTTTTATATACATTTTTAATCTAAGTGACACTAAATATCATAAATATTATCCATTTATACGCTTTTAAAATCACGGTTCCGGCGAGTCGGATACGCTTTAAGTCGGACTCGAAAGAAAAACGAACTGCAATTCACAAGAAATCACTTTTATTAATTTAAGCGGCAATACCGAAAATTCGCAAAAAAATAAAAAAACGCATCTTTGGGGGGCCAGGAAATTCTATAATAAAAAACCCAAAGGTTGTTTATAGTTTTGTTTAAAATTCTCTTTTAGAATAACTTGGGGCCAAACCTTTATGCTTTTCTGGGAGGGCCGGTGAAATCGTAATAATTTTCCTTCCCGTTACGGGGCCAAAAATGCGCAGGTTGCATGAAAAATGGTAAGGGGTCCATAAACTTTAAAATCTCACATTCAACCCCCGAGAAAAGGTTTTAAAATGAACCCCGGTGAATGTGAAGGGGAAATTTTTCTCGCAATTTAATCGAAGTTTGAGAGAAAATTTCGTTTACTTTTAAAATTTGTCACTATGGGGTGGTCGACTTACCTTATTGTTCGCCAGGTCAGTCGGATTTGCATCAACTTCAAGTGCTGTACTTTTAATCAATGCATTATTTGTTCTCCTGAAATGAGTAACAACTCTTATTTATCCCATTAATCTCTTTTAGTAGAAATATTTATTTATAATCTCGTCAGTGATAGAATTTTAAAATGAGTTTTTTCCCTCAACCAGTGCCGTGTGTGATACTGTCATCTTCCTGTTTCTTGGTATGGTTCTCGTGGACGACCAGCACATCTGGCACACAGGATTCGTTCTGTCGGCTACTTTCCTTTGTCTGCTTGTACGATTCGCCAGTAAGTACATGCTTCTTTTCTTATTTAATAAAAATACATCTTATCGTCAGATGAAATTATTCGAAATGTTGAAAAAAAAAATATTTTGCAATATTTTGATCTTTTTCAGAATTTTAAGAAATTTGATGGATTTCTCTAATATTAGAAATTAGAATTATTACGAATACCGATCATTAAATCATTAATGCAAGAAGTCATTTCAAATTTCCTACCAAGATTTTAGTCACACAGGACAATCACACATCAAACTTTTTACTTCTTTTCTTACATATATAAATGAAAAATAATCTGAAATTATGTGTTTTTATTTGTAGTATACCGCAAGGTAAAAATCTCCATTTTAATTGTCCTTAAAATATTAAAACAGAAGGAATACTTATGATGTGAAGTGTATGTTTTGAAATAAATTAATTTTCAAATTAACTGATCTTTTAATGTGTGCCTCAAAGGCCTCATGCGGCCCACAAAGAGTTTTTTTATGGCTCGCTGAGACTGTCAGGAAACTAAATAGACAGAAAATGTTCTCCATATTTTGGTCAACATATGTATTTGAATGTAAAGTTTTTCTTGTATGAAGACCATCAAGAGTAAATATAGGTGCAAGAGTTGGCTTACATTAACTTGAAGGCAGTGGTGAGATTTTTTAACAAAGCAATCTCACTACTGATGCCAAAAGAATTGTAAAAAAGTGTGATAGTTTATTTGTCTCATTAAACAGATTCTAAAATTAAATGTGCTTGCGCTACAGATGATGTGTAATTAGCACAATAAATAAATTTGAATAAAACTTCACTATTTTATTTAACTTACATTTAGTGATTTTCATGTCACAACTTATACCTTTTCGCAAATGCAAAGTTAACTAATGAATGCAATCATTTTAAAAGTGCGACTGCCCGGTATCATTCATTTCCACAATGGAGATCTCAAGCCTAAATAATTCCCACCCCTGTGTTAGAATCTTATCCCTAATCTTTAATTATGTCACCATTGTAGTTCCAGCAATAGCAAAAAATGTCGCTTGTTTAATATTTATTTTATTGAACTAAATATTTTTTATGATCTATGAACTTCAAATAAAAATAAACCTTAACTCAAGTTAGGTCGAACATTTTAATTTTTTTTAAAAAAAAAGTATAAGATAGGCTTGCTACAACTAAATAATTCCTTAACCCTTGCGCTGTAAAGACGTGCCACGCTCGTCATAATTCTTTTGTCACAGAATCGTCGATGACGATGTTATGTACGTCGTGAAGGAATTGTTACAGAAACAAAAACGACGTGTGGGGCACTTCAGGTGGAATTGTTGTCAGAGTACAGATCATCAGTGAACTGCATAGCGTACTGTTATAAATATTTAGCCCACATTCTAAAATGGAAAGCAAAAGTGACGTTAACGACATCATTTCGACAAATAGAAAAAGAAAACACGATGGTAGTGATAGTGACTTTGATGAAATAATTTTTCCACTCCGAAACCGACTATAAAAAGTTCTAGGTTAACAATAAATTAGTTTAGAAAGTATAAATCTTTTTCCGATTTCTCTGAGGCATCGCACACTGCGTGACGCCTCCCAGCGAGTTATACTGGACCGTTATGGTACACGCGTCAGTGATTTTTTTTGCCAGCGCAAGTGGTTAAAGTACCGTGAAATCCGGCGTATAACGCGCACCCCTTTTGACGAAGAAATCTGAAATGTACGTACTCAATTCTAAATGTTTCGCAATCATTTATTCAAGGTATTATTCCAATCTTTAGAAAAAAATAGTTTACTTCTGTCGCTTTTAAATAACCAGTATTTTGATATATGTCGAAGTCTAATATATTTTCCAATGTTTCTCTTTTTTTTTATTTTCTTATTTTTTAAGACATTATTTTTATACCCAGCGTGTAACCCTCTCACCCATAAATTTCAATCTCATTTCTTGTGTTAAAAGGGCGCGTTATAAGCCGGATTTTACGGTAAGTATTTTTTACGTATAAAATTTTAGTACTTTAAATTTTATTCGTGCAAAGTAACAATGATTGTTAGTAGTTTAAGAATCTCTTTCAATCTCTCATTTCGATTGAATTCAAAAATGCTATTTTATACAGAGCTAAAAAATACAGTCAACTTCCGTTCTTAACATATTTTATAAATAAACAATTTGAAACAAGTAAAACAAATACAATACAATAAAAAATTATCTTTTCGACATGAAGTAACTATAAATAAGATTAAGTCTCCACAAACAATCTAAGTATTCACTTTCAGTGCTTCAAAAATCTTTCTTCATTTTCCATTAAAAAAAACCCATCATACTCGGTATTCTGTTAGAATCCGTACTACAATACCACTAGTAAAAAATTGAATTCGAAAATTCAATTTCATTTGACGGAATGAAAATTTTTTAATTTAAAAAATGGCGATTGTTTCGTAAAATTTATTTAATTTCATGCACAAAACGTGTTTATAAATCAAAAGGTCATGTTTGAAATGTAACAAATTCTTTTTAACTATAAAAATATATAAATGAATTATTTCTTTAAATTTAATGAAATAATTCATTCATTTGCAGCTGTATTTTTCCTTACCTTCTGTGCCAACAAATTGGAAAGGACTCATTGTATCAATGAGGAAGAGCAGTTTATTATGGTGAGTATCAAAACCAATCTTCTTGTTTTCACTCCAGTTTTTTTCTTCAAAAACATTTTATTAGCTTTCTCTGTCCTAAAACATTATAAATATATCACCTATTGCTTTGTACTAAGATTATACGTTTACCTGTAAGTTATTGTTGTGTTCAAATCAGGATGATACATCTACAAAAAACTTAGAGTTGTATTTATCACTTTGTAAAAATATGTGTATCTACTTTATAAATACTTATTATTTAATATTGGTTAATTGTTGTTCTATAACTTATCTCAGTACTTCTCAAACTTTCAAAATCTGAGACCCAATTTTCAATCATAATTTTCATCGCGCCCCCTCCATACAATACCAATGTATTGAATTCCATAATACTATACTTTGACGCTAAAGCTACAAAACGACTTTAACCTCTTAAGTGCCACCAGCGTGCCATATATACGTCTTTCCGAAATACCATCTTTTCTGTGCACTGCTATCTATACAATTATTCCGAAGGTTTTGGAATGCAATAAAAGGACCTTGAAAATTTTCGAGATGAGTTTACTTATTTCAGAAAACGTTTACCTATTTGTATTCCTTTTCATCCCCACCCACCCCAAAAGTCCCATACCCACGCCTGCATGAAAAACGGTAGCATTGGGGCGCGAATCCCGTAACTTTTAATCAGCAGTTAAGGGATTAATTATAAGCCGTACAAAAAAATTATCAAGATAAATGTTAATTTTTGTAAAAAGTTTATATATAACAAACCCATGGTGTCACTGGTAATTATTATTGATCTTAATTTAGTATTGTTAAATTAATTATAAAGTACTGATACATTTATAAGTGTAATTATCAGTGCAAATATGCATTTTATATTTTATTATGTTAGAAAGTATTTTTTTGTTTGTTTACTTTCCATAGGTTAATAATTTTTAAAAAAGCATTTTTTTCGACTTTTCAATATGCTCGCGCCCCCCGCCTAGAGTTATCACGCCCCTCTAGGGGGGCGCGTCCCACAGTTTGAAAAACTCGTGACTTATCTAATTACTTTACTATCGCCTTTCGTGCAAGTACAAGTGATGACACTTAAATAAACTACTTGTTTTAAAGTATCGCATACTTGACTGTAAAGGTGACGATTTTCTATATAGAATTTTCTAGAATGTTGAAAAGGCCTCAACAATTCGTGCACACAAGTTAAAGTATCCGACTACGTTCGGAACCATGATTTTAAAAAAGCGCATAAATGTATAATTTTCATATTTAGTGTCACTTAGATTAGAATATATGTATAAAATTGTTTTAGTACATTATGACAAAAAAAATTATTTAAATACAATAATTTGGCAAAAATGAACTTAGAATAACCTTTTCCAAATGTTCTCCTTTTGTAAAAAATGCTTCTATTGTATTAATATTTTGCCTGTATATAGCTCAGACCTCTGTACAGAGGCTCAACTATAATTTTTGAAACATTCAAATTATTTTCAGAGTTACAACCATTTGAAATAATTATCGGCGTATTTTCTTAAAATTTCTCCCTTCTGTTTTCATAAAACATGGATAAACCGACTTCCAAGTTATGCATTTCAAAAATCATAGTTGAGCCTCTGTACATACAGAGTTATGAGCTATATACAGACAAAATATTATCATAATGGAAGCACTTTTCACAAAAGGAGAACATTTGGGAAAAAGGTTATTCTAAATTAATTTTTTGCCAAAATATTGTATTTAAATCATTTTTTTTTTGTCATAATGTCCTTAAAACAATTTTATACATGTATTCTTATCTAAGTGACACTAAATATCATAAATATTATCCATTTACACGCTTTTACAAAATCACGGTTCCGAACGTAGTCGGATACCTTAAACCTAATATTTTATAATACAGTAATACATCGACTTACGCGAATTCAAAGCTACGCGATTTTCAAATCTCGTCAATTCGTCTTTTTTTCCCCATCACTGAAATTTAGGCGGAATCAGTGCCAGAGAGCCTGAAGAAATGGGTAATTTTTTTGAAGAAGTTGTCGATTTTGCCAGGCAAATAAATTTAGAAGTGGATAATGATGACGTTCAAGAGCTGATGGCACTGGCGTAGCTATTCCTGAGTAATTTCGGTATCAAAATTTCTTGAGGGCTTTTTTTGAAACCTCATGATAGTTTGAGATAATTTGCTTACACTTGTTGAGGCCCCTGAATCTTGGGGGCCCGGTATCTGACACGGCTGATACGGTACGCCCCTGACTGATGGATTCCCCAATCAGGAGCTGACAATTGATGAGCTCATAGAAATGTATGAGCAAAAGCGATACATTGAAGAACTTGTGTCCATAGACCCAGCTCTATCAGAAGATCGAATGATGATTGGTAATTTGACAAAAGGCCTCAGTTTAATTTAAAAGGGTTGCACAAAAATTTTAGAATACTCGACCGAAGAGTATTTTTCAACAGAACAAGGACTGAAAAAATATTAGTATGCTACATAGAAATTTTGCAGATGAAAAATAAACAAAAAATTTGAGCCGGTAGACTACTTGTTTGAAACCTTCTACATCAAAATAACTTCGGTTTGTGATTTCGTATTTGTGTTACCTGGGATTTTATTAAACCCTTTTGACTCTATATTATTATTTTCTCTCGTTTCCAGCCTTAACTCATTGGCGCGACAGCCCATAAGAGGCAAGGCCTAATGTGTCCAACTCAGTATACGCGACCTTGGGCCCTGAAGTGCATGAGCAGATGTTCCGGTCAAATGGTCAGAAAATAATTTATATGTATTTATATGCGAAATTATACCAGACTTACGCCAATTCGACTTACGTGGTTTATCACTCAGTGCCACCTGTCGCGTAAATTCTGAATAGTACTGTACATGTGATTTTCCTAATCTTATTTGGCATCCTATGTATAGGATACATGTGATTTTTCTTTGTTGTCAATTGTAAAAACATGGTACACAGCAAGAGAGACAATACACTCTCCCTCTTTCTCTCAACATACATTTTATCTCTCAACTCATCTCAGCATATACAATAGAATGTGCTTTTGTACGGTCCTCTTTTTATGCGATTTTATTTTTGTGCGATTTGTTTTGTGTGATTTTATTTTGTGAAACTTTTTTCTGTGCGATCTTTTTTATGCGGTATAAGAATTTCAACCGCTTTAACACCACTGTAATGCTTTCTATCAATGTACCAGTGGCGTAACAGAGAGAATATTAGGATTTCCCCGGCAAAGTCAGGTTTTGCCTTTAAAATTTTATAAATTAGATAAATATGTACTTGGCGTTAGTCATGCATTGGGCCTTCTAGAGCCCTCCCGTCCTCTGCGAGGCGAGTGTTGCGGGGATGTACGTTACGCCAGTGCACACACACAATGTACATATATACACTTCAAGACGCTCTGTTCATTTGTTATAAACAGTCTCCCGACAATGCACGTTCAGTTGCTTTGTCTCAACGTGCCAACTGCCCACGCTTGATTGAAGACGAAACTGTCAATGATAGTGGCATTATCAATAATTTGATAGATTATGTATACGGACTAGAAAAGAGAGTGGATAAAATATATGCAGGGATCCAGCTTTCCATCAAATTGGGAAAGCATTTTCTTAAAATAGATGCCAATTCTGAAAGGAGTATGAAATTTCAAGCAGAGCTTCGATCCGCATATCTGGTTATCGTGACATTTACAAGCAACCGACCTTCGTCGCAAAAACTTATTTCTTACTTTATGGTGCCAAAAATAAATCGATCGAAATTGTATCTTCAAGTGACGGAAGCGATTTCGAACTTATTTATGACATTAAGATGAGCGCTTTGGAATTCGATGTGCGATGAGTTATGTATGTGCATTTTGAAAACTTGTCCTTGTATAAAATGATAAACTAAATGTTTTTAAAATGTTTCTATGCATAATTTAATTATAAATTTTGTTATGGAAGTGTTTTCTCAGAATTTTCGTAAATAATTGGCGTATTTCCTAAATGTGACATTTTTTGCGGTCCGTCTCCACCGCATAAAGAAAAGTATTTGTAGTATTTCGACGAATTTGTTTGTCATAGGTAAGAATTTATGAAATATTTTCGAATATTTTTTTCTGTGGTTCATTTTTATGCAGTCCCTATCTAACGCACAAAAACAGGTTTTACTGTATTTTATCTCTCATTTTCTTACAATTTATGTGTGGGTTAAGAGTTACCGTTAATCGGCTAACTCTTTTCAAATATCAGAAATGTGTCACGATGTTTGAACCATTTTAATTCTAATCCTTGAAGCCGAAGTATAAATTTCCACTATAACAAATGAAAAATAAACTATATCCGAATTACCATGCCATTTAATGAAACCTTGATTCTCAAATGCGAAAATTCAATGAATTAAAGACACATGTTAATCGTTGTAACTATTTTCTTGGGTTCAAGTCCTGAGGTCACAAACGATCCATGGTATATATATATATTATATATTTTTGCATGCAATCTGATTTGCATCTAATACCAAATGATTGAACTCTGGTGTGAGATTATGAATCATTTGGATTGACATGGCATTAGTGGGTGTTGTGAGCAAAATATAGAGTGGTAATTGTTGTATTAAATATGAGAAAAATCGTTCAAAATTTGTGAATTGAATTATTGATAAGAATGCTTTTTGGTGAGTTTTTAATGATTTACGCTATTCATTTGTGAAAATACTTGGTTTTAATTTGAACTTTCGGATTTTAGACATTTTCTACCTAAGGATAAATGCGTCATCTTTGGTGTTCGAGGTTTCACTTATATTATATGCAATTAGTTGTTTTAGAATTTTTATTTTAATATAATATCTTTCAGAATGCGATGGCGAATAGTTTAATTTTCAAGTGTAATGGTTTAATTTTAACTATTTAATTTTTAAATTTTAACTTTTAATTTTAAATTTTTGAGTGGATTTTTACGATTAATTTACCAAGTTGCAATAGGGAAGGGTTTGGGCCATCAAACTAGTTTAACCTCACTTATCGGTCCTAAGTCCGAGGTTGCACTTGGATATTTTATAAATTTTTATTTTATAATTTTTTTAATTTTGTTTGAAAACGTTGGAATTTTGTCTTCTATATTCGCCATTGATATTTTGAAATGGGATTTTGTGTTATAGGATTCATTTGGTTTCGATTTTTAATTGATTCTGTGTGTTGTGATTGAATTATATATATTTAAATATATATATATATATATATATATATATATATATATATATATATATATATATATATATATATATATATATATATATATATATATATATATATATATATATATATATATATATATATATATATATATATATATCAGGAGTATTTCACAGTAAATTTGTCAAGGTTTACGGTGATGTAGTGTAAAGTAATAGGGGTAGCTTTTAAGTGTCTTCATGTAGTGTGATATGCCAGCTTAGATGCTGGTCTTGTCACTTGAACGTGGCTTAAAAAACGAAATCCACTCTCCAAAATTCTTCGAGTTATTCTTGTGTGAAGCTAATTCTATGGGTAAATCTCGTACGTAAAACTGCATTTCATATATTTTATAACAATCGAATTCTTTTCAGGCTTATGGAGGTCTCCGTGGTGCCGTCGCCTTTTCTCTCGTCATTATGTTAGACGAGACCGAACACAAGAACCTCTTCATCACAGCCACACTCTTCATCATTCTCTTCACAGTCTTCGTGCAGGTATTTTCCTCATAAGAAATAAAGGGAATATTCTCTTATTTTAAATCGATTGATGATCTGTAGTTTCTATTTGTGTATTTTTTATTGTAACATAGAAAGTTCAAATTATTTAAACTTTCTATCATTAAAATTATGCTCCATGCTTCAAATTATTTGAGGGATAAGAACCTCTTTATTTCGTTAGATATGCATACGATCTTTCAAAGTATAAAAAATATTTATTCACCTCTGATCAACTTTTGTATATCCAATGAATACATGTAAAAAGTATATCTATAAGGTAAGTATATTATATGCTGACATTAAATATTATGTAATAATTATTACATTAAATAATAATAATAATTTAAGACTTTAATGATTTAAGGAGGTGGTTCTTAAAATTTTGTTCACCACGAACCCCCTTTTATATTACAACCCGACATTTCGGAACCCCAAGATTTTGAACACCTTTCCCTAACCTAATATTCTTGATCGAAATACGTGTTCTTTCAGTGAGGAGGGAGAACAATTTAATGGTCTTGTCTAAGCTTCCACATCTTTCAATTTTTCCACGAGGCTTTTTAAAGTCTGCAAAAGAGAAAATTCTTAATGTTACATGAAAGACTCCAAGGCGCTGGAGACCCCAGGGGTTCATGGACCACAGTTTAAGAACCACTGATTTAAGGAGTGGTTTTTATTCTTTGTCAAAAAAAATTTGTATTAAATTTTATAGATGCTCAGAAAAAAAATATTACTATTGAATCTACAATAGCACACAATTATTGCACAAATTTCAAATACTCCGAATATTGCATACGTTAAATTTTATCTTATTCTTTATAACTTCACATAACGTCACTGTGCATATTATGCCAAATTTGGCGCCAACAGATATTGTATTAAGTCTGTAAAATTTTTTGAATGGCATACGAGAACCGGAATTTCTTGAACATTTCTGTTTTGTTGAATGAACAGGAACACTATTTTTACAAAATTTAATTAATATTTAATCTACATGACTTGATTCATGTTTTTGTTGAAGATTAGAATCATTTGAAGAAGACACACGATACTAATTTAAAATATAAATATGAAACATCCTGTATGATATTACTACAAAAGCAATACAAGTTTTAATATTTGCAAAACGTTCCAACTTATGTAATTCCTGGGAATATTGAATGAAGTCATTTTGTTACAACCTTGGGGTTTTTAGTGTTTGGGGCTTCGAGTAAAGATCAACCGTAGTAACTTTAAAACAATTTGATTAATAATCAACCAACGCAATTAAAAATAGGGAAAGCACTCAATAGTAAACCCGGAAGAGGAATTGCATAGGCTTAATTCAAATAGCATATAAATAAAGTACTTATCTGATACTGGAGGGCTCTTGAATCCTACGATGAATTATCTTTACATATTTTACTTAAGGTATCCGACTATGTTCGGAACCGTGATTTTACAAAATCGCGTACATGGATAATATTTATGATATTTAGTGTCACTTAGATTAGAATACATGTATACAATTGTTTTAAGGACATTATGACAAAAAAAATTATTTAAATACAATATTTTGGAAATTAACTTAGAATAACCTTTTTCCAAATGTTCTCCTTTTGTAAAAAATGCTTCTATTGTATTAATATTTTGCCTGTCTATAGCTCAGACCTCTCTACAGAGGCTCAACTAGAATTTTTGAAATGCATAACTCTGAAGTCGGTTTATCCATGTTTTACGAAAACAGAAGGGAGACATTTTAAGAAAATACGCCGATAATTATTTCAAATGGTTGCAACTCTGAAAATAATTTGAATGTTTCAAAATTCCTAGTTGAGCCTCTGTACAGAGGTCTGAGCTATTTCAGGCAAAATATTAATACAATAGAAGCATTTTTACAAAAGAAGAACATTTGAAAAGGTTATTCTAAGTTATTTTGCCAAAAATATTGTATTTAAATAATTTATTTTTGTCATAATGTCCTTAAACATTGTATAGTATTCTAATCTAAAGTGACCAAATATCATGAAAACTATCCATTTATGCGCTTTTTTAAAATCATGGTTCCGCACGTAGTCGGATACCTTAACTATACGACTTCCGGTAGTAATCTTATTCCCAATTCACCTTCAACCTTCCACAGCCAACTATCAACCATCGACCATCCTCGCGTATTTTAATGCCAAAGTTTAAATAGAAGTACTGGATTTGCCTAAATCTCGTCTTTTTGACCGAGAAAGGGTTTTAACAGAGCATATTGTAAAAAAATAATTTTACCCACGAGGATTAGTAGAAGATTCTTGGATAGTGCCGTTATAATTTTAAGAGATGCTGATTTTTAAACTCAATCAGATTTCCATTTTAGTAATTTTTATTACGCTTTGCAGATATTTTGGAAAACTGCTCATTTTAACTTTCATATGAAAAATTTGATTAAGTTGGTATGGTGTTTGAATTTTCGATTTGGATTTCGAAAAATTCGAAATGATTTATTTTCAAATACATCAAGCTAAATTCACCCTATTTCTGAATGAATTCACAATAGAGTTTTAATGTCTATCATGATTTCATTGTAAAATTCTGATTACTTGTTGATGTCATATGCCCACCAATACTTACTATTAAATGAAAGTAAAAGATGGTGTAATATTATGGTGTATTGAGCTTGGGTTTCTACTTCATTGGTCAGTGTGTGTACATTCTACTATTACGCTTCAAAGATAGTAATTTTTTTGTTAACGTTATCACTTGAATAATAAAGCAAGTAAATAAATATTTCGTGCTTAATTCAAGTCTTTTAACTAATCTATTATTTTAGATGTTAACTAAATAAGAATTAATGTAGTTTAATGATTATTTCATCTTTAATTTTTTAATTACGAATAAAATTTACTATTTTGCTTCTAATAAGAGTATTAACCCGCGGTCACTCGCGCCTGTTTTTGCTACCGTCGTTACTCGCGGGGTGTAGAGAACACCCCAAACTTTTAACACGTGTATTTAATTATGAAAAAAAAATTAAGTCAGTTTGATACATATTTATAAAGCTCAAGATGTTGTTTGTATTATACAAATAAAATTATTAAATTTATTGCATACAAATGAGACTAACATTAATTTAAAACTAAACATACAAAATGTTCACATTTAAAATCACATAATTTTATATTTTTTCATAAACCAGTAAAATGTAAATACCAGTAATAAATATACTTTATAATTAATGAGATAATGATAGTAAAAAGTATAGAAAAATAGTATTTTAATCATTTTCCAAACATTCAGAGCAGATTGTATAAAAATGCTCCAACTCCTCGCGGAAGTTCTCAGCCCCCAGATAAACTTTTGAAGGTCATTACATTCCAGACGTTCGAGAAAGAGGGATTCATCAGGCCTGAAGGTTCAATGACCTAAAATGGGCAGCTACAGAAAAATCGGGGTTCTGCGCATTCTTTTTAGAATCTTGGGAGGATTTTCTTGTTGCTGGGGTGTACAGAACACCCCGCGCGAGTGATCGCGGGTTAATAAATTGCATTGAAGAGTAATGTATATTTTTTCGATTTTTCAGGGAGCTACAATTAAACCTTTGGTAAAATTATTGAAAATTCGACGTCAAACTGTGAAAAACACTAGCATGTTCACAGAAGTAAATACAAAGGTATAGTATAGTATACAGTAAACATTACCATAATCCCTAAACAGATCCCGTTACATGGTTCATATTTCTGTTTTTATGTTGTTATTATTATACATATTCATTAAATCCTTGTATATATGTTTTACTGAGCTTTTTAGCTATTTTTTCTCTGTGTGCTCTATATAAATACTTTATTTACTAAAAATTATACTTTTTTGTAAGTGTGAACATTTTTATTTGCTGAATAATTTCTTATTGAAGCGTTCGTTGCATCCGAGTATCCATAGTCATGACCTAATAGCTGATTATGTTGAAATCTAATGTTGTGGATTTGGTTCCCGATTCCTTTACTGTTAGTCGTGTGTAATAATAAAGGCTACGTTATAGAGAACAGAGCCTTAAAGTCTTCCCATAGTGTTGAAGCTCAGATGTCAACTCAAGTGCTGCCTTCATTATTTCGCCCTGGTACAAAACTAAAAGGTTCTATTGCCAATAGATCTCTCTCGCTCAAATGGGGTGTTAATTAAATGGTTAATTATTCTTATTTAAGGGGACACAGTACGATTCAATTGACACAAATCGATCAAAATATCAAATCTAATTTTTTATAGCCTAAATTATATTTTATATACTTTTCTACAAACTCACGAAATTCGAAAACTCTAAGTTTAAAAAATGCAGAGTTGTGATAACTTTTACGTTTGTTTTTATTCACATCCCAATGGCAAATCAAAACTTTAAACTGTTTTATCTCAGAAAGATAAAATAATTAGAGTGTCTTTTTTCATTTAAAATGCTAATGCTTTTTTTTTTTATTGTGCCTAATTCTTGAAAATGTTTTTCACTTGTTACTGATAGTACATGGAACACAAAAGTTGGTATGGATTTTTCAATCAAAGCAATACTTATTTTTAAAAAAAATAATTAAATTTAGAATTTACACATTTTTTAGGAATTTTCAATAAGCATTCATAAAAAGAAGTAAGAATCATGTTATCATAAAACCCATACCGACTTTTGTTATACATAGTTTGATGTACTTGTAAATCAAATTTCATACATGTATGTTAATTTTTGTAGGAGGAGTAGCATTTTAAAATCATAAGCTTCAAGTTTTTTCCTTAAAAAATTAAATGATTGGCTTTTTATGAAATTTTGAGAGCAAAATGAGGCAACCAAAAAAAGTTATGAAAATCATTAAATTAAAAAAAAAGTATATAAAT
>BMAV01024131.1:0-31676 GCA_019973955.1 Trichonephila inaurata madagascariensis
AATTTTAAAAATTTTTAAAATTTGTTTTTGGAACGAATTGAAATAAATGCAAATTTAAAAATTCCGGTAACCAAATTTTTTAGTGAACTTCTGAATTTACATCCTATATTTTCGTGTTCGGACACATTTCTAAAGTCTTTAGTCTAGTTCAAAACCCGTTTGATCTCAAAGCGTATAGGTTTTTGCATGAAAGTGAAGATTGCCTTTCCTGTAAAAGAATTTGAAGTCTTTTCTCATTGCTTTAAGAGCTTAACAACTAATAGAAAAAAACAGCATAATGTATGTTTCTCCCCTAAAATAATTCCCCATCATACAATATTTTTGGAAAAAAAAGAATCTGTGGTTGTTTGGGTGTGTCGCATTCTTTTGACAAGAAGAGACTTCCACCACCACAGAACTCTTTTCCTCTACGAATAAATGGAATGTTTTTCTCTTGGATACTCTCCCTCAGCTTCATTATCTTGTTCGTCCTCGTCGAGGATACTCTCTCGAGTTTCTTCTCGTCTATCACGTTTTGTGACCCAAAAAGACTCTTCCTGAAAACCAGAGGTACCCAAGACTGGGAAGATACTAGCCGGCTACTAATATAATTATAGCCAGCTTTGACATTCTTCGAGGACGACACATTTTTATGGTTTCTGAGGTGGTGTTTGAGGTCAGTGGGTACTTGTGAAACTAACAGAATTCTTTTTTTTCCCGCAGTATTTAGCCCCACCTGCAAGTAAAAAATTACATTCGCGTGCAAATTTTAAGACCACTGCACGCGTTTGAGTTCTTGAAGTATTTTTGGGGTCATATCATGTTTTCATGGTGAATCATTCTAATGCAGTTAGCTTACGCGTGCTCGTTTAACGTTTCTTGAGGTTAGAAATGGTCAACATAAAAAATGTATTTCTTCTCTCATTTCGTTAGAAGAATAAATCCTTAATGTATCTTGTTCAGAGGGCAAAAATGGCAACCATGATCAAAGATCTAATTTTAAGTGACAACAGATTCCAAATTAATTTTAACAACAGCTTACAATTAATAACTGTAATTGTCAGTAAAATACAAATTTTCGAGAACTGTCCTAAATTAAGAAAAATGAGAACAGGGAAAGATGATGAGAATGATATTTGTAAAATGTCCCAAAAATACCTCAATAAGGTTCAATTTATTTTGTCTACAAAAACTACCAACTGGAGTTTGATGAAGAAAAATTTCCTTCTGTCATCTTTCAAGTTTATTGAGCAGATAGTGTAGAGTATACGGGAAAATAGAGGAAAATTGTGAATGACTGAGAAATATTTTGGGACGCGATATGAGTGATAAAATGTTCTACTAGGAGGGTAGGTGTATGTTCCCCACTTGGAAGAAAATTGAAGTAAATTAATATTAACCGATGGTCTTAAAGTTTTGCAAACGACTGTAATATTAAAGGATTTTGAAGTTTGTTAGTTGGAACGAATTGAAATAAAATGCAAATTTAAAAAAAAAATTTCAGGTAACCAATTTTTAGTGAACTTCTGAATTTACATCCTATATTTTCGTGTTCGGACACATTTCTAAAGTCTTTAGTCTAGTTCAAAATCCGTTTGATCTCGAAAGCGTATAGGCTTTGCTTGAAAGTGAAGATTGCCTTTCCCTGTAAAAAATTTGAAGTCTGTTTCTTAAGATTGCTTTAAGAGCTTAACAAACTATAGAAAAACAGCATAATGTATGTTTCTCACCTGAAATAATTCCCCATCATACAATATTTTTGGAAAGAAAAGAATCTGTGGTGTTGCTTGGGTGTGTCGCATTCTTTTGACACGAAGAGACTTCCCACCACCACAGAACTCTTATCCTCTACGACATAAATGGAATGTTTTCTCTTGGATACTCTCTCCTCAGCTTCATTATCTTCGTTCGTCCTCGTCGAGGATACCTCTCGAGTTTCTTCTCGTCTATCACGTTTTGTGACCCTAAAAGACTCTTCCTGAACACCAGAGGTACCCAAGACTGGGAAGATACTAGCCGGCTACTAATATAATTATAGCCAGCTTTGACATTCTTCGAGGACGACACATCTTTATGGCTACTGAGGTGGTGTTTGAGGTCAGTGGCGTACGTGTGAAACTAACAGAATTCTTCTTTTTCCCGCAGTATTTAGACCCACCTGCAAGTAAAAAAATTACATTCGCGTGCAAATTTTAAGACCACTGCACGCGTTTGAGTTCTTGAAAGTACTTTAGTTTTTTTGAGTCATATCATGTTTTCATTGGTGAAGTCATTCTAATGCAGTTAGCTTACGCGAGTGTCTCGTTTAACGTTTCTTGCAGGTTAGAAATGGTCAACATAACAGGTGTATTTCATTTTGTGTTAGAAGAATAAATCCTTAATGTATCTTGTTCAGAGGGCAAAAATGGCAACCATGATCAAAGATCTAATTTTAAGTGACAACAGATTCCCCATAATTATTATCAACAGCACAATTAATAACTTAATTGTCAGTGAAGTACAAACGTTCCGCAGAACTGACCTAAATTAAGAAAAAATGAGAACAGGGGAAGATGATGATAATGATATTTGTACAATGTCCCATACATACCTCAATAAGGTTCAATTTATTTTGTCTACAAAAACTACCAACTGGAGTTTGATGAAGAAAAATTTCCTTCTGTCATCTTTCAAGTTTATTGAGCAGATAGTGTAGAGTATACGGGAAAATAGAGGAAAATTGTGAATGACTGAGAAATATTTTGGGACGCGATATGAGTGATAAAATGTTCTACTAGGAGGGTAGGTGTATGTTCCCCACTTGGAAGAAAATTGAAGTAAATTAATTTAAACCCGATGGTCTTAAAGTTTTAAAACGACTGTTAAAAAGGATTTTGAAGTTTGTTTTTGGGGAACAAATTGAAATAAATGCAAATTTAAAAAAATTTTTCAGGAAACCCAAATTTTTTAGTGAACTTCTAATTTAATCCTATATTTTCGTGTTGGGACTCATTTCTAAAGTTTTTAGTCTAGTTCAAAATCCGTTTGACTCGGCGAAGGCTTTGTAAAAGAAAAGATTCCCTTTTTCCCCCTGTAAAAGAATTTTTTCTTAAATTGCAAGAGAAAAAACATAGAAAAACAGCATAATATGTTTCACCTGAAAAAACCCCCATCATACTTTTTTTTGAAAAAAAAGAATTGTGGGGCTTGGGTGTTCGATTTTTTTAAGAAGAGTTCCACCACCAAAAAACTCTTTTCTCTACGACATAAATGGAATTTTTTTTTCTGGATACTCTCCCTAGCTTCATTTCTTTTTCGTCCTGTGAGGATAATTTTTTTCCTCATCACGTTTTTTTGACCCTAACCGACTCTTCCTGAACACCAGAGGGACCAAGACTGGGGGGAACTGAGCTACTAATATAATTTTAGCCAGCTTGACATTTTTGAGGACGACACATCTTTTATGGCTACTGAGGTGGTGTTTGAGGTCAGTCGCCCGAAATTTTAAAAATTCTTTTTTCCGCTGTTTTAAAACCCACCTTTAAGTAAAAAAAACTTCGGTAAAAATTTTTAAACCCGACGCGTTTTGAGTTCTTTAAAGATTTTAGATTTTTAAGCAATCTGTTTTAGTTTTGGAACAATTTAATTCAGTTACCTTACACGACTGTCTCGTTTATCGTTTCTTGCATGTTAGAAATGGTCAACATAACAGATGTATTTCATTTCATTTAAGAAGAATAAATCCTTAATTTATCTTGTTCAAGGAGCAAAAATGGTGACCATGATTAAAGATCTAATTTTAAATGACAACTGATTCCCCACATTAATTGTCAACAACACAATTAATAACGTAACTGCCAGCGTTGAAATTTTCCGGACAATTTTCCTAAATTTAAACAAAATGAGAAGGGGGGAAGATGCAGGTCATGTGGTGAGAAGTATATTTGTACATTGTCCTGTATATACCTCAATAAGTTTCAATTTATTTTTTCTACAAAAACCACCAATGTCTGTTTGAGAAAAAAAAATTCTCATGTAGAGATATTGTATGTTGATATTGTTGAGTATATTTGAAAGAGAGAGAGATTGTGTATTAGTGTCTTGAGACACTTATACACTCTTTTTTAATACCAGAGATACCCAAGACATGGAAGCTGAATGGGTGACTTGGTTTGTGAAATTGTCGTCAGGTTCGAAATTGTTCAAGGATGACGCATTTTTTTTTACTTCAGTTGTGGTATTTAAGGTTTGCTACGTACTTGTGTGACTAACATATTATTCTTTGGTCCGCAGTACTTTTACCTACTTGCAAAAATAAAAAGAACAGGATCGCGATGGCAATCGCAAACTTGATGACTATCTCATACGTTTGATAATTTAAACTCGTTAATATTCATTGAGTCATTTCTTGTTTTGATTGCACAGAAGCCAATCGATTGCTATAAGTGTTCTTGACCGTCTTGTTTATCTTTTGTTCGATTGGGTCGCACAGACTGGTATCTTTTATTATGTGTTTGGATGAAAAGGTCTTATTTACTCTTGCACAAGGAGCAAAAACGGCGTCCATGGATTAAATTCTTATTTTGAAAAGAAATCATATTCCATATTAAATTTGAACATCGCAATTTGTAAGCTAATGATTAAGGAAATTGAAAATTTTGTGAAAATAATCCGAAATTGATACAAAACGGTAAATGGATGAAGGTTTGGGTCGTGCTGTGCGAAAAATATTCGTACAACGTGCAGTACCTTTTCCACTGAGATTAAATTAATTTTCTCTATAAAAAGCACCAACATGAGTTTGATAAACAATAAAATCATTTTTGTCAGTTTTCCAGTTTATTGATTGGATCTTGTAGAGTATATCTGAAGGATATAGGAAAAGTGTGAACTATTTTGTAATTTTTCGACTCTACGAAAGTGAAGAAATATTCTATGAGGCTGGAAGGTGTAGGCCTTCGTAATTTCTATGATGGTATGGTAATCAAAATCTAATATCTATGTATGTATTTATGTACTTTAATGCTTTTTTATGAAAAAAATCATTAATTTTTTTAAAAAATCATGTTTTTGCATAAAATTTAGCATATTTAAAAAACTTTCAAAATTATTACAAATCTTTCAGTTCCTAACACATATAAAGATGTTAATATTATTTGAATACATTTATTAGAATTTTCACTAAATACGACAATTGTTATAGTCTATAAAACTCTTCAGAAAACAGCAAAAGGCTAAAAAAAAGTCCGAATTAGCTAATCAAGAAGCTAGAGATCGTGACCTATAAATATGCTGAGTTTAAAAAATGTACAATTAGTAGAAATTTTTTTATACTGTATCAAAATCTTTAAATGTATTTTCTGAGAAACTATGTTTTTCTGCTGCGGTAAAGTTCACTACAGAATTCCTTTATATAGTTTTGAATTGAAATTTTCAGAAAATGTTTTATTTAGTTTTCGCCTTCAGTATAGACTATAATCTAATCTCTGTGTATATATTTTCTTGCCCTTTTTGTGAGAAAATAACGTTATTTTTTGTGTAAATAATTGGTTCTTGCATAAAAAATGACATATTTCAAAAACCTTTAAACGTTTTACAATTCTTATAGCTTCAATCACAGATAATAATATTACTTATGTACTGTATAAATATTATTTAAATACACTAATTAGAAGTTTCAATAC
Source organism: Trichonephila inaurata madagascariensis (assembly GCA_019973955.1). Classification (NCBI taxonomy): domain Eukaryota; kingdom Metazoa; phylum Arthropoda; class Arachnida; order Araneae; family Nephilidae; genus Trichonephila; species Trichonephila inaurata. The sequence goes on from BMAV01024131.1 coordinate 5,643, forward strand.
AAGGTTTATCGTAACTTCAATTTTTCACTAAGATTTCACTCTCAAAATTCCAAATATATCCAAAATTATTTTTAATTTTATGGAAATTGTACTTCATTCCAAGGAAATTCCAAGTTTTATGCCCCATTTCAAATAAAAAAGTATTTATTTAGTTGAAAATTTATATATTTCAAAAACGGTTTTCCGACGGTAGTCACATACCTTAAAAAATTACTTTTAATCAGTTGATTTCTATTAACTATAGTTAAATTATTGTATTATCATCAAAAACTATCGTGTATAAATATTTCGGCTCAATTCAGCGCTTCGAAAATTGAAAAAAATAAAAACTCTTAAAGTTTTGACTTAGGTCCAATGTGATTAAAAGAAATGCATTAATGAAAAAGTACCATAGTATAACTCAAAGATCACCTAGTTAGAAATAATGCTGTAACGATAATTCCAAGGAAGATTCCCTCCAAAAAACCCCACCGTTATGAAATACAAATTATTTAAAAGACAGAATCTGACAACTGTCATGTTGTGAAAATTTACAAGGTGTGACACAAAAAAACGAAATTAAGTTTGTCGATGAAAAAAGAGAGGAGTTGGCACCAACTGTTTTGGTGACATGTGGTTAGTTTCGAGTTAATCGATCCTGCTTGTTGGGAGAACTGCGTCATTGAGTAACTGCATTCTTCCGGGAAAGTGTCGAATCCACATCCTGCTTCTTGTGAAGAAAACATTTCAAATATGAACCGAGGCTCATGGAGAGGAAACTTTGCCTCGTGTGGAGGTTTTCAGGGGAAAGGGTCAGACCTGCTGGGCGCCCAAAACATAGACAAAATTCGTTTTATGAATAGGTTCCCACTCACATCAGTGCTCAAACTGTTAATAAAAACTACTGCATTGAATTCCTAAAAAGACTTTATGAAAAACTATGAAAAAACCACAGTTGTAGTGTGACGGAGGGCACAACAATGCGGCGGGACAATGCACCTGTTCACACGACCCTATCTGTCAAGCAGTTCCTGACCTGCAAAAACATCCTCCTGGTTTGGCCCCATGCGACATTTTTTATTTCCGTTCGCTGAAAAAGAACCAATTTTACTTCAGTTGAAGAGGTTCAGGTAAAAACGGAAAACCTCCTAAAGGGTCTTCCAAAAAAATCGTTCCGGAGCTGTTACCAGTAATGGCAGCACCGAATACAGAAGTGTGAGAATTCTGAACTACGTTAAAGATGATACAGTCACGGAAAACTGATTCTGTAAGTACTGTGATTCATTGCACCAGTCTCGTTTTGTGTGTGTGTCACGCCTCGTACTTATCAGACTGTGATAAAATGCTGCTGGATGGGAATTCATTTGAGTCATCTCAAAAGTAGAGAAGTTTCAACCTCTACTTTTTATCTAGAACATATCTTATTTCTTGAAGTTACCAATAATACAAAAACAAGATTACTGATTTGTAACACATATAAAGACAAAAATACATTAATCGAGGGATATATGTTTCTATTTTTAACCTATTAAATTTCTTTTAAAATAATTAGGTGGCAGTTAACGGCGAAGAAATAGATTAATAGATTCTACATATTTTTCATGATTGTAAATTGTTAATACACAAAAAAGGGAAAAAAACGTGTGTGTTTTTTAATTATACGATAAGGAATTCCTGAATCTATGTGATTTCTTATTTAATTTATGCAGAAAATATAAATAATTAAATGGCTCACTAACTATAAATATAACTCTATTAATATGTGTAAATATTTCTTTTAATTGTTCACATGTTTGATAGAAAAAATTTAAATGTTCAATTTTTTTCGAAACGAAAGAGATCTAGAAGAGGATTGGATACTTAAATATTGCTTACCTAGGATAATAAAAGTAAGTTTCAAAAAGTGAGAAATTATCCTTTTGTTTTTTGTCACTTAAAAAGCATTCTACCCTGTATAGTTTTTTGTACAAAATTAGAGCTATGTAATACATGACAGCGTAAAATTTTAGAAATAATTTACAAACTCGGGAAATTCATTTCAAAGTTTTGCTTCATTCATTTCTAAAATATTTTTTTCTAGGAAACTCTAATCAAATTGTTAAAGTGTAATAAACATCATGTGTTAAATTACTTTGTATTTTTTTTCAAAAAAAAAAAAAAAATGATGAAAAACTTGTGGGATTTAAATATTTTACCTACAAAATGGAATAATTCAACATATTTAATTTATTATGAATATTTTAACGATATATATATTATATTAGAAAAAAACGAATTCCTTGGTTTTGTAGATTTTGAATATAATATCTTTTTTACTTATTCTATGACTTAATAATTAAGGAAACAACTACCTTTCCTCTATATATTGACAAATCAAAATACATGAAAGTGAAATAGCATTCCTATGGTTTATTTGTGAAAATATCGTTTACCCATGTTTATATGAATAACTTTTATTATTATTTTATAAACCAGGTTTTCCAGGTTAATAATTTTATACTTGGTTTCTATATTCAAGCAAATTTTTGTAATGTTGGTTTATTTTGAGTTATCGAAACAAGAATTAGGCTGCAAATACACTTAAAATAAGCACAATAATGAGAGCGTGAGAATTTATCACAAAATATAAGAAGTGGTAATTATTAAACACTTACTTTTCTCACACAAGATTGAATTCACTTGAAAAAGGAAAAAATCTTTGACAAAACGGAAAACAAACGTGGTAGTAACATTTTTTCAGCTTTGCAAATGAAGAACAACAAACAATGAAACAATTTAATAATATAAGTTAATTTTCCTTTGTTAAGCTTCTTTAGTAGAAGTGCATGATTGTTCCCAGAACAATATTTTCTTAAATAATCAAACAGTAAACTTAACAGAGAGAGGTTTTGCAACAGAGAGATGTCAATAACCTACAGAGAATGTTAACTTAAAAATTGAAGTCTGATGTTTGACAAATTTTAAAAATAAAAACGTTTATATAGAACCTAAAATATAGAATTCATTTTAAACAACAAACTCAGATTTCATTTCTTAATTAATCTGAGGATAAAATACCAACGATAAAACACAACATATATAATGAGAGATTTAAAATGTCATTTAGCATTAATATTTTTTTTAAGAGGAAAAAAATTGTTTAAGCAAAATTCGGCATTGTCCAAACGGATGCATAAATATACTCATGTCCAAAATCTAGGTCACCAACATGTTTTTCGTCATCATTTTAAAATAATTAGAGAAAAACTGATAGAGTTTGCATTTTTAAAAATAGTAGTGCAATGTCAACTTTCAGTTTAGTGTCAGTTTTTTTAGAATTGCTGCAATGAGCAGATGGGAATTTTCCTCCAGTTTATATTAAAACAAAGAAGTTAGAGTCTGCAGTGAAAAGGACTTCTCAGGATCGCTTAGAGGATTTCTTGAGATGGAGAGCCGTTGGCAAGCTTGAAGAAAGTCAGTCTCAAGCAGAGTGAGCTGAATGGGGACGTGGCCGCTGTGTCTGGAAGAAGAATTTCAGGCCAACACAGTGTTTCTCAAACTCTAGGGGGGGGGGCGAGCAAATCGAAAATAAAAAGTTACAAAAATTAATTTACTGGAATGAAGTAAAACAAAATACTTTCTGATATAATAAAAAAATACAGATTTACATTGATATGATTTATTATATCATTTGGTGAAAAAAGGTCATCAAAAATAAAACATTCTACTTTGAACGCTCATTAGCTATCTTTGATCCTATAACTTAATTAAAAATATTTTGTTTGCTTTGCTGTAATCCTACGATGAGAGATTTTTATTACGTTTCTTTTAACCTAAAATATTAATTTTGCTGACTTTCGAACTTACTGGTATGGTTATCTGCGTCCCTTTTTTTTAAGGAAGTTGTAAATTATGTAATTCTGTTGCGCTTTTTTCAATGTGAAAGAGTTTTATGATACATGGATAAGCATATTGAGCACTTTGAAGGATTAATTGGCCAAGATTTATTTTTATGAGTATTCTGAAACATATAATACATAAATCGTTAATTCTGGGAAACTGTTTATTTGTTACCAATGACCTTGACATAATCCTCCAACATGATAGTCTTAATGGGAGCTAAAATTAATTGATCACATATCTCCTTTTTTGGGAGTGGCAAACATTTTTTTAGAATCTTAAGGTACTGGTTTTGACCAAGTTCTCAGCGCGACCACTTTTGTTCAAAAATATTTTCTTGAACATGGTGCATTTTCCCCTATAAATAACTTAGTGGTTTTAATTGTGATGTTGTACGACTGATTATGGTTTATAAATGTAAATGAGCAGAATATAAAAAAAGAATTGGGCATCTGTGATCTCTCTGAAAGGAAATTGAAGCTGATCAAACAAGGGAAACACTTGCTAAAATAATGCATATTAATCATGTTAGCGAAAGTAAATTTGAGAAAATCAATAAACATGAAACGAAAGGAAAATTTTCCATAGCTACATTAAGAACTCTATCAAGAAAAATATTGAAGCCCTAAGTGTACCGCAAAATGCCCTTCGCCCAATCAAAAAGACACAAGCAAGAAAAAGTTCAACAAGATATTTGTCGATCATCAAAGAACATTAAAACTACAATAACGTTAACAAAACGCGACAGTTTTGCTTTCAAATAACTTTCCTGTAATATTAGCGAAAAGTGTCTGTGATTTGTGTCCTTTATTAAGGTCACGCACATTTGGAACAATTTAGTTCAGTTTTATTGGATTTTTTCTCAAATTATGAAAGAAAAACTGAAAAGTCCTTGAAATAGGTAAGTATATTTTCTCTTAGTTAAATTATTCATTGAAATTGGGATTTTTATCGTGTAAATTGAAAATAATTATAAAAAAAAGAATTGGGGGGAGTCACTCCCCGTGACCATTAACGTTAGTATCGAGTGCACACCTGATCCCGGGCTAAAACATTTTGAAGTTTTCTCGCTTTAAATAATAAAAATAACACAATTGTTATTCATTGGAATTTTATATTCTTTTTTTATTACTTAACATTTATTCTAAATGCTAATTTTGAGAGGCTTAAAATTACAGTTCGTTCAAAACCGTTTATAATATGAGTGTTCATTTCAATAAATCATTTTACATTTTTGTATACATTGTCATGCACTTGGTTTTACTCTCCTTACAATTAAGCTATTATATCAAGAATAATATATTATCATTTTTAAAAAAATAAACTCGTGTTAAGAGTGGGTACTTCAACCAGTATAAGAACAAGTTTAATAATTATTAGTGACTTCCATGGGCTTGTCTTGCAGAGCAAAGTTTTCAAAGGAAGGCTAAAAATTAAAAATTGACACTCTGAGTTATTTTTTGATATTTAACTCAGATCTATATTTTGTCTTCAAAGTAGCCATCGCAGAAAATCCTCCGTATTCACAAAGGTATGATGTTGAAAATGGTAATAGTATACGAAATGCTTTTGTTTTCAGTGCAGAAAATTCAGCATCCACCTCTATCCAGAATTCAAAGAGTGATTTATTTTACCAAATTGCCCTTTAATTTCGTCACTGGATGTGAAATCTATGAAGATCTCTTTTTAGGCAGTTGAGAGCCCTTCTGAAGTATTTTGAAATGGATCCCTAACCCATTCGTAACTTGCTATCAATTTGCCCTCGTCTTTGTACTTGTTGATGCTTTATTATCGTCGAATGCTCGCTGCGATTTAAAAATATATCTATGATTTTGTTTTAATCCACTGCCGTAAATACTTAATACCGTGAATTATAATTAACGCGGGGAATTTAAATTTACATTCAAGAGTTCGGTACCCTAATCGTTCGGCCAAGACTGACTAGAATTGCAAAGTACAGCATTTTAATGTTTTGTGCAGACGTCTGTTAGGTTGCCTAGACTCACTGTCGTTTGCGAGGATCCAGATGAAATGGATATGAAAAAAGGGGCAACATAGATTGGTTTTTTTTATAATGACATTTGTACTTTTAGAAATAGATCTTGAAGGAAATAAATCTTTAATTAAATATTTTTCCAATCTGTTTAAATTTAAAAAATTAGAAAAAAAAATAAAAAAATTAACCTATTATTTAAAAAGTAATTTCTTAAAATATATATTACTTAAGGTAACATATATAAAAATTTAATACTTATCTTTTTAAAACTAAATTTAAAGAACAAGTTTAAAAAGTATTAGCGACTTCCATGGGCTTGTCTTGCGAGCAAAGTTTTTAAAAATTGACCCTCTGAGTTTTTTTTTCTATATTTAGCTGATATCTATTTTTTTATCTTCTAAGCACCAAATTTTTAAATATGTTCCAATTTAAAATCAGAGAAAGGAAAAATAATAATTTTATCCTATTATTTAATTTTTTTATCTTTTGCTTAAAAGTAACATATAAGAACATATAGAGAAAGAAAAATAACATAATTAACCTATTACTTAAAAGTATATATATTTATATAATTTACTTAAAATATCTATTACTTAAAAAGGGAACATATGTAAAAATTTAAACTTTTTTTATTAATTTTAGGATAATTAAGATCATATTATAGCTTTAGCGTCAAAGCACATTATTATTGCATTCGATATATTATTATTATTATATAAGGGGGCGCGATAAAAATTATGATTGAAAATTGGGTCGCGAGTATTGAAAGTTTGAGAAGCACTGGGCCAACAGAGTCTACAGTCGTCTTGCAAAGGTTATCCTTTACACCCGGTGTTAGATTAGTCAGAAATAAGGCTCAACTACGGAATGAGAGCTGAAAATGGGTATAGACCTTTATTTGGGCACTCTAAATGTTGTCTCAAAAGTCTTATAAAATCTCGTGTCCGCGTCTTAAGGTCAAAAATCAAAAAGTCGGGTTTTTTCAAATGTCTCTTTTCCTATGGATTAATGATATTTACATTTAATATAAATAGTATAGAGAATATAATTTTCTATAACTTTTGTTTGAAACATTGTTTATACATCAAACCATTTTTGAGATAAAGCCTTTTGAATACGCAGCGCTTATCTATCTACAGCATAATGCAAGATCAACCGTGAGTTACATGATATAATACGCTGTATAAAGTCTAGAATCCTTAAAAATATCTGTCATTTAATTACATGTACCTCATCTGTACATGCAATTAAAAATAGTTAACTGAAATTACAGACTCTAACTATATTTTAATATATGCTAATTACATTTTAAGTGGAAAAAAAATGAAGTACAACTTCTTTAAAATGTATAAACCTTCCAATTTGTTTCTTTCGGTACAGAGAGATTATAACTGGACCTGCGGACCCCTATTATACGAACGTTCTATTTATATCTAGTTAAAAGACAAATGTTTAACTGTATAGTAAAGACAGATTCCCTTTTCAACAAACCAGTTTCTACTAGCCCCGTTTATTCGTTTGTTTTAAATTGAATTTTGGCAACGACAGACGTAAACTTTTTAGAGTTATGGCTGATTTGTGTTTCACATGTAAGGAATCGTTATCACAAGGTGATCCTGTTAATGTAGTGTGTGGTTTAAAAACTTTGAAAGCAGCCAGTATCGAACGAAATGACGGTCACATAGATTTTTTAAATTCTTCAACCCCCGAGATTGTACATACCGAGTGCCGAAAAGTGTACATTAGTAAAAATTCCTAAGTACCTCGTAAAAAAGTGAAGCGTTTGATTTCAAAAAGCTCTGTTTATTTTGGGATCAAGTAGCTGATGAAGCAACAGAGAATAAAAAAAAGAGAAGTACAGGAGCAGGAGCAGTAATGTGAGTACTCTTGAATTTAAAGACAAGGTTTTAAAAAAAGCAGAACGTAGTGATTCTATAGGAGAATTAGCGAAAGATCGCGTATATACTTTGTATGATTTGATAGCTTCTGAAGCAAAATATCATACTCTCTTCTAGACTAATTTCTTAAATCGACTGCCATCTACTGAAAAGAAGCCTCGTCAAGATAATCAAGTCTCAGAAGCTATGGCAGAGATTTTTAATTACATCGAAAATCACGATGATTCGCAATTTACATTGAAAGAGCTCAGAGATGTCCTGACGGGGTATGTACCAAATGATAAAAATACAATTACGAGACTTCGCGAAAAAAGTATTTGACATATATAATAATTACAACAAAAGTAAAATTTTTTTACAGCCTTTTTTTGAGATAACAAGCAAATATATTATAAAAAAAGCGATATGATAAAAAAAAGGATCCCAAAAAGAAAAAAAGGTTATGTTGTAGAAGCTGACCCTTTTATTCGTGATGACATTTGGTCATCTATCGTTGAAACAAAATCTCGCCCACCCCCAAGTAAATTGTTAATCAAGGAAAATAAAAAGAAATAAAAAAAAGTTGTTGCATTTTTACAGGGTCATAAAAAAACAAAAAAAGAAAAAAACTAATTCAAAACAAAATGCGTCAATAATCTCAATAATGGCTTTTAAAAGAAAATCATTTTCATCACAGCTACTTTAACCTTTCGTATTTCTTCATAGAAGATATAGATCTGAAAGACGGGGGGTATTATATAATTGGGATTTGCAGCTTCGTATGGTAAGACTGTACAGTACGAAATTTCAATAGTTTACCATCCACAGCCTCGTATTTTATCATCGGAATCAGGCACACTAGTACGATATCTTGGAGATATAATGCCGATATAAATGTTTATACTCTTGATGGTAATAATACTCTCCATGTTATGGGGATAATTAAGATTGTTATCAAAAGATATATACGACCGTATAAAAAGATATACAACCCAAACCAAGTGCAAAAGGTTAACAGCAATACACAAAAGTCTCTTCTAGCAAGAAAACCAATTGTATTTGGGAAACAGCAGAATTCAAGTCAAAATCCTGATGATTGGCATTAACAGAAAAATTTTAACGGGTTCATTTTTGTGATTATACGGAAAGTGTGGAAAAATATTTCATTTTTTAGGTGGAATGCTTCTCGAATACTCAAAAAAAATAATAAGGACTTTTTTTTTCCCGGTTATGTTTTTTTTCTTTTATTGATCATCCTGAAAAGAAACTAGATAAATTTATACTATTTTTACATTTCAAATATTGCCAAATTACATGGCAAAAACGTGTTTTTTTCTTTTGATCAATCTTTTACTCTGAAATTACTACTCTAAAAAGGAAATTCGTATCTGTTGATACCACGACAAAAACAGGCTAGATGATGTAGATTTCTGAATATAAAAACAGCTATTGAAGAATCGGAATAACATAAGACACCGTCATAAAAGAAAATATATTGATTTCTCCGCTTTCTTTTTAATTTGGGACGTACTAATCACATCAAAAGTGTTTTTTAAAAAAGTTGGCAAAGGGAATGTTAAAACTCAAATATCTTTTACAAAAGTTTTGATAAAAAATCTGCATTGTAAAAGCCCTTTTATTTTTTCCACATTTAGTGGCGACACAATCTTCATTCTTTTTAAAAAAAGGGAAAAATTTTTTATTAGAATATTGGACAATCTTCCAATTTGGGTAAACTAATCAAAAAAAAAGAAAAATTTTCCCAATAATTGTATAAAATGATATTTCTAAATAAAAATATAATTAAAAATTACTTGCTTTATTTTTTTCTACTTAAAGTGTATTTAGCATATATATAATAATAGAATATAATTGAAAAATACTCTAAACATATCTGTCAACAACTTTTGAGCTATTCGAACAGTGTAGTTCAAGAGTTAGTTATAAAAGAAATGTATACTTGATTAATCAAATCTATTAACTAAATGCAATGTAATAATTAATAAAAAAAATTCCAAATATTTTTAACTCCCATATTTTTGGGGTTTAAAACTTTAACAGCGTATTATATCAAACTAACGGTCTATCTGCATTATGCTGTAGATACTAAGGGTGCCGTTCGACGCCCTCTATCTCAAAATGGTTTGATGTATAAAAAGTTTTCAAACAAAAAAAAAATTATAGAAAATGTTATTCTCACAATATTTATATTAAATGTAAAAAAATTGGCCATAGGGAAAAAGAGACATTTTAAAAATCTATTTTTTGACCTTAAATATCTTAAGACACGGACACGAGATTTTATGAGACAACATTTAGAGTGAAAAAATAAAGGTCTATACCCATTTTCAGCTTATTATCTCTTATTCCGCAGTGAAACCCTAATAGGACTGTCTAGTACGTTACTGTGACTGCATCCCCGGAAAGAAACGACGAAACCTCGGGGCACCACAAAAGGGTGGCGAGTGCTTTTCAGTGGTAAGTCCAAATATACCAGACAAAGTGATTCTCGTCGAGTTTACCTGGATCTTGCTTTCATCCCTCTTCTCATAAAATCGACAGATTTGTGCAAGGTCTTTTTTGTGGGGGCGGCATAAAGTTGGGTTTTCGTGTACCACAGTACGTTTTTTGACGGGGACATAACTCAAAACTCTATAGGATGGGTCTGGTAGCCTATGGAGGTTTTTCGGTGCTATGGCCTCGACTACATTTTTTATTTGAAATGCGCCCCACATAACTCAAATTGTTGATGAATTTCATGAAGGAGCTGAAATTCACCGTATGGATTGTCCCCCGATGTCTCTGAATTATAATTGTATTGAATAGGTTTGGGGTGGTCTAGGAAAAGCCATTTTTTGGCATAGCTCTCATCCTAGGCGACCCCTCCCCCTCCCTAAAGGAAATTAAAATCCCGCTTTTGGGAAAATGGGTTTTGTTGCCACGTGTACTTTTTGACACCCTCATAAACAATATGCCAGCTCGTTGTGAGGCTTATATATCTTTGTGGCAGTTTCACACTTCATATTAAACAAACTTTTACACAGTTAAATGCTTTATCTCTAATTCATAATTTCCCATGTTTTGATAAAAACTTTAGCTTAATTCAAACTTAAAATCTTTTCTATATTGTTATGTTGCTATATTCTTTTTCATATTGTAACAGGTTTCTGTTCTAAAGTTCGTAGCAACACACTGAATAGTCTATGAGTTTTCTCAGATTTTATTTTTGTTACCTTAATTTTGGACCTGAATATACTTTGTATAGTTTTAGAAGAATTTCCTAAAATACTGAGGTATCTAACTTGAACTACATTAACAACGAAAGCTGAATCATACACATAAATAATTCCAAATACGGAGTGAATATTATGTAATTAATCATGATCATAATATTAGTTCCCTAGAACAGAAAACTTAAAATGTAAGCAAATGAATAAATACCAAAATTAAAGCTACTCAACCTAACCTGAATTCCCATGTTCTATGCATTCATAATCGAATGTTTCTGCTTGAATCGCTTCAGTTGGTGGAATCAGAACAAATCATCTTTAAGATTATGCTGTTCTTGGTTCCTTATTCAACTTCACCACGTAAAGTTGAAAAAAAGTAGAATAAAAAGCAATATAGTAACAAAGGAAGATAGAGCTAATTTGCAATCGAAACAAAATAATCTAATTAAAAAAAAATTAATGGTGCTTTTCAAAATATGCCATGAAAATGAGGCTCTTTCACAAAAAGTAACTTAAATAGGAAACATGAACAAAGGACTATGAAAGAATAAGAAAAGATGTGAGCTCTATGCAGGGTGTATGAGAACAGCGGTTACAAACGTAGAGGATAGGAAATCACGTTCGAAAACGTGGTCATAAATGATTTCCTGGCACGGTAGAGACGACACAAAACACAAAAAAGACGGGATTTGAATAAAAGGAGAAAAATGTTATTGTCATTTGTAGAGCAAAAGATTAAATAAAAAGAACATCAAACAGACAATAAGGGCGCACGTAAAGAAATGGGGAGCACGCCGTTAGTATATATAATCCGCTAGACAGTTCTACGGGAAATGCCGACATGACTGGCAAGAACCGGCTTACTGGTACCGGGATTGTTCTGTACGGGATCCAGCACTGTCTACCTCGTTGCTTAGCATTCTTACTCTACGCTCACAATCCTGCGTGTCCACGATAAGACATCCTCTCTCGAATAATCGTTGGGGTAAGCGTGCAAAGAAGTCTTGGATAGGAGTTTATTTTGTGGGTGCAGCGTTTGGCTTACAATCGACAATGGCTGTTCTTTGCAAGCAGTGGACCCATATGTCAGATACGGGGATCAAGAGATAGATACCGAGCTCAGCGTTTGTGTAGCGTTTCATTTTACAACCATTCTCGGCAGGCGAAAGAGTCGTTGGGGGGATGACCAGAGGACTTTGCTCTTTCGAGCCTTAACCTCTCATCATTAAGATTTTGAATGACTTTGATGTTATGACTCTTGCCCCTTGTTAAATTAAATTACTTAAAAAGTAAAATAGACTTTTAAGTCTAAGAGTCTAAGTCCCTTTAAAAGTAAAATAGACTTCGAATAATAAAAATAAAAATTAAAAATTCATAGTGCTTGAAAATTTTAGTCAAAATCAGTGTAAGACCGAAAATGAAATCAGAACTCAGATCTGTGGGTGGGGCTTAGTCTAACCGATGGGGGAGCAGCTAAGAAACTTAATCGTAGAATTTATATATAGAAAAACTTCTTATATAAGAAATACAGAAAAAACAACTTTTTTACAAGCTATAAAATAAAATGCATGAAGAAAATTTATAAAGGATCATAGAAAAAAAATTAGATCAGAAATATAATTTTTCAGGAAAAACAGAGAAATTTTGAATAAGAACGATTCTTGGGGATATAACATGAGGCTAGTCGTTCGGAATCCGCTTTTCTGACCCCTAAGCCATATTTGGCCCATGAAAACACGTATAGTAAGCTCTGGCGGCAGAAAAGAAGCTTCACAGCAAGAGTGGTAGCAAAAAACTGCGCGTGCGCATGCACCGTCATCTTTAATGTTCGGTTTATGGAGCGCCATCTATCGCGTACTCCAACCAAATACTTTTTAACATTTTTGCTGTACTAAGAATTATTTTTTCTCCTCTTATTCTTGTTCTATCTTTGTTGTGTTTTGTGTCCTCACTACCGCATCAGAAAAGTGTTTCCGACCATGCATTGCTGTAAGATTTCCATTCATTTAGGCGTACTCTGTCCTGAAAGTTTGTAAACGATGTTCTTTGTTCTTTTCCCTGTATGTTCAAGCACCACTTAACAAATAAACTTCAGTCTCAGGAAAGATGCATGTGCTTTATCTTAAAGCTGCCAAATAGAATGGAATAAATTTATTATAATGTAGGTTATTTTTAGAAAAAGGCGTTATTATTCTCTGTAATAAAAGTATATTGATAGATACGCAGACTTTTACAGCTATATTTCAAGAAGCTGTATTTTCAGAAATGCAGAACTTTTTTCTGAAAAAAATTACGTCTGCCAGTAACACATGAAGGACATATCCATACCCACAATTGTATGAATGCATAAATACTGAAGAGGTCAGTAAATTACAACGTAGGTAGAATAACGTGTTATAAAATCAACGATGTCATTATTCAAAAACAACAATATTTTCAAATAAATCTTGGTTTTTGTTTACAAGAATGACTCGAATTGTAAAATATTTAATAAGTTTTGGGTAACACAACGCACTATCTTATAAAACCTAATAATAAAACACACAATGGATAACTTAATAGATCTAACTATTAAGCATAAATATAATGGAATATTTGTGAATCCGATATTGGGGTTTTAAATTTTAAAAAAACCAAATTTTAAATGAAAAGGAATAGTATGTCTTCTTTTTTCCTAACACTGGATGTTCGTTATTGGTCATAATAAATATAATCGTAGAGAAATAAAGAGCAATCAAAACTAAATTGAATTCTACCAAATACTAAAACAAATATTTTCCGAACATTGGGTACTATTCATTTGATGTACGAATCAGCTTAACATACGCAGTATACTACAAAACTATATATTTTTATCCTATTTAAGTAGTGAGAACCTAGTACAAAAATTTTGAAGTTGATTTTAAAAAATAAATATGTAAATAAGTTGTAATTATTACTCAGTATAAAGTTGTAATTATTACTCAAAAATACTTTAGCTATCTTTATAAAAATTTATTTTGCGTATTTTGCTTTCAATCTTCAAAAGAAAAAGAATAGGTACCTGCCATATAGTAATATTGATGGCTTAAAATAATATCTTATTTATAGGTATCAAGTACCTAGCAATTATTTATACTAATGTGTAAAAAGCTTTTATTCACTCTGTTTAAAATTTGTTTCGAGATTTATTTTTCAACCATTACCAAAGTGCTATTAAATATGTATTGATATATATTATGGAAGTATTTAATTTTCCTTTTTTATCTGGTGAAAGTTCTTCGGTTCCATTTAGTTTTCTACCTTTGGTAAGTTTGTCTTTATACGTATTTCTGTAATGTAACGTATTTTTATGTCAAACTTGAGAGCTGTGATATCATAAATAAACCTATTGTCAACAGTGAGGTTTTAAGGAAATATAATTTGATGAAAATATTTCAGAATAAGGGAACAAATGTTGTATGTTACAAGAAAGGAAATAGATAGGTGAAAAAATATCGCACTAAAGAAGGTTAGGGTTAATGGCTATGATCCTCTTAACTTAAGTCGACATTCAAATGATTTAAGGAATTCCTGATCTGGTTTTCTTGAAGAAGCATGAAATAAAAGCATAGCCAAAATTATTTAAATGAATCTATTCCTTCTAAAATTTCTTTATTTCAGAATATTTTTTGGATAACATAACTGGTATGCATAGTTGCTTAAAAATAATTAATAAACTAACATAAGTATAGAATGTCTTATGAAAAATAAATCGAGTTTTTTCTCCTTTACTAGTGTTTAAAATTTGCTATTTTCCACGTTACTCGTACACAAAGTGAAAATTAGTCTTAATTTTCTAAATTGTTTGTCCTTTTTAAATATAACCAAGTTCTCTTTTACCTCTAGTACTTTTCTTTTTTTTTTGAAGTTTTGTGTTTGGAAAAAGAAACAAATTCAAAAAGAGGGCTCCTTAGGTTGGCATTGCTGGTGAAAAAGGCTTAATACAAGAATCTGTTCAAGACTCCAATGGAAGGAATAATCCATACGTTTTAGAATCGCGACTAATATGGAATCAAGGAACTTTCAGTGTTTGATCAAGCTGATTGTATTAAAACTTAATTGCTTTTCTCGTGGTTTGACTCGATGCTGTGTACTTAAAAAAAAGAATCGGATTTTATAACTCAAAAATACTAATTAAAACTTACTTTACAGCTGCATTTGATCCAATAATCTCATTGATTGCATGAACTGGGAATTATCCACGTTGATATGATCTCCTTTGCATTTTTGATTGAGAAATATCTGTCGTAACATCACCCGAACAGTATAATAGGAATAACAGACGATATATATATTCAACACATTTTACGTTTGAGAGTGATAGCAACAAGAAAAAAAATTAATTGAAATTAATAGCCAAAAATGTCATCTTAAAAGGAAATAAATTTGAATAGACTTCTCAGTTAGATCTAAAATAGCTTTCATGGTACTTTTCAAGAATTTTTGTGATGGAGTTTCTCAAATTCTATGCAATTTTCCATGTCATATCCGAAGTTTTAAAAAAATGAATAGGAGTTTGGAATATAGTTTCAGTCTCTTTTGATAAAAGTTCAAGCAGAAAATACATTTACTGTAACTTATATGAATTCAAAATATCGATTTATATTAGTTTTTACAGAAAATTTCTTTGCTTTGAATTAACACTAGAATGCTCACTCAGGGTATTTCTACACTTGTAATTCGGGAATATTTATTTCCTTCCAATCTCTACAAGAATTAATGATTAGATAATTTAGTATCTATCTAGAAAATCAAATGCTACGTGTACCACGTTAAGTCGGAGTACTACAAATTTATAGAGCAATTTGGCAATCATTACCCATTCTCATAAAAAAATTTCTCAATTGGAAACCATGTCGTTTTCAAATTCCTTTAAGAATAAGAACTAAGAATGATTTACACAAAAGCTGTCAAGAGAACGTTACGTCAGATGAAAAGATTTTTAAGGAAAAGCGCGCATTTTCATTTTAATGAAATATTTAGGGACCATCATTCTGTGTCAGAGAAGTTAGACATTTCTGAAGGTAATACTTGCGACCAAAATGGCTTCTTAAAGGCAAACTGGGCAGAGAGACTTATTTTTAGTAAAGAGACACAATGCACTCCATGACATTTAGCTCTGAATGAGATGAGTGCAGAATTTAAATGAAATTGAACTTTAGGAATGTTTCCATAGTACGTTGCATATTTTTTCGATTTTTTGTCTAAATTGTTCAGTTAAGTTCTTTACGCAAGCTGAGACTTTGATACTATTTTTCATTTCAAAACAATCGTTTTTTAGTAATTTATCTAATTTCATAACATACATATTTCACCACTCACTGCATTTCTTGTAACTGCTGGTAAGTTTAAATTCAATTTAGGCGCCAAAAGCATTTCTTCCATTTAACCTTCGATCCATCAATCTAAAGGAATATAATATAAAAAAATAAATAGAATATTCTCGAATAATATAAAACTCATTGATGAATAAAACTTATTGGCGCAGTTATTTTATGTCTAGATCAGAATCTTATTCTTACTTTTGGAACACAAGTCAGTCAGTAGCTTTTTTAGAAGTCACTCTTTTTTAAATGTGAATACACATTAAAAACTATTCAAAATTTTTAGTTAAAGGATCCACACAAAAATTAAGCATAGAACGTGTTAATTTTACTTTGTTTTCATTAAAAGTACTACAAATAACGCATGAAAAGACTTTCCTAGAACAATTACTTAAACTAAAGCTTTTACATTCATATTTAATTTTATAATTATCATACGTTAAATTAATGTTTCTTTATTTAAAAAGAAAGAAAAGGAATTTGATGCAATATTAGGTGTGTTAAGGGTTTTAGTTAAAATAAGTTATTAAATACACCCAATTTAATATTAATGAGGATAATCACATTATTAAAAGGGATAGTATTTTCAAGATACTTCCATTTCTGCTAAATTTGAAAATTAAAGAGGGAATTGATTTTTCTTCTTCATATTGACGAATAAAATTCATTAAAATGAATTTATATGGCTTGGTTGCGAGGAATATCGAACAACATATTTTTAAGAATATATTATGTTATAAACGAGAAGAAAAAAAAAAAAGATCCCGAAAATAATTTTAAATTATATAAATATATCCAAATAAATGTTTATAATGTTAGTTTACTTTGTCTTATCGAAATAAGAGTTCCGAATGCAACTTAAATTAAATTTAAAAACTGCGGTAATTAGCAAACTAATTTAGCATGAAATATTTAAAGTGGAATTTATTTAACACTTACATTACTTACCCAAGATTGAATTTACTTGAAAAAGGAAAAGTCATTCAAAAAATTGTAAAATGAACATAGAAGTAAAATTATTTCAGCTTTGCAGATGAAGAACAACAGCACAAATGACACAAACAAAGAAACGATTTAATAATACTGAGGAATCTTTCATTGTTATGCTTCTTTAATAGAAGCACATGATTGTTCCCAGAACAATTCATTCAAAATTTCAAACAATGAACTTAACAGAGATTTTGTAACATAGATAGTTCAATAACCTTCAGAGAGTACGGTCAGAATGCCTAAGACATTAATCCTAAGGTCTTGGGCCTCACATATTTTAACTATAAGATATATTCTAAAATATAGAATTAAGTTTACAATAACAGTTTAGATCCCATTTATATTTCTTATTTTAGCATATCAGTAAAACACTAACAATAAAAAAATACAGTACAAAATGAAAGTGTGCTTTATTTTACTTTCTTTTTCAAAGGAAAATAATTCCTTTGACAAAAAGTGCAGCATGTTTCAAATGGATGCGTAAAAACTTTATATATATACTTACAATAATTTTCGAAATTATTCAGACGTCAAATTTTAATTACAATAACAACGTAAGATGAATACATTGCAACACATAATAATTTTAAATACAGGGTGAAAATGTTAAACTGAATTTTATTCAGATTACTAGTTTCTTAACACAGAAAACTGAAGATAAAATAGAATATAAATAGAATAAAATAAATTAGAGTAAAATAGAATTAAAATATGAAATTGGCCAAATAACCAAAATTATAGCCAATTTCTAGCCAAAATTCTAACGTTAAATGCGTTGATAATCAAAGATTTGTACCTACACACTGTATCTGATGGAATTAGCACTTTACATATCATCTTTCGGGTTAGGCTGTTCTTAAATAATTATTCGATTGTATCACGTACGTTAAACTGAAGTTAAATCGAGAAACAGAACAAAAATGTAATGGAAAAGCTTCTTGAACGAAGCTGATAATGAAAAAAAGATAGTAAATAGGTTTGAGAAGCTATAGAATCTACACTCTGAAGAATCATTATATGGAATTTAATTCAATGTGAATTGAACCTTTTACGAAAACACATTCATACGGAAAACAGGACAACATTTCGTATAAAATAACCAAAAAATACGAAACTAAGAACACTAAATATATTAAAGCAAGGTTCTGAACTGAGAAATTTCAGTAAAAGGAAGAAAATATTTGTTTTATCTTAAAGGAAATACCTTAAAGCAGGAGTTCTCAAACTGTGTTCCGAGGAACCCTGGGGTTCTATGAGGCATACCCTGGGGCTCCACAAGTCGCAACGAAAAAGTCGAGAAGAAATAAATATGTATTCAAAATGGATTTACGTACTTTATCAAGTTTATATAGTTACAAGCTCGTAGCTCGTCCTACTCATTAAAACTGAAAATTTTATTTATAAATAATAACTTAATTATGCAACACTTTTTTTAAACTTTTATTATATTATAATAAATTAATATTAAAAAAAACGCTTTATATATATATACACTGCTGACCACTGTAAATATAACACCCTGAAGGAAGCATGCAAATAACATGAAAATTACAACATACATTAGCGGAGGTGAGATATGCAAATGATTAGAATTTCAGCGCAGCCACACATCACGCGCGCCTGTGGGGCCACATCAAAGCGCTATTTAAGGCTTGGAGATTTCGACGATTTCAAGTTCGGCAATTGTGTTTTTCTTGAGGTTTTTTCAAAAAACGATCGGTTATGTCTCGTAGAAAACAGTGATCAGCTTTTGATCAAGTATCCGAGTTCAACAGAGGAAGGATAGTGGCCTACCGTGATTGTGGATTATCTTTCAGGAAAATCGGTAGTCGTGTTGGACGAAACCAAACAGCTGTAATGTGGATATGTGACCGTTGGATGCTGGAGGGTACGATGGACCGACGTGGTCGATCGCATCCACCTCAGTGCACCACTTCACGTGAGGACAGGCAAATTGTGCGAATGGCAGTGACGGATTGCTCAGTCACATCATGAGCCATGGCACATCACATTGAGTCTGTAACGCATCATTCAGTGTCTGCGCGTACCATTCGACGCCGTTTACAGCAGTGATCTGTCCGCAAGACGTCCAACGCTTGGTCTACCCTTGACGCAGAACCACAGACGTCTCCGCCACTAAGGGGGCGATAAAAGAGGGATGTGGGTGGCAGAATGGAATGAAGTTGTCTTTACTGGCGAGTCACGCATCTGTCTGCAACACCACGATGGTCAGATTCGAGTCTGGATACACCATGGAGACAGGATGCTGAACAGCTGCGTTATGCACCGTCACACTGGTCCTGCACCGGATATCATGGTATGGGTCGGTATTGGATATCACTCTCGCACTCCTCTAGTACGCATTGCCGGTACTTTAAACAGCCAGCTCTACATCTCCGAGGTGTTGGAGCCAGTTGTCCTTCCTCATCTTCAGGGCTTGGCCACAGCCATATTTCAACAGGATAATTCACGACCACACGTGACACGCATTGTCCAAAGGGTCTTCGTCAATCACCAGATTGAACTGCTTCTCTGGCCGGCTCGCTCTCCGGATCTTTCGCTGATAGAAAACATGTAGTCCATGGTTGCTCAACGATTGACCCAGATTTCACCCCCAGTAGCCACACCAAATAAACTTTGGCAACGTGTGGAAGCTGCTTGGTCTGCTGTACCCCAAGAACACATCCAAAATCTCTTTGAATCATTGCCGAGGCGTGTGGCAGCGGTGATCTCCAACAATGGCGGCTACTCTGCCTACTGATTCTGGCAGGAACCACACTTCACAGAAGTCTATAAATGTAACCATTTGATACTTGGTCAACATGTTATCTACGAAATAAATTTTGTTGTGCTATCTCTTGTCTTTCTTGGTGTTGCATTTACGGTGGCCAGCAGTGTAGATACTTCCTACTAGATAGAGAATATTCTACTGTTTACTATCTTGAGTTCCACGAGATCATTTCTACTCATTAGTTAACAAAATGCCTTGCAAAACTAAATAATTTTCTAATGGAATATTCACCTTTTTGTATTTGTGGTAAAAACATCTTTAATGAAGGAAAAGAAACAAGTGATCAACATATCAACAAAATTGATGCTCTAATATAAATTTAATACGAACAGCATCTAAATTTTAGGATGAAAATTCATACGAAATACACGAGTTTTCTCATACAGCTATAAACATTTTAATGCTATTCAGAGCATTGTTTTTAAGTGAAATATATTTCTTAACGTGAGTGGCTAACTCTAAATAAGTAATGTGATTGTATTTAAACTCAATAGACTTAGATTTCGACATTTTGTGTGAAAAAAGTAAAAACGTAACCAAGTTATTAAATAATGCATGGATAAGTGACACTTGGATCACAAATTAATATTATTAATGAGTAAAATTATACTAAAAAATTAGATTATAATTCTTTAATAATAAATGCAATACTTTTTTTAGTTGCCTTCACATGAAGTGCCCGTAACATGTTGATCGACTTTAAATATTATTTTAAGATATATTTTTCGAACTATGTGTTTGAAAGAGGGTTCCACGAAAGCGCATTCAAGCTCTAGGGGTTCCATAAGGTGGAATAGTTTGGTAACCACTGCCTTAAAGCTTCCGAGAACGAATATAATGGAATAAGTTTATTTAGATGAAGGTTAAGAAAGAAAAAACATATCACTTAAAAATATACATATATTTTTACAATAAAAATATATTGATAAATACGTATACTTTTACAGCAATATTTCAAGAGATAAAAAGTCTTGTTTCCCTGAATGACAAACGAAATACAGAACTTTTACCTATGTCTGGCAATAACATACGAAGTAGAAAACTTAGAAAGTAGGAGGAGTACGGAGAGTATTAAGATGCGTAGAAGTGTTGAACGAGTCAGTAAATTACTCATCTTAAGTAGAATAATGTATCATAAAGACAACGATGCCACATCGGGCAAAAACATCACGATTTGAAAAGGGGTCTTAGTTTTCTCTTTAAAATAATAACTTGAATTATAAAATATTTAATAATAAGGTATGGGTAACATAATATACTGTAATATAAAACTTAATATTAAAATATATACTCAATCAACAACTTTATAGATCTAGCTATTAAACATAAGCATTGTGGAATAATTGCAAAGCACATTTAAATCTCAATTTTTTAAAAAAAAAAAATTTTGGAATGGAAAGGAATAAAGTCTATTTTCCTAAATAATAGCAGATGTATTACTGGACATTGCAAAAATGTTAGTAGAGCAAATACAGAATAATGAAAACTAAAGAAAATTCAGCAAATTATTAGCATAAATATTTTCCAAGATTATGGTAATATTCGTTTGGTCTAGGAAATAGTTTTGCATTCGAAGCATGCAATCAAAATATTTATCTTTTCATTCTATTTAAAAAGTGATAGTGAGTGAGTGTTGTGTTTAGGGCACAAGAGCAAATTTTGGCTAAACTGCGCCAAACATTACAATGGGATAACTGCATGCAACTGTTTTTTTAAATAATATAGAAAACGTATATCTAAACTTAAAACATATACATATACACACACACATACATATATATATATATATATGGGAGGTGTAGATTGTAGCAAAATTTAAAAAATATTATTTTGAAATAGCGGAGATATCAGAATTAAAATCAATGAACAGCAGTTAATTTGTAAAAACTTTAGCTTAACTTTTGGAAAAATTAAAGGGAAATGAAAAATATTTCTTAATTGTGATTCTGTTTCATAAGTTTACTGTCAGAAAATAATATCGTTCCTGTCACTCATAATTTATCAAAATAAAACCTTTTCGTAAAAATAAAGTCCGATTTCGTTTTTAATGACTTCTTAATTGTCGTCATCTGTTTTTGTGTAGTATTTATTTTCGTAATTATCTCTGCGGAATGTAAGTTTTGTTAGTTAAGATATAGATTTTATAAATATTAAAATATGTTTCTTGACAATTATATTGCTTTTAAAAACGTTTTATCATAAATGTGCAATCCGATTTTAAGTGATGCCTTTGAAATACTCTAAAAGTATACTGAAATAAATCTCGTTTTTCTAGATTTCTTATTTTCCTTATAAAATATGTGCCAACTCTGATTGTATCTCTATAAAGATTTAGCAGAAGCAAGTAACTAACTAATACAAAAAGCATATTTATCAGAAATATGCTTGGTAAAAATTCATATGTACACTGCATATTAAAAAATAACAGGTGAACTTAGTGAGTGTGCAACGAGATATCACCAAGGGAACTTCCGTTTTCCGAATTAAATGTGATGGCTCTGTTTACAGAAATTTTATCCAGCACAATTAAATTGTTACATAGTTATAAGTCGAAGAGCCAAGGTCTTGGTACCAAAAGGTTGGTGAAATATGTCTTGAAAATATAATGAAACCATGGACATAATTTTAGAATTTTTTTTGTAATTGCTTTATCTTCAGAAATCTTTTACTCATTCCATTAATATGAACAGGAATTTTCTTCAAGAGAATATTTTAAGTAAAAACCGCTTATGGAAATATTTCCAAAACAATAACTAATGAAGTTTGACATTATTTAAAGGATACTTGAAGTATCTTCTTGCGTTTAAAAACGCGTCGGTTTTCCGAAGAGATGAGCCAACAAGTTCAGCTTTGCCTCCAAGAAAGGGGAAAACATTTTGAACATTTATTAGAAATATACAATAATTTTATAAGCAATGTTATAAAAGATTTTTACTACTGGTATTGATTGAATATTAACGTCGCACTGTTCAGCTACACGAGGGCTTTTGGCGACGGACTACGTAATTTTGAACCATGGTCAAGTGACGTGGACGACACCTGACCTGGCACCCCCTCTCCTAACTACCACACCATACCAACGGGAGGACGTTCCAGCTCTCGACAGATTTAACGTGCATCGCTGCCCTACACGGCTTTACTCTACTGGTGTAGAAATAACTGTTTTAAATTTGTTTTTCTTTTGATATTAAATTCGCGATTTCAAACAACGGTAACTTTTAGGACATTGATCAAAACCACACTGAAAATTTTGGATGGTAAATGTCAATAAGTTAATTTTTTTTAAAAAATTTTTTTAAAAAGATATTTTTTTGTGTGTATTGTAAAAGTTTCAAAAAAATATAGCAATTAAAAAAGAAAAAAGTTAAAGGGAACAGGGCGGGTTTATAAATTTCCAATAGTGAGTCTAAAATATTTTGGAAAAAAAAAAAAAATTTTACGAAAGGGATTGGGAATATTCTAATTACTAACAGACTTGATTTTTGTAGTAAAAGTGAACCAGGATAATAAAATGATCTCAAAAAATATCGGAAAGGCATTTACCCCCCCTGTTTTGCAATTAAAAGGAAACGAAACACATGATTGCCAATTTCCGCCTACGAAAAAATGCAAAATAGGGGTCCCCAGTTGGGGCAGTTATCTTAAACCCTTTTGGGATAGTTACGATAATACAAAAAAGTACGGGAAATATCATATCGAAAATTCAACAACTATTGTTAAAAAAAAACAGGCTAAAATACATTGATGTTTTTAAAAAAAACTCAAAAAAGATAGAAATTTCATTTTAATAGGGTTTGAATAAAAATTGGTAGATCGGCATAAATGAGGTCAAATTAAAGTATTTTCAGGAACAAAATTTGTATTTCCAAATGCTAGATATTGACTGATTGTCAATGGTTTTAGAAAAAAAAACTTTTATACCTAAATGGTGGGATATTTTTTAAACTGGCAATGCTTTTGGAAAAAAAAAATTGTTATCCCCTTTAAAAAGGGGCGATGTGGCCAAATTGACAATGTTCCCCGGGAAAAAAAACATTTTTTTTTCCCATTGGGCGAGATATTTTATCAAGTGGGTTTTCTAATTCACAATATCTTCTTTTTAGGGCTAGTGACAGTTCTTGTTTTACACACTCGTGATGGAGTTTTCCCCATATTTTGGTGGCAATTTTTTTCCCTGTCATATCTGGGAAATTTTAAAAAAAAAAAATGAATGTGTTTGGGAAAATAAATTTCGATCTCTTTTTATAAAAGTTCAAAAAAGGCCCTTTACTTTTTAACCCAAAAAGAATTCAAACAGGTTTTTTTTGTATATTTTTGACAAAAAAATTTTTGGCATGGAAAAATTTAACCCTAGAGGACTCGCACA
Source organism: Trichonephila inaurata madagascariensis (assembly GCA_019973955.1). Taxonomy (NCBI): domain Eukaryota; kingdom Metazoa; phylum Arthropoda; class Arachnida; order Araneae; family Nephilidae; genus Trichonephila; species Trichonephila inaurata. Next base: position 30,096 of record BMAV01024131.1, read on the forward strand.
GGGTGTTTCTAAACATCATGTAGGCATATTTATTTCCTGTCAATCCTTAAAAGAATAAATTATTAGATACTTTAGAACCTATCGCATAGATCCAACACTCACCACGGGAAATCGGCGCATTCTAAATATTTGTCAATTTTATCGATGTATTTAGGGTGTGTTAACAATCCATACACAATCTCGCGTTAGAATTTCTCAGTTGGAAACCGTGGCGTTTTAAAATTGTTCTAGCTTGATTTTTCCAACTTTGTTGTTTTATGAAAAGATAAAAATACTTCAAAACTATTAAGAACACGTTAAATTTTTTTGAGAAAGTGATAGGAGATTTATATAGTGAAATCTGTGTCGTGACCGTCAGTCTAAATCAGAAAATTAGTGTGACACTTCAGAAGGTTATTGTTTGTGAACAGTGTAGCTTTCGCAAGGGAAAAATATGAAGTATATTGCAGAAGACCTCTTTCGATTTAAGAGACACAATGCATTCCGAAACATTTATCTCTGAATAGGATGAATACAGATTAAAGGCAAATCGAACTTTATAAATGTTTCCGTAGTATGTAACATATTTTTCCAATTTTCTGTCTAAAATACAGAACTATGCTCTTGCCGGCTACTATTGAGGCTTTTCTGGTATTTTTAATTACAAGACGATCATTTATTGTGAATTTATGAATTAATTATTATCTAATTTCTCAAAATACTTATTTCCCTAATCACTGCATTTCGTGTAATGTTTGTAATTTCTGGAATGTTTAACACTGTATAAATTAAGTTCAGATTCTAAAAACATATTTCTTCCTACATTCTTTTTAAACCTGGATTTATCCATATAATCTAAATGTGTTTATGAATAATATAAAATTTATTGATGACCTAAACTTATTGGTTTAGTTATGTCTATATCAAAGTTTTTCCTTTTTTTCTTTTTTTTTTACAACTGGAACACAAGTAACTCTCAATAAACTTCCATTAAAAAATTTTTACATCTGAAAATATTACAGTCTTAAAAAAAGTTACAGGATTTTTTTTTTATGGGAAAACATTATATATATAAAAAAAGCTCGATTTCATTAATTATTAAATCATACAGACTCGTTGCTTCCTTAATGAAAACACAAATCATCAGTTTGTTTATAAGAAAGAGCTAATTACAAATAAATTAACCTCAAACAATGTTCAACTCATTAACAATCTCTTAACATTTTGAAACTCGTAATGATTTTCAGATACAATTTAGTAAAAAACAAAATTTTAAATCTGAAATTTACATTTTATTATGAAATATATTTAAAATATGTATATATTAAAAAAATTTTTTTTTAGAAAAGTTGATGGTATAATAAATGAGTGGACACATGTAGTTTAATAACAGCACATTTAGAATTTTAATATGAAATATTTACGTAAGAAATCTGTTCTGTAAAAGTTATTAAATGCAAAGTAGATAGCGTGATGTTTTTCTTGGAACTTAAGTATAATTTATAATGTTTTGGAAATAATATGTGTTATATAAATATAAACAGAAAACTATTGCAAAAAAAGAAATACAAAGGTACTTTAACGTTAAATAAATATTTCCAA
>BMAV01024132.1:0-68206 GCA_019973955.1 Trichonephila inaurata madagascariensis
GCGGGCTGAATGTATGTCCCTCGAAATAATGAATTCACTTCTTGAGTGTAGTTTCTTATTTATTATATACATATTACAAACTAACGATGAATTTATGGCTTTTAATTATATTTGTACGGATAAAAACTCAAGCAGTTCTAAAACTTAACGGAAATTACTTATATATAAAATCAAAAATTGTCTTGCCTAGTTATTTCAATATAAATAACAAAGTATCAGCAACCAGGAAAAAATATTTATAAGACTTCCTTCTCTCTTAAATGTACACATATGTTCTGATTTTCTTTAAAAAATTTAAAAGAACAAGAATACATGTTTATCTTTAACGGTGTGAGTCACAGAGGAATTTCCAAATCCTTCACAAAATCCTCAGATCCAAAAATAAAATATTGTCACCCAAAAACACTTCTTTGGGTATTCCAACTGGCTAGTATTTTTCCTTCGAAATTACCAGCAGTCTCTCGCGAAATTGCGAAGAGATTAGATTTGCGTGGGGAAAAATCGCTTGTCCCTGGAAGAAGAATTGTAGCGAGATTTAGGTAAAAAAACTCACTGGAAGAAGGGAAAAATCGTGAAGTGGGAAGATTTACGGATTGGTAAAGAGGGATAAAAAGGAGAAATGTGAGAAAGTAAAATAAGAAATATTTCTTGGGGCGCAAAACGGAGGAAGCTTCGAATGATGGCGGTAAAGAGCAAAGTTCTGTTTCTTTATTTTTTCGTTTTCGGAAAGCTTTGCAAAATGATTTTTCTCCTTACTTACTCCCTGCATTTGTTGGGGCTGTAATGGGGCAAAACATTTTAGAGACTTTTTCGTTATTTGTGCCGTATAATTGCATACAATTTCCTCGAAACTATAAAATTTAATTTAAATTGAATTTAAAATGAATATTTTTCACATATCAAGAGTTTAAAAATCAATAATCAATAGATAGATTAAATTTTATATAATATATAATTGACATATTTATATATATATATAATTCCATGATACAAAACTTGTTTAAAAAATATACTAATTTCAAAAAGTTGCATTAAAACTAGTATTTCATAATAAATCATATATGAACGTTTGTGATTATCAAGGAATTCTTCGTTCTAAATATTTGAGATTAAGATTTATTGAATGTGACGAGTAATTATCAAAAAAAAAAAAAATTAAGAAATATTGACAATACTTACATTTTGAAAATTATATCAAAATCTCAAACAATTGTATAATTACCCACACTTTTCCTTACTTTACGTGCCTAATTGGTACTTTTATTTCTATTTGAAGACTCGGAAAAAGGAAGTAAACAAGAATTCACTGTTTGTTCAAATTTTATACATTTAATACATATAAATATCCTCCTCCCTGAAATTTGAAATACTCTAGGCAGGAATAATGAAAAAAATATTAATTTAAAATCACATGGTTCGCAGCCTTATGTGGATTTGGGATGCCTGTTATTTTAGGATGTTTATACAAAAAAAATTTATCTTATTGCATAACTATGGTATTTTAATGGAATACTTTTAATTGTATTGCATTAAAAATCAGACGTAAATGATATTATTTTTAAGCGCTGTATAACATTTTCTGTAAATAATGTTCTGTGTTCAACACTTGGACGTTTTCAATAAAAACACTGATATGTAGATAATTATAAAAACCATCAATTCTTATAGGGTAGATCTATTTAATGTTTTTAATTTTAATGTATTTGTCAAACAAAAGTTTCTTCCTTAAAATTTTGTTTTATAAAATTTGGGAAAAAAAATAAATAGTTTTCAATGCATACTTATCACAGAAAAAGAAAATTTAATATAATATTCGTGAAAAGTTTTTTCAAATGTTGCTGATTTATTCTCTCTGTATTTAAATATTTAACTTTTTCGCAAATGTTATACATATTGTGTCGAAAATATCCATTTTTCTTCTTGGATAACATTATCTTATCGCTTTCATTAATTCTATATATTAGTCTTATAATATAGTTCTCAGAAAGTACTATTTACATTCTGATAAAATTTCAAAAAGAAAAGTCAAAAGTAATGTAAATAGTTGATATTAAAAATTGTCTTGGGTATTTATTTTTATTTATTTGCGGACTAAAATATAATATTTTTTTCATAGATTCACCATACATATATTCAACATATATTATATAATTATTATTCAGAATTTTATGTAATCTATTTCTAAACATTAAAAACAAAATTGGTGTTTGTAAGAAAAATGTCTCAATTCCTTAAATAAAACAATGTTATATATATTCAGTTTATTTATATTCTCTTCAAGCGTCTATTAAAAAATCTTCTTAAACATTTTCGAACGACGTTTCAGAATAATAAATACTTTTCTCGAAAATTATTCTTTATAATTTAATAACGCATATCATTTCCTTTCTCGTTTTACGTGACAAATTAATTCCACTGAATTATCGCTTTGGGATGATAATAGGGGATCAAGTTCAGTTCCAATTTAATCATGCGAAATGTATTCTTCTCGAAACGGAAATGCACATTTAAGTTCAACTTACTGGAAAACGATATTCAACAGAGTTAATCAAGCATATAATTTTATGGGTTGAAGTGTGCAATAAAATTAGCCACTTCTGTGAATCGAAGTACAAAGTAGCAGTAGAACACTGAAAGGAAGTGTCTTAATATTTTATCAACGTTCCTTAAATGCAATCAGTAGAGTTATTCTACTCGAAACGTAGTTGGTTCTTTACTTTACAAAATTGCTTTATTATCCATTTATTATTAAAACTAATAGATTGAGAATTAAATGAAACTTTTTTGATTTTATAATTATTTTTCATGTATGATAAAATTTTATTATAAAGTCCTTAATGAGATATACAATATTATTACGGTTAAGTTCCATATTGATCAAGAAAGCAAGTATGAGTTCTATGATATATTTTTTCCCTTTATTAAATCCATGGCATAAAATATTTCAGAGCTTATTTAAGATGTTTACATGATTATTTAAAATAAAAACTCCTTATATTTTAATTTCCTTCTAAGAAAATCTAACTAAATCATCATTATACTCCTTATGTTTTGTCTTAAAAGAGAAATGAATATTGATATTTGAAAAGTAAACAAGCATTTAACATTTTGTTAATAAATTCTACCGTAAAAGAGAAAAAAAAATTATTAATTTCGGAATGTGCGTGGAAAGCAGAATTTTACAAAAAAAAATATAAGTGATATCCAACTAAGGGGACCAGACTTTTTGCAGTTACAATTCCACCGAAAAATATATTTCAAAAGTTTTCGTAGGAATTAACTTGAAAACATTGATATAAACATCCATAGAAAGTGTTATTCGTTTTAACCCATCTGTTATTCGAAACAATGTATTTTTAAAAATTTTCAAATGTGAAACTTATACAATATATGCTATGTCATATTGATATGAATTTTACGTCACACAATCGCGTTCATTGAATGCTGTTTATTTAGAAGTTATTAGAAGAATACATATTTGTTGGAATTTATATATACATAAATTAGATTTCGTAAATGCTTATTAATTTTCAAAAAGCAATAACTTACATAATATAAACATACGTAACAAAAGTTTTTATGCATTTTTTAAGCAAAGCAATAATTAGTTATTTAAAAAATTGTACGTAGAATTTATACATTTTTCAAATAATTATCGATAAGGATTCATTCAAAAAAAGTATTTTATAAATGCCAAACATGCGATCCCAAAACCCACACCAACACTTTTGTTATAGATAGTTTGACGTACTTGTAAATCGTACTTGTGTGTGTTCGTCCATTATTGTAGAAGTACCATTTTAAAATCCCTTTATAAATTTTAAAACTTTTCTTTAAAAAATTTAAAATGTTAGCTTTTTGCAGTATTGGATCATAAAACTATTTTATGTTATACGTATACATATGTTACATTCAAAAAAGTTGTATACACTAATAAATCGAAGACTCCTTTTATATAAATCATACTATATCCCATAAATATTAACAACCTAAGATTTGATTTTGATATTAACAAGGAATTTTAGCATAATTTAAATGCAATTAATTAAACTCTGATTTTTCCACCATAATATTCTTAAAAAAATAGTGAAAAATATGCATTGCAAGATTGTATATATAAATATAAAGACTAAAAAAACTCACCATGAATTAAAATCTTTCTACAGATGAATTACTCTTGAATTTTAATTCACCATTCACCACACATTAATTGCATATTATAAATCTCAAGTCATATCTCGAAAATTTTACAAGTTTAAATTACCAAGCACGTTTTTCTTTTACAAGTCCATACTACGTTCACTTCGACCGTACCGAACGATCCTAACGTGACTACTGACCCACAGACTTATCACGCGCTCTAGTTTTGTTTCAAAAGTCGGTCTTCCTTGAAGGGAGGTGGGGGAATCTTCCGAGCACACATGCGTACCTGAGACTACAAAAGGGGTGGTGGAGATGCGGGGTGGAAAGATGAATCGGAAAGTCTGCGCGGATTCACAATACCTTAGAAAGGGTGTGGATCTCCGTCGGTGAAGTCAAACGACTCGGGAGCTCTTTGTTATTAGTATAAACATATGAGTATCGTTTGGATGGGTATTGATCACTCGGCTCAAAAGTATTATCTTGATTTTACGGTTTCCAACCGATTGTGGTTATTCTAGTCGCGATGAAAGAAAGGTATATTTGTATTTGCTCAGGAAGTGGAATATGTTTAAGGCGGAGTACAAATAATTAATTTTAAGTTTTTGGATGGAACGAAAAATTGTTATTGCGTGTTTATTTTGGGTGGTCTCAGGGGTATTAAATTTCTCTAGAGGTCTGAAAATATAAACAATTTTCAAACAGGTATAATTCTTTTAAATTTAAAATAAATTTGAGTATTTTTACATTATAAAGAAATGGGACTTCAGAAAAGTATAAAATGTTTAAAATATAATCATAATTTACAAAAATTATAAGCATATGAAAATAAGAAACTTTTTCAATAAAAATGGTACACATTAAGTTTTACGTCGTGCATGCTATTTTCTAAAATAGTAGCTTTAATTACTAGCGATAAGTTGATTTATAATGTTAAATGTATTCTTATTACATTGTAGCTATATTTATATAAATAGAATAATAACTTACATATTTTAATAAATAAAAAAATACATTTTTAAAAATTTGCAATATTTTATAAATATTTTGAAATACAAAAGATATATAATACTAAAATTAAATAGGTTTTAAAGAGTATGATGCATTTTATTTAATTCTATATAAAGTTTTATACATCGGAGGATATTATTTTAGAAAATAGCGTGCGCAACGCAAAAAATACTTAATATTTATTACAGAATTTTCATATGCTTATGTGTGATTTTTAAAATTATGGTTATATTTTAAACATTTTATACTTTTCTGAAGCCCCATTTTTTTATAATTAATGTGTAAAAGGTTCGAATCATTTAAATTAAATTTAAAAGAATTATATCTGTTTGAAAGTTGTTTATATTCTCAGACCCCTTGAGAAATTTAACACCCCTGAGACCTCTTAAGAGGAATATATGTGTTGAACAAATGTTACTTCGAAACAGTGAAATAGAGTGTGGATGCTTCAGGTTTTTTTAACTATTAGTTACTACAGTGAGTGGAGTAAATTAGAAATGGTGTTCCCCTATTAAAAAAATGCTCATAAATTTACATTCTTAGCTCTGTGTGTGTGTGTGGCAGTGTTCAAACTCGGAACTCCTAAAATGGATATTCCACTTCAGGATATAAATCGACAAAATAGTTTTTACATTGTTAATTAGTTAATTGTTTGAACTAGAACCTTGGTACATGATTAAATAAACTATACATTTAATTTTTAAAAAATCACTTCTAAAACTTATATTTCTATTAAAATAACCAATTATGAAAATGCATGCATTTACTCAATTCACACATATACACACATTATTCATTTTATTTAGATTAGATACTTTATATCAAGAGTCTATCTAGAAGAGGTTCCCAAACTTTTTTTATCTCATAGACCCTTGCAAAGTTTTTCAGTTTTGTGTAGACAACCCTATTTACCTAAAATTAAATTTTTGTAAATTTATTGACTTAAATGTTTTTTGACAGCACTCCTTACTTTGTAAATATAGCACCACTACTTACTTAATTTTTTTTTTTTTTTTGTTTCTAACTGTAGTTAAGGTGAGTGTTCAAAACTTAAGAAACACATGTGAATTAATTAGGTAAAAATTAATTGACATATAAAACAGTGTTGTATAGAAATGAATATTTATTTTTAAATAGTAAGGAGGATGAATCTGTTGCTTCGGGTAACAAATTTTCAACACTTGGCTTTAACATTTTCAGGTTTAACCCTTAATCTCCTCGGTTAGTAGTTTTTAATTTCTGTTTTTATTTTGGAGATTGGCAACGTGCAGAAACTCTTCCTCTCCAAGAAAAGCAATTGAAAACTTTCATCAGATTTACCATAAATCGAGATAAATAACAGGTTAGTATTTTTAAAGCCAAAATTGCTGATTTTCGTTTCTAAACTTTGCTTTAAGATCTTCGTTATGACTATTAAAATCAGTTCCGTTTGTAAACAGACATCTTTTTTTTAATGTGACGATATGAATCCACTATATATATATATACCTATTGAGATATTACCATAGTCAAAGTACATTCTAAAACCTAGTTTAAAAACATGAATAAAGGGCATTTAAATGTTGAACATAAGTTAATACATCATTTTCACAGCAAATTGTTCTGTAGGCCAATTGAGAAACTGTTAAAAGTTCATCAGTTTTGAAAGATTCCTTTAGCTTGATTCTGGCACAAAATACCAGAAATGATGATTCGCTTTTAGTAAAATTTGCATGCTGTCTTCTTGTAATTGCAAATTAACCCCAGTGACTTTAGTAATTAAAGCTGTTATATAATTAAATCTGGTTTACATTTAATTAAATTTTCTTTTTAAAATTAAAGCCACGATCAGGTTTTAGGCTATCGTAGACCCCCATTTACTCCTCATGGACCCCCAAATTATTTTTTCGCGGACGTGGACCCCTTGCAGGTCCTCATAGACCACTTTGAGAATCACTGATCTAGAGTCATAATTGAATATATTTATGCAATTATATTTTACATTTATAAATATTATATATTAGTACTTATAAAAAGTTTATTTTTAACCTATTAACAAGGAAATAAACTTTTGCTCAACTTGTTTCGCAATGGGAAGTTATTTCTTCATAATTGAAAGAAATAGTTATATTAAATATTTTGATGTCCTTGCACTGGTAGTTCGTGTAGGACGAAATATATTTCTTCAGACCCAGTTACCAGGTTAAATATAAAATATAGTACGATACGTCGATCCTACATTTAATTTCATTACATTTGACACTTTATTTCAATAATTATATATCAGTTTAGAATCATATTTGAATTCATGTATGTAATTACATTTAACTGGAGATCTTAGTTACACAACTCAAATCTATCTTCTTCTGTAGCATTCCATTCAATTAAATTTCTTATTGAATATTTTACTTAGAAATAAGCTTGTCATAAATTTAAATTTTTTTATTACTTCTTTTTTTGTTACATTTATCATTTTCCGTTAAAAGTATCCATGCACAAAAAATGCGTTTACTTTAAAGAACGTTATGTTAAATGAAGTCTACATTTATAACTTTATATAATTTTAAATGAAAAATTATGAGAGAAATGATTAAAAACATTATTTTAATTTTTAAAAAAAAATTAAAAATAACTTTTCTTTTATCGCTTCAGTAATAAAAAATGTATATTTAAAATAGATTCATGAATTTATATTGAAAAAAAAAAATTCTAAGACAAATTTAGACCACTGATTATATTACAAAATGTTCAAAGTTACTTTCATAAGAGGGATAAGTCAAACATTTTTGCTCTTTCAACCATGTATAATACTCTTGGAGGAACTGATGTTAGTAAAAGGAAAAAATCTATAAGGGGAATATTTTACTCTCTCCAAAAATGTTGAAGATCAAAGAACTTGTTTAAATCCAGTAAGTTTTATAATTTCTTAAACTTCATTTTGGATAAATTTTTCTCTTAGGAAACTTTTGAGGCATAAAGTTTTTTCTTTGAGAAAAATATTTTAGAGGCGGTTTTAATTATACTTCCTTAAAACTACTTTTTTCATAATTTATTTACATGAGGATTGCCCAAACAATGTTATATCCTTTGAATATAGGAATCGTAAAATTTTAACTATCTTGAAACAAGTTTAATGCAAGCATAATAAAAAGCTCTAAGCCACATATGCATTTGATGACATTTTAAAATGTATATGAATGCGAACAGAATATAAAAAACATCAAATGAGAAACATAAATTTTTTACTTATTTGCATTTAGATATCAACCTGAATATAAATTCAAATTTTTAAAATACTTAATATCTTTTAAAAAATACAGCGTATAGTGGATCCAGTTTTAAATCATTTTCTTCCTATTAAGTGCATTCGGTGACTTTTTACAAGGAAAGTCCTGGGTCAGGGGCCACTTTAAAAGCCCTTAAATTTGTTCTGATTGATTATAACCCTATGAATATGGTACGTAATGTTTAATAAATTATTTGTTATTAATAATTAATTTTATTATTAAATGCTAATTATTTATTAAATTAATAATTAATTTTTTTTGTTCCCGAAAATCGACATCAAATGGAGCATGATACGAGAATGGTGAATTTTCGACCCTGGACCCACCCCCCTCCCCTTGAAAACTCTCTGTGTGTGCTACTAAGTATATTCTATATATTTAAATGTATAATATATTTATTTATTAATTGTCAAGAATTTATACTTAAATTTTGACATTTTATAAATATGTATTTATAGCCCAACCAGTACTTAGTAAAAATTGTATTCAATGTTCTATGAATTATACTTAAATAGATTTTTCACAGTACATTATTAACAATCAAAGACATTAGACATAGTGTATTTTTTAATTCGTGCATATTAACCCTTTTACTGCTGATTAAAAGTTACGCTATTCACTCCGCTGCAAGCCACCGTTTTTCGCATAGACCAGCGTATGCGGTGCATTGGAGGAGGGGGGAAGTGGCATAAATAGGCAAATATTTCTCTGAAATTAGTAAAAAAAAACTGTCGAGGTCAGTTTTGTTTGCATTCCAAAGCCTTCGGAATAGTTTTACTAGTAGTAGTGCAAAGAAAAGAGAATCATGTTTTGAAAAGACATGGACGACAGGGGAAGTTAACGCACCAGTTGAATGGGACGTATGCATAAGCCAGTGGAAGTTGAGAGATTTAGATAAAAAATCAATTTATATTTTAAAATAAAAAATCTGAATCCAAAATTTGTATTGATATGTTGAGTTTCTAAGCGTTTATAAGAGTTTAAACAAATAATTATAAAAGAAAATTTTTAAGAACAATTTGACACAAATCAGTCTAATAATCTCTTTTCATCTTGGGAACAAACTACAATCACATAATAGTGCTATAAATTATGAGGAAGGACAATAAAGGAAGAACAATAATCCTTATAGGAATATAAACTCTAATATTAGTGGTTATTTTGTAAATAATCACTAGACTATCGTTGCCTCAAAAGGAATGTTTGAAGTAAATTTTATAAGATAATTGTATATCGAATATATATATATATATATATATATAATATACAGATCACAAAAAGATTTCATCAAGCCTCATAGGTAAATTTTATTATTGCTTCTCAAATGGATTACAATGAGAAAAGTACTCATAAACATTTTAATTAAGAATATTTAATTACGAGTTTTCTCCTTCCAAAATTGGTTTGGGCAATTTGGTAATTATATTTAATTGTGTAGGAGAACGCAAGATAAAATAGGAACTATATGTTCATTTCTTTCAAATAAACCCTTTAATATGTAGATATACATATTTGTACGTTTAACATATTTGCTTAAGGCAATTATGATTTTACTGTTTATTATATTGTGCTTTGTTTCTCCTCTTAAAATCTTCTGGTGCAATTAAAATGCAAGTATAAGGAAAATTATACAAATAATTAAATTTATAGATTTTTTTATTAGTGAGCAAAATATAACAACTCAAACAATGGTAAGTAAATGATATGTTTTTTTACGAGATAATAGCACAGAAACTCGAGAAAAATATCCATTTCACTTAAAATATAGAGAAATATTGAGAGAAATTCTCTTAAGATACAAAAAGTATAGGAATTTAAATATATATATATTAGGAGAATTGTAGTGAATATTTCACAATGAATTTCCTTTTTTATTGTAGTAGAAGCTTTATTCTTTACAATATATAGATTTATTCCTTTTAAAATTTGTATAAACTTATACACAAGTATTTGATATTTGAAATATTTGCTTTATAATTTTATGCTACGCAATTCACTATTTTTTGGGGGAAAATACTCTTGAAATTATCATCCAAATAAGCACTTATATGCATAATGCGATAAAATAAATGTATTTCAACATTCATTACTGATATATCTGGATTATTCATTATTCTTGGTCCCTGCTTAAGCAAAATTGTAGCAGTTTTCTTAATTTACTCAAAAGAATTTTAAGTAGACTTTGAGGATTATCTAAGAAAGTGCATGCTTTGATTGGTTGATTTAGAATTACTTATAAATGGCAAAATGGCGTAAATGTGCAGAAACGATTTAGCTTCAATACATTACAAAAACCAATATTATGTATGTTTAATTTAGTTTTTAATAAACGTACAATAAGATAAGGAATTTGTATTTTGTATAAGAAATTAGTTTTTACAAGCTACTAATAGCACATTGAAAATATTTGAAAAGTATGGTAAATGTTGTTTTTTTTATGTTTGACACTAGCCCCTCACCACCTTGAACATATACATTTAAATGTCTAGTACCTGATAATGTCACATAATTTAGGTAAAATAAGTGAAAATATGGCAACTTATCTCAACTTGAAACTTTATTTGATTTGAAATGAAGATTACATCCACTTAGATACATGTAAAAAGCTTTGCAAATTTCCGTAAAGTACTGCAATTCAAACAGCTTACAAATGGAAAAGACTATTCAGAGGAAGAGATTAATTTGTGATTTTCTTTGTCCTTAAATAAAGCAAAAAAAAAAAATGCATTTGATTTTATGTCACCACAGTCAGCCGGCGCGCGTTCGCTCTCTGCATTATTCATTCCCCTTCATATACCCTTGAAATGACAAACAATAAATTATTAAAATAATGATTTTAAGGGGAAACAAACCATTGAACCTCAATGCTCTCAAAAAAACCAAACTGTTGAAATTACTTTGTGAAATAAAAAGTGAGTGTGGCTCTTATTTAATCAAGTAGAAGATAAATCGATTCATTAGAATATGAAGATTATATAAAAATAGAACTTCAGGGGATTCTAAATAGATATACAATTTAATATATTTTTGAGTTAGTTGATGAGGAATAATTGCGACGGAAAAGACTCATCTGAGGAAGAAGTATTTCATTTACATTATTAGACTATCTTTTTAGCCATGAGATTATTTTCTAGTTAATATAATGAAATCAAATAGTCTAAAAGCATTTTTTTAAAAGAAAAATTCCTTAAAAACCTTGGTTTGGATAATAAAATGATATAGCAATATATTGCGCAAAGCTTTTCTTTTATAGAGTAAATTGAGATAGATGTTTGTTTCAAAATCTATCAATAAATCAAAAAAGAAATAGAGATTGTTCAAACTCACTTAAAATGATTGATGAAACAGATAATCAAATTATTTAGCTCGGAGTTTTCAGATTATTTTTAATAAATTGTTGTGAAAACCGTATATAAATTATCATTATAGTACAATAACTGGCCAAAAAATATTTAATGGTTAAAGTTATATTTTTCTTGACAGCTGATGTTCCAGTAGAGATTCGATCTCCCTATTCTAAAGGTTTACAGCACGTTAAATCAAATTTCAGTGAAAGTGATAGTTATATTAACGTAGAACTTTAAAGCAACACGGGAGCTATTGGTGACGGACCTTGTAATTTTGAGCCTAGGTCAAGTGGTCAACACCTAAACTGGCAAAGCCGTCTCTTAGCTACCACAACATTAGGAGTATATTGAACCTCGACAGATTTAACATAAACCTACCTCCTCTACACAGTGGTTCTTCAGTGGCACCCGGATTCCAACCCATGACACTGGTCTCGAGTTCGTGACCTATAGTACCTATAGTACTACAGCCAAAAAATTAAAGTGAAAGTTAATAGTGTCACATGGTGTTAAGATACCAATTTCAGGCTATTTCTCGGAATATGAATGTTATTCACAACAATGAAGGCAATTTTCTTAGTTATAGTACTTAGTACTTATAAACAGAAAAACGAAACACACAAAACATATCCCATTTTTATACTTAGGATGTTTAGAATACTTGATCTTTTGGATTAATACGGATTTCATTCGATAACTTTTTGTAACTAACCAAAGGGCCAACTTAGCTGCTAATGGTGAAGTAAAGTACATGCTTGTGCCTTGATTGTTCTGAAATCTTATGTGGAAAGCACGATCATCTGTTATCAATTAAATGAGAATAAACTTCAATGTGTTATGATCAAAGTTACTGAATAACCGGCGAAGCAGCAATGATTTAACATTAGTTCAAAATTTTTAATTTTTAATTAAAACTTCTTAAGGCGCGTTTTGCTGAAGAATATATCTAACTTAAGCGTCAGGTTTGGATACGTTATGCTACTCTTATTAGTCGGTTCCAGTCACCAATCGTGTTCGGTTAGTGACGCACGCTTACTTTTTAGGTGCGTTTTTTTTTTTTAATTTCATACCCACTTTTTCGAGTAAAGCTTTGTTTTTTTATTTAAATTTTACTGTCCTGCAGCCTACTTCCTCTCAACTCCAGCGAATGAATGAGTGAAAAGGGGAGCAAGCGAAAAAAATTTTTAAAAAAAAGATTCTTTTTATTCAGAAGATTGAGGATGAAACGATACATGAGAGATCTATTTTTTTGATCAAGTAAAAAGATTTAAACACAAAATTGTGTAAAAAAAATTAAAATCCTAAATATTAATGAACTTAATTGGTGAGAAAGTTACCAAAATTTTGGTTTATATTAGTGATGACAACCAAAAGATTACAAGAAAATAAAAGCACTAATTATGAAAATGTACCGACACTCCTTTTCTTCTTAGAGAATTTTAAGAAAATTAAGGCCTTACATAGTAAACAGTTAAACGCCTTAAATGTTATACGGCGGTATACAAGTTACATAAACTGTACTTACGTTTTATCTCAACGGTACAGACGACATTATATGAAAGAAAGCACATGGTTGTCAATTCATCGCGTAAAAAACATGAGAAATCAGAGTAGCCAACTTGGTTGACCAATCTTGAACGTTGATATTGTTGCGATAGTACGTAAAATTCATAAAAACATATATATCATGTAAATATAATCTACATAATTTACATTTAAATATTTTTAAATAATTGATCTCTAATCGGCACTTAAACTGTATATGTTATAAAGTGTGAAATCCGTTATTTCTTAGAATAACTAGGTATTTCATGAAATAACTAGACACAAGTCAGTTAAAATATATAAAATTATTGAACTCTACGATTTATCTAGGTATTTTATAGAATAACGATTACTTGGTCAATAAAGTAGGAAATACGGCACACCTAAGTTCTTTGAACAGGTTCTACCGGCCTTAAGAAGGATTTTTCCGATTAGAAACTAGAGATGGCCGAATAAAACAATTTTACTCTGGATATCAGTTAAGTATATGTCAGCGAGAATTAATTTCCATTAAAGAATTCCAAATATTGACGCACACTTCGATCTGTTACAACAGCTCAAAGTTGCGATACTGGACAAGGATTTAAAAAGTGCTTGTGTAAAAAAATGTGTAATAGTAAAAAGTATGTTTATGTTTCAAAAATAATAAACAGTGCAATATTAATCCGAAGTGTCATCACAGCAATCCTTGCTCTAATAATAATGAAAAGTAAAATAAAAGTATCTCCTGAAATTTAAATTAATATTCTCTTACATTTTTGTATTAAAAAGTTTACACTATGTTCCCACGAAGCAACGGTTTTCCTTTCCATCATGTATTTTTGTTGATAATATTTAAATGTAATATATTTTTGCAACATATATTCCTTTTTTCCTTTCTGTTTAACTAATGTTAGCAATGTGAACAATAATAAATTATATCATCTGCTTTCCCTTATTATGTAGGAATTATTCATCTGCAAATAGGATAAAATGTATTTTTCGAGAGATTTTAGCTATTTATGATCAATTAATTTATAAAATATCTTTGAAATGGTTTATTTTTCACTTTAACAGTTATTTCATAGAATACCTAGTTATTTCATAGAATACCTAGTTATTTCATAGAATTCCTAGTTATTTCATAGAATAACTAGGTAAAGTATGAAATTTTTTAATCTATTATATACTTTAACTGACTTGTCTAGTTATTTCGTGAAATATCTAGATATTCTATCATATAACTGAATTATATACTGTAACGTTAACATATATACCTATATATACAAATGCATAATTATTTAAACATTATCCTTTACAGAAAAAGGATCAAATAAACAAATCCACGGATAAATGATCACGAAAATAGAACTACTTAACACCTACTTTCGAACATGTGGTAAAATAATACATAGTACATTCAAAATATTGGATTCTCCTGCCCAAAATAAATTAAATGTTTTCACACGCAATTTTTTGCGTGATCTTAAGGACACACAAACGCAATTTCTTAAAACTATTATTCCTAACCTTTATTAAATAACCTGGTGATTAAAATTTGCAACATAGTGGTCCCAACGCATTATATAGAATGGGGAACAGCTACTAATATCACTAAAGATTATAGCACAGAATAACGATGAATGTCATACATTAGGCTGAATAGGTTCTCTCCAGTATGGTGTTATGTAGATTGAAAACTGAAAATATGATGTATCTCAAATACTGGTTAATATTTTTTCTTCTGAAGTACCAGGTTAATGGAATACACACTGAGCAAAACATTATTTCTATTGAAAAATAAGTAATTCGTTTCTATCATGTTTTATAAAAGCAAAAATATTTGGTAACGGTTATACATTTACGTGGAACCTTAGAGAAAGCTCTATTATCCACTCATTATAATAAATTGAACAGAGAACAATTTGTTGAAGTTGCATATAAAAATAGGAAGTAGTCCACATTAAATGTAGCGCAACAACACTGGTGGAGGGGTGGGTGGGAAACCACTCTCCCAGTTGATTTAGTGTCTGCTTAGAGAAAATGACGTCACATCTCCATGACAGCAAAGCCCGTTTTCAACCGTCTGCCGCATCTCGACGGTATGAGGAGAGAAGGGATAAATTTCTTTAATAACAAGGATTAAGAGAATAATATTTTTAAGTCCGTTACACGTTACCTCTAAGATAACGCGTGCGATTATTGAAAGGAAGTTTAAAAACCACTTGGAAGAAAGTAAGAAAAGGAAAGAGAGTTTGAAATAAGATCATGAGGGGTGAAGTTGCCACACTAAACGCGATCAAAAACTTGCATGGCGCGGGGGGGGGGAGATAATTAGAGTGAGTGAAGTCTTGCAAAAGAAGACAACTAGTGTAACAATAAAGCTCATATCTTTTTAATTCGTATCAAGACATTCTCATCCTTTTCAGAGCTGGGAAGTGTTGATACGAGTGATTAAGAACTGCTCTAGGTCTCTTAGATGAGCTAGGAATATAATTGTCGTAAGCCGGGATTTCCTTGATACATTCATTGCAAAAATATTTGTATAGAGTGAAAATCATTTAACACGTAACTGATAGAACTGAAATATTATTTCCTGTTAAAAAAATTTCTTCTTAAAGAATATTGCAAAAAAACATATTTTTAACAAATTAAATATATTAGAGCTTGTATTAAATAAAAATCAATGAAACAAAGACATTCAAAAGAACGAAATGAAATTTAATACAAAATTAGCAATACAAAAATATTTACTGATTTCTGTTTTTGATCAACAGCCTTAAGAAGCTCCATTGTCATTTTATACGAAATAGAAGTTTGCTTTACCAATGAGCTATTTGCCTTCGTACTCAAAAAAAAATCTTCAATAATAAAAAAAAAAAAAAAAAAACAGCGAACCAAAGTCACTGATGTTTACTCACACTGATGCATTCATCACCGAATTCCAAAGTCAGATGATGAGAGATGAAATGCTTTTGTGTGGCATTTGTAGGATGGAGGTGGAAAGTAGCTTAAATAAACAAAATTGGATCGTGTCCCAGGCTATTCAAAGAATGTTTCAAAAAAGCCCAGTTAGTCTCCTTTCTACGAAACATTTGAAACCACCTGTCTTTCATTTCACACCCAGATATTGTGGCTTGTGTTTTCCGTATTTTACTCATTCTCAGAAGGGAAATTTTTTCCTGTTAAGAAAAATAAATGCATGAAAATACATAATAGTCTGTCGGTACTGTTTTATTATTTCGTGTTAACTGATATTTCGTCTTAAGCGTCTTCGCGTTAAACATATTTCCCTGAATTTATTTAAAATAAATGCCAAATAATAAAAGATTTAGCAGTAATTACGGAAAAATTCTATTGCTTAATGGTTGAGTACCAAAAAGAGAAAACCTTTAACTTTTTTTTTTTTTAGAAAAGCATCTTAAGTTTATATTACACCATTTTTTTCTCTTTTTTTCTTAGCATATCATATGATGGGACCGATTTTTTTTCTAATTTTCCCTTTTGTTTCAAAGGTCATACTTAAATTTGGATCAGCTTGTTGGATCCCTTCTTGTGCTGATTCACAGCATTCAATTTCTATCACTACCAAAAATATTAAACTTGCTTTATCATCTAAATAAAATGCCATTCTAAATATTTCCTTTCAAAATATGTTCATTTGATGTTTTTAGTTTCTACTGGTATTCTAACAAATCATTTCAATCTTTTCAGCTGAAATTTCTGCAAATTTCTGAACATCTTACGCCAGCGTTTCTCAAAATGCGGGGCTGCCCTCCCTAGGGGTCGTGATAATTCTATAAGTGAGTGCGAGTATATCTAAAAGTCGAAAACTAAAAATTATTTTAAAAAATTAATTTATTTACTGAAAGGAAGCAAAATAAAATACATTCTGACATTATGAAAAATAAAATACACATTTACACTGATATAATATACTTATAAATGTATCAGTACTGCACAATGTATATCATAACTAATTTAATAGTACTAAGTTAAAAACAAGTTTAATAACTACCAGTGACCCTATGGGCATGTCATAAAATTATGTACAAAATTTAATACTTTCTTGATAGTTTACACGGCTTATAAATAAAGTCGTATTGTAGCTTTACGTCAAAGTATATTATTATTGAATTCGATACATTGTTATTGTATGAAGGAGGAGCGTGATGAAAATTATGATTGAAAATTGGGTCACAAGAATAGAAGGTTTGAGAAGCATTGTCTTAAATAGAAATAGTTTATTAAATGCTTATTAATATATAGAAACTCTTAGAAGCAATGCACAAAATACTGGAGATTATTTCGAAATTTTGAATCATGCTGGAAAAGACCTAAATTGAGCTTCCACTGTTCTAATTTATGCATTTGTCAAAGTGAGAACTAAGTGCCTCAATAGATTTTGTGCATTAGAACACTACATGATGGCACTTTATTTGCCTCATTTGCATTGCTTTATTTACTCTATCCATAGTTCTCAATCAACAATACTCGTTTAACTCAATCGCTTTTAAGGAAGAGTGAGATATAATTTAAACCAACCATTCTAGAAATTTTTCATGAAGTATTATAATTATTTGATGCATTTGTATGAAAAGATTTCTTTTCATCAAGTTTAATCCATACCGATGTTTTTTATATTTCTTCATAAAATATTGAATCACAACTGATTTTAAAAATAAAAGGATTTGATAGATTACCATGGTATATTACATATGTAAGATTCGAGAATCACTGTTACAGAGCTGAACCCCAAATTTTGAAACAGCTAGATCAATACAAAGTTTTTAATATTATCTAAGCAAAATATATTTATCAAAAGTACTTTCTGCCTATGTAGAATAATTTCATCTTCGTATATTCAGTTATACATTCTAGTATCCAAATATACATCATTTCACATTTCTTTACTATTGAATCTGTAAATTATTTTATATTGAATTGTGTTTTATATATAACTTCTGAAATTAAGCCATGAAAAAAATATATGTATCAATTAAGAAAATTATTGACTGACATTATCTTATATTTCAGTGTGGTAATGGAAAAATAAAAGGAATTTGTTTGCATCCAGGTATTGAAACTCAATTTTTTTTTTTGCATTCTAACCTATCCCTCTACACTGATGTAGTAGCTCATTTGCATCAGATCATTAGGTGATATAAATAAACAGGGTAGATCGAGAAAATAGTTGAAGGTTACAATATTCCCTTAAGATATCCGACTACGTTCGGATCCGTGATTTTGCAAACCGCATAAATGGATAATTTTCATGATATTTAGTGTCACTTAGATTAGAATACATGATGCAATTGTTTTAGGGGCTTTTTTGACAAAAGGTTTAATACAATATTTTGGAAAAATTAACTTAGAATAATTTTTTTAAATGTTTCTCCTTTTTGGGGAAAATGCTTCTATTATAATAATAGTTTGAATGTCTATATCAAGACCTCTCTACAGGCTCAACTACAATTTTTTGAAATATATATTTTAGAAGTGGGTTTATACATATTTTACGACAACCGATAGGAGCAATTTTAAGAAAAAAACGCCGATAATTATTTCAATTGGTTGTAACTGAAAATAATGTGAATTTTTCAAAATTCATAGTTGAGCCTCTGTACAGAGGTCTGAGCTATATACAGGCAAAATATTATTATAATAGAAGCCTTTTTCCCAAAAGGAGAACATTTTGAAAAAAGATTATTCTAAATCAATTTTTTGCCAAAATATTGTATTTAAATAATCTTTCGCCAAAATGTCCTTAAAACAATTTTATACATGTAGTATAATCTAAGTGGCACTAAATATCATGAAACTTATCCATTTATGCGCCTTTTTAAAATCACGGTTCCGAACGTAGTCGGATACCTTAAGAATGACTAGAAATATTTTTAACATAAAAAGAACATAATGTTTTTACAGTAAAATAATGCAATTACCTACTTTGTAATAATTTCTGTGATTTAATAATGATATTTAAAGTGAATGTTTATTAAAGACACACTATGAAGCAGCGCGAGCATCGGTGACACACGGACCTCTCACTTAATTTTGAACCATGATCAAGAATAAAGAGAACAATACCGAAGTTGGCATCCAACTCTTCAGGCTTCCATGCCAATGTGAGGAATGTGAGCCACAACAAATTTAATATGTATCACAGCCCGTCCGCATCAGGCCTCGAGCTCATGACACGTCAAATATGAGCTCGTAGCCTGGACAAAAGCTATCCACCTCAACGGAATTGGGTAAATTTTTTTTAAAAAAATGGCAATAGGGAAAAGGGGTTTTATTTGAAAATAATAAATAAGAGTTTATACAATAAATTTCCCTCAATTTTTTACTTTATGTATTACCGTATTTACTCGAATATAAGCCGAAGTATTTTTCTAGTGTTAATGCAACAGAAAATCGGGTTGGGGAATTTTTAGGGGAAAAACCTTTTTGTAGATTTGGAAATTGATTTCCACTTTTTTCAAAAGGAAAAATATAACCGTTCATTCTAGCCACTTTCAAAACCATAACTCATTCTTCTGTAAACATTCTTTTTAAAAAAAGCCCAAACAAATGCATTGGGGGCATCAAAGCGCAAATTGGGGGAAAAAGACGGGGGGTCAATTCGGGTCAGCTAAAAATTGTTACATATTATCATTGAGAACATTTGCAAACCCCTACCACAAAAAAATTAAGGGGCTTCCAAGTGGGAAGACATATCACATTACAACACCATATGCTTCCCGGGGTTAACCCGGGGGCCCGGGTACCACGTCAGCGTCATTAACCACTTACCCGGGTGGGGGGACCACCTGACAATGTGAGTGACGAATCAATTTCGAAACATGATACCATGACAATTAAAATAACTATAGGTTCACGTATGTATTTGAAAGTTTTTAATACTGGTAAAATAAACTAATTATTAACTTCTTATTATTTCTCATTAAGAACTTTATTAAAATTTCTTATGTATGTGATATCGATGAACATTTTACACAATTTTTTATGTTTTTCTCAAAAATGTGTAGAGAATTGGGGGTGCGGCTTAGAATCAATGACGGCTTAGATTCGAGTAAATACGGTAAATAAGCAAATGCTTAGTTGAATTCTTGCTTAAGTATTTTTTCAATGCGAATTACTGAATAAGCATGTTTTGTAATCTGATTAAATACTAAATATTTCTAATTAGAACATAACAATATTAACCATTCGTACCGAAATAAAATTTAAAGAATAAATGACAGTACAAAAGAATAGACGCCATACACAAAAGCCCTTTGTTAAATTTCAGTCTCCTTAGCAAGCTTAGGTATTAATTAAGTAATTAAGAAAAATAATAAAAAAGACAGGAAATAGCATCGAAGAAAACAAATATATATGCCAGAGATTTTTTTCCAAGCAAAAATTTAATGAATGCAGTCATTATATAACTTATTAAGCAAGTTATACAAAGGAAATTTCCGCATAAATTTTTATTTAAATAAATATGATTAAGTAATTTTATTACATTTAGAAAATTTAATTATACAACGTCGGTCATTAAAATTAATTATTACTAGTTACGGGGTAAAAAGAAAAGCCAAGGAAATGTTATTTTCTATCGCATACATGATTTCGGAACTTATTTCTTAAACATAGTAATAATGAAAAATGAAACAGAAAAGCCTTAATACTGGGTATTATTTAGTTAGAAACAATAATGAAATCCGGAATCTCGGAGTATTTTAGAACTCTATTCAGGAGTGTTCCATGGAAATTAAGACCTTTAAGCTTGCCGATCAAGGTATATACGCACACACATACACATTAATTTTATTAATTAATGCTAATCCTGTATTCAATAATTAATTTCGTATTGTTTTTGTTCCCAAAAATCTACAAAATCAAAATAATATGTTGGCAGCGTATTGGAGCATGATACTAAAATGGTGGACTTTCAACCCTGGACACCCCCCTTGAAGAATGTTTGTGTGCGCTACTGCCGGGATCTCATCTGATAGTTTGCGTTGGACACAATGCCCTTCACCCTCACACCTCTTTAAAGATTTATACTGCTGATGAATTTCTGGCTCAATTTTCAATCCAAACTTACATCAAATCTTGTCTTTTTTTAAAGACATTTTAGAGTGAATATTCAAATCGCACTGTCAGCTACACGAGGGCACTTGGTGACGGATCTCGTAATTTTGAACCATGGTCAAGTGACGAAGACGACACTTGAGCTGACACCCCTCTCCTAACTTCCAAAAAATACCAACGAGAGGATGGTTGAACGCCGAAGGATTTAATGTGCATCAGCCCTCTACACGGTGGGTCTTCAGTGGTACTAGTCTAGAATTTAAGAGACGCTGACCATGACACTGACCTCGAAGTCATCAATCTAACGCGAGGACTTTGAGTTCAACAGAGTTAGAGCGCATCAGCCCGTCTACACTGTGGGTTATCTGGGTCTCTAGGGCTTGAACTCGTAACACGCAGTCTACGAGTTCGTGACCATAACCACTAGGCTACTGTATCCACTGGGCGGAATACTTTTAGCTACAAAATATGCAATAATCATCACTGATGACAGCATAAAGGCGACGTTCTTGCAATTTAATTGTTTCCTTTATTGTATCTTGGTAAAAGTTATTCTGGTTTTATTTCATTTCGAATATTAATCTAAATTTTTCGTACTGTAGTTTAACATTAATCATATGATAACATTTTAACCGATTCACGAGATTTCGGTATCCAATTGGTGATGATCCAACTCCTAACTTGGTGTGGCCGCGGTATCCTAGTGGTCAAACTATCGGATGTGCTATATAAGTGTTAAACGGTGGCATTGGGGAGCGAATTGCTTTACTTTTAATCAGCAGTTAAGGGATTAATAATAAACAGTACAAATTATTAAAGTAAATGTTAATTTTTGTATTTAATTTATATATGACAATCCCATGGGGTCACTGATAATTATAAATATTGTACTTAACTCGCAGTCACTCGTGCCTGTTTTTCTACCGTCGTCACTCGCGGGGTGTAGAGAGAGAACACCCCAAACTCTCTTAACACGTGTATTTAAATAAGAAAAAATTTTTAAGTCAATTATGATATATATTTATGAAGTATAAGAGGTTTTTGTATTATACAAACAAAATTGTTAAATTTATTGCATTCAAATGAGACTAGCATTAATTTAAACTAAACCTACAAAATTTTAATTTTGAAGTACACAATTTTATATTTTTCATAAACCACAAGTAAAGCGTATATATCAGTATTAAACATACTTTGAAATTAGTGATAAATATAGTATAGAAAGTAGAAAAATAATATTTTAATCATTTTCTAAACATTCAAAGCAGATTGTATTCATATACTTTAAGCACATATTTTTCTTACATTGAAGACAAAAACAAATAATTTTACATCTTTTTACCCGTGGACAAGCAGTGCAACACCCCTTTTTTAGGGGAATTAATGCTCTTTTTAATATATTCTGTGTCAGAGTAAAGCTTCTTTTGAGTGTTTTGTTAAGGTTTGGGAAATCCGATCTCATATCCCACTGTGGCTGCACAAGATCCATTCTAATCTCCTCTAATAATATTGAATGTCTCATTTATTTTCAGGAAGAACCGAATGATAGACAAAGGAAGCATTAATTCTTGCAGTATTAAGTAGATGATAAAACATTCGCAATGGCCAAAGGTTACATATTCGCGATACATAATATATACTGCACATTTCATCAGTGGTATCAACACCACCTGTACTATAAAAATTTATGATTTCAAGTTTCATCTCTCCAACTTTGGTTACGAAATCACGCAGTTATCAAATTCACTTAGTTCATTTTGTCAATGTGTTGATACAGTATCTAATAGACGACAAAGTCGCTATTTCTCCCTTTCTCATGGATTTTTTGTCATAATTTCTAGAAAACGTTTTGAAATTTTTTTAAAAAAAATTGTATTTTACAAATATTTTCTAGAATTATATTATTTTTATACCGCATTTATTGAAATTTTAAATAAAGTATTCGTGTATATTAATATATTTGAAAAAAAACGTAAACGGAAAGAGTAAAACGTACTTTTCCGTAGATGCTTCGAGTACGAAAATATAACTCCATCACTCGCGGGGTTTTCTCAGCACCCCAAATAAACTTTTGAAGGGTCGTTACATTCCAATCGTCCTAGCGAAATTGATTACATCAAGTCTGAAGATTCAATGACCTAAAATGGGCAGCTACAGAAAAAATCGTGGCTCTGCGCATTATTTTTAGAATTGTAGGAGGCTTTTCTTGTTGCTGGGGTGTACAGAACACCCCGCGCGAGTGATCGTGGGTTAACTTAGTTTTATAAATTAATTATAAAACACATCATGCAGTACTGATACATTTATAAGTGTATTATATGAGTGTAAATGTGTATTTTATTTTTATTATGTCAGAAAGTTTTAGTTTATTTACTTTCATTAAATTAAATGGCCGCGGTAGCCTAGTGGTCAAGGTATCGGATCGGGGCTGGTTTGTCACGAGTTCGAGCCCAGTACCACTAAAGATCCGCCGTGTAGGGGAGCGATGCACATTAAATGTGTCAAGAGCTCAAACGTCCTCCTGTTGGTGTGGTAGCTAGGAGAGGGGGTACCAGCTCAGGTGCCATTCTCGTCACTTGACCATGGTTCAAAATTGCGAGGGCTGTCACCAAAAGCCCTCGTGTAACTGAACAGTGCGACGTTGATATTCACTCACTTAACTTGGTCGAGATAGGCTAGTAACGAGTTAACGATATCTTATGCAATGACATTGATGAGTAGGTTTTGGATTTTCAAAATTTATATCTATTGTGTGGTGAAGGCTTATGTGTGTTAAATTTTCTGGAATCTAGGTACTTTATAATTGTGTACCATCTCAATTCTTTACCCAATCACTGGACTTTGGTTCAAAATGAGTGGCCGCAATAGACCAACGGTTATGGTCATGAACCCATGTCCGACGTGTCATAGCTGACAAACATATGCGGCCCAGCAGAAAAAAAGGTTGATTACCCCTGCTCTAGATTGTGGGTTTTTAGTGGCAACAGGAATCGAAGCAATGATTCTACAGAAATAATCATGATGACCACTCGGCTACTTTACCCGTGATGAACAAAAATATGAACATAAATTTGCAGGGGGAAAAAACTAAATTACACTCTATTTCAACTGAATTACTTACACGAAGATATAGACAGTTTTATTGACATACACAAAGTACACCTTCAATACTAATGAGCATACAACATAAGTATCGAAATAAGGAATCGACTTAGTTATAGCAAAGCAGACACTCAGCTCCAGGACTTACTTTCCTCCACTTCGACTCTGTCTGCAAGCACCACTTAACCACTCCCCCTTTCCATGTTCGTTGCACCAATCAGGTTGATCCCTCTCCACTCCAGACAATTACTTTCACCAGGTATCAATACTCTATGATATGGAGGATCGCTTCGTGAACCACACAAATGCCCGGAGATGTCAAAAGCAATTCGATTCGGTTTCTAAACAATTTATGTATTTATAATTAGAAATTGTGCACCAAGGAGAACATGACACACATCTGAAAAAATGAATAGCGAGTATGATGTAAGTATGCTTCATTAAACTATTTATATTTTTACAGATTTTTTGTACTTATACTCTTAAAGCAGTTTCTTAATACTTTGCAAAAATTGGAACATAAAAATAAATTAATAATGTTTTACCGAGTGTATATTGTGTGTGCTAAGAGTGTGTAAAATCATTTTTTGCACCAAAATTTTTCTGGGTTTGCGTTTTTCAATAAAGTGCTTTAGATAATCTTTTCCGTATGTAATTTACATTTTAGATAACACATTGTCCCCATGATATTTCAGATTAACTAAATTTCAAAGATTTTAATTGCTATAACGTAGTCATCAATTGTATTGCAGATCAGTAAAAAAAAATATTTCATTATATTGCATAGTATTGTGGTGGAATATAACTACTTCTGGAAATTTTAATATTTACTGTTCACGCATTTGATAATTTTCTTTTCGTAATAAATTTTCTGGAGAAATTATTTATTTGTCTAAAAGTTCGTACGTCTGTAATTTAAGTAAATTTATTGGCGATCAGTTATAAATTTTTCTTAATTGAACGATAAGCATAGAAGCTAGCTAAAATTTAGAACTTCAGCTTTTGTGTGCTTAACTACTATTAATGCTTTGAATAATTTGCGTTTAAAGATTGAAACACTTAAAAGAAAAACATTCTGTGAAAACTTTTTTACAATTACTAACTTGATATCACTTCTATTATTCTTTATGAGATGAAGTATTGAACTTGATTAAACTTAATTTTATCTTAGTGTTAAATTAATTATTAAATACATTGTACAGTACTCGGCATTTACATGTGTATTATATCAGTGTGAATGTGTATTTTATTTTTTGTCAAAATGTATTTTGCCTTGCTGCCTTCCGTAAATTAATAAATTTTCGAAATCTTTTGTTTTCGACATGCTCGCGCCCTCCGCTTAAGATTATCATGCCCCTAGGGGGCGCGCCCCACAATTTGAGAAACGCTGATTTAATTGTATTTTCGACATGTACTTTTATTACACATTTTCTTAGAGTATTTTATTCAGTTACGAAGTTTTCTTGGACGTGACTATGACATTTTATGGTGATTCTTAAAACATTACATTGGTTCGGTCCTAGGAGAGCCCTTGGCGCGAATTATTTTGATTGGCGATAATTGCGCTATCTTGGTAACCCTACTTTGATACACTAGATATGGTAAACCTAACTATATTTCTGGAATTTTCGTATCTTGTCGGCGGGCATTTCAAATTTCATTTTGTTGTTGGCCACTGGACTGGAAATATCGCTGCGTGTGTGAGTGAATATACCTTAGAATTTTTTTACTTTGTTGAATGCGAAGGGTAAGATTGAATTTATTGAATGATGCATGAAGGAAGGATTGATTGCTTCGACTTATGATTGTCCTAAATATGATGAGCGAATGAGATTATACGAACGAAAGAGCTTTCTTCGAAATCGTACCAGCCACGCAGAAGATATATTCGACCATTAATTACCTCGCGGAATATATATGGTGGTGCTCGCATGATCATTCGCTTAGCGATGAGACTTTTTTTAAAACTGTTACGCAGTACCCTCCACTCGGAAAAGATAAGATAAAAACAACACTTACTTTCATACTGCTTAAGTGTTTAATTTCTCTGTATTAACATATATTTTAATTACGCATCCACCTTATTCCGCTATATTCACTTGCTGCCATTGTCGGTTTCGCTTGCTCCCATCTCGTTCTGACTTGGCGCTTTTTTCAGTTTGTCGCCAAGGGTGTGGGCTCTCCTAGGATTTTACCCATTACGGTTAAAGATCTCTATATAAATGGTTAACTGATTTAATTGGAGACACTACCACAGTGAGTGAGTGAATATTAACGTCGCCTATTTGCTACACGAGGGCTTTTGGCAACGGACCTCGTAATTTTGAACCATGGTCAAGTGACGTGGACGGCACTTGAGCCGGCACCCCCTCTCCCAAGTACCACACTTACGGGAAGACATTTGATCTCTCGACAGATTTAGCGTGCATCGCGCCCTACACGGCGGCTCTTTAGTGGGGAGAAACTACCACGCAATATTTTTAGCACAGTTAACTTTTTTATGCTTTCGGTGAAGCACTATGATGAATGCGCTTCTACAATGAATATACAATATCTAAAGCCAATGCGTTATTTTTATAGCATTAAGTTTGAATCATAATAAACATACGTGCCTCATGGTTCAAATAACATTATTTTAATGATTACATTTTAAAAGTCAATTTTTGGTGGAGAAAGTATGCTTATAATTAGAATTATTGTGAAGACTATGCTTAGAATGCTTTGACGTTTCATGTAATCAAAAAAATTTCTACCGTCAATAAATTTATAATATTTAATGTTTTTATGATGCCTTTTCCAATATAATTTTCAACAGTGGCAACACTTTTGGTTGAAAAACTAATGTGTAGTGCAGTGTTTCTCAAACTGTGGGGCCCCTAGGGGGCGTGATAATCTTATGAGGGGGCGCGAGCCTTATGAAAAGTCAAAAACAAAAGATTTTAAAAAATAATTAATTTGCTGAAGGAAAACAAAAAACACATTCCGACATAATAAAAAATAAAATAGACATGTATACTGATATAACACACTTATAAATATATCATTACTGTGCAATGTATTTTATAATTAATTTAACAATACTAAATTAAGGACAAGTATAACAATTGCGAGTGACCCCATGGGCTTGTCATATATAAAATTATATTCAAAAATTAACAATTATTTTGATAATATGTACGGTTTATAATAAAGCCCTTAAATGCCGATTAAAAACGACACGATTTGCTCCCAAATGCCACCATTTAACAAGTAGGCAAGCGTATGTGGTGTATTGGGAGTGAGGTAGGAAAGGAATAAACAAGCAAATCCTTTGAAATAAGTAAATCATTCACAAACGCTCTCAAGATTCTTTTATTGCATTCCAAGGCCTTCGGAATAATTTTCTGGATAGCATTTCACAGTAAAGATCGTATTTTGAATGACGTATATATACGTCCAAAAAATTAATGCTTTGGCTGAGGGAGACGTTTATATACGTCGGTGGCCCATAACAGGTTAAAGGCGTATTGTAGCTTTAGTGTCAAAATAAAGTATTATTGAATAGAGGGGGGCGCGATGAAAATGATGATGAGATAGTGGGTCGCGTACATCGAAAGTTTGAGAAGCACTGGTGTAGAGATATAATAAATAAATGCCTTAATAAAAGAATATGTAGGAAATTAATAGATCATATTATATAAAAACAATTCTGAGTTATTATTCTTTAAAAAAATTCAATAAATGAAAAAAAAAATGCAGTAAATGAAAAAATTATAATAAATGAAAAAAGTTTTAAGTCTCTGAATAATGATGGGATAGAAAAATACAACTACAAGGGATAAAATCCAAAACCGAATGATTCGTGTTCTAAATTCTTATGATTCCGTAATCAAAGAAAGTAAAAAGAAAACAAACAGTGGACTAAGGGGATGTAAATATTTAAAGAACTCTAATCTAATTTCCTTGAAAATATTTGAACTGTGCTATTCAGTTTCAAGCTTTGCTTGCACTCTGGGTTTTCTATCAATGAATAAATGATACTTATATCTGTTTCTTTGATTTAGCATTCACTGTATTTAACTTCATCATATTACTATTTTTAAGTGTAATGATTCGACAAAACTTATTATTATTGAGATACACTATGTCAAAGTTTATATTCTTTTAATGATAAACAATAAAACCAAGAAAGGAAATTTTAAGTAGAAAAGTTTATCAAGTACTGATATTGGGGGTTATAAAACCAACTTATTTTTGTACCATATGAATATGCATCTAGATACATATACAATTTTTTCCCCTTTTTAAAACATAAATTTTCAATCAAGATTTATGTTGCAGCATAAGAAGCACTATATAGTATATATTTCATACATCATAAAACTGAAAATTCGAAATAAATTCAATGAAATAAAATGAAATAAATTAATATTTGATCCCTTGTCTATTTAGAAATATTCTGAATTCAGTTGTTTATCATTTATTAAAAAGGTAATGCATCTGTAAGACCCGTTTATGGATTTTCTTAAAACAAAAAAAAGGTATACTAAGTGTGAAACACACACACACTTATGCTTAAGTAAAACTGATATAAGATTGAGATGCCTAAAATTTAATATTTTTCTCGTTTTTACCGGTTACCTTTGGTTTTACTTTTATAATTATTCTCTTTAAAGTACATATTCATAAAAACTAAATGCCGTTTCTTTTATTTGCATTTAAGATTTCAATGTTTCGATCTGCAAATGTTCGCTCAAACAAAAATTATTCTGACGAAATGCTTGTTTTACTTAATAAAACATGCATTTTTAAAATTTCTATTACCTTTTAAATTGACTAAATTTAGTCAATTTACAAAACATTTGTTTCGAAAAATTAACAAGAAATACAATTTTGTAAATTATTAAATATGCTTTTAAACTTAGTAGCATTTATGCATTTTAATACATAAAAGTTTATATTAATAGCGAGTCCATGAAATGAAAATAAAACATCTTAAATTTGTCAATTCTAGTTTTATTTTTGGCCTTTTAAGATATACTTAATCCCTCAGCCGAATAATAGTATTGTCCTTTGGGCTTAGAGAATTTGGTTTAGTTCGATCTTGGCTCTTTTAAACAGGCTTACTCTAACCTATAAGGAGAGTTCTCCCGGAAGAATATTAGTATTCTCCACATCCTTAGGTAATTTTAAAATCAGTTCACTCTGTCCCTTCCTTTTAAGTATTCCAAATTCCATATATTTTTGATACACCTTATGCATTTTGATGCAGTACGGGATGTGTTTTAAAGCCTGTCTGTTTATTCATAATTTATTAGTATGCAGATATTGTAGCAAAGTAAAAGTGTAGTCATAAGCTTGTAAATAGTGATCCTCAATGCTAGTTGTAAATTATAGAGACTTGATTCTATTGGGAATTCTTTGCAAATAATAACGAAGGTTTCTACATGTTTAAATATCCGACTTTGTTTAAAACCCATTTTCTTTTAAAGTTTTTAAGAAAATCCAGTAACGCTTTTGGATTTTTAGTTATATTTTCTTGTATGCAGTTTGAATATACATGTAAACTATTTTATAAATATTAACCGAATTCGTAACTTTTCCAAATCTCTCCATTTCGAAAAGTATATACTACTTTCAAAAATGTTGCTATAACTAATTTTTTTAAATATCTTCCCAGTGAAATAAACTTAAAGCTATTGAATGAAAATCAGAAGTAGGA
This sequence comes from Trichonephila inaurata madagascariensis, assembly GCA_019973955.1. Classification (NCBI taxonomy): domain Eukaryota; kingdom Metazoa; phylum Arthropoda; class Arachnida; order Araneae; family Nephilidae; genus Trichonephila; species Trichonephila inaurata. The sequence goes on from BMAV01024132.1 coordinate 30,174, forward strand.
AACAATTAGTTTTCTTCAATAATTTTAGACTATTCTTTTGCTTATTATCTTCGCATTCTGAAATAGCGTGAAGACTGTAAGCGAAACATAGAGTCAAGTGACAAGGACGACACCCAAGTTGGCACAAACCACCAACGTAAGAAATTTAATCATCAATAAGCTTTATTTGTGACATAGCTTCAGTAATAAGGTGGGTCTAGTGTGACATTAGGAATCGAAACCACGGGTTGACATCAACAACATTGGTCATGAATTTGCGACTATTGCTACTCAAATACTTTTAAAGGAGAATTAGAATATAACTTCAATAAAAAAAATTTAGTTTCCTATCATATAGTCTTTCCTCAGATAAAATGATTTAACACATTTGTGCGGTATTTCATACAAGTACCTGATTATCTTAAATTTTATCAATTTTACAAGAATAGATTTTTGAGGAACACAAGTTTAAATTTTACAAAATAATAACAAATATATAAATTTGGAACATCGGTAATTTTACCCCGAACGTTTACGCAACCGAAACAAAAACAAATTTAGGTAAAATAAATGTATATATGTACTTATCCTAATATAAAACATTTTCACAATCGAATACCGTATGTAAAAGTGAGCTTGAAAAGTCAAAAATGATATTTACGTGAACATAGAATTACTTTTTTTCAACAAGGAATCTTTCTCAAAAATATGACGTCAAATACAACTCTTTCAATACAACTTTGATATTATCAAAACAAATCAACTCAGTTTACGTATTTGTATCAATAATTGATACTAAAAGAATGAGTAACGCACAATTATATAATCCAACAATAAATAGATGTAAATGTAACTGTTTCAAAAATTCAGTTTGTGTCCCAGAAAGGATTGTCTGAATGACCAAAAATGAATACGATTTTAGAAACTGCTTACTGTGATAAATTCTGTGTTATAATAAGAATATTCTGAAAATTCATCAGCATTGTGTATCTTTTATTAAGAACACGAAGAATAAGGCTTTACACATATTCAACAGCAACCATTTATTGAAGAAGAGTGTTTTTAAAGATTTCTAAAATTAAGGATGGCAGTTAAAATATATTTTTATAAATTTAGGATTTTCAAAATATATCGTGATACTTTATTATATAAAAAGTTCGAAAAATAAGAAGCAACAGTAAAACGAAATTCATAAATAAATAACAAATATCTTTTGTATAATTTTAATTCCATCTTAAAGACATTTAAGTTTGTTGTGCAAAGGTGTGGGAAAATGAAATTGCAATTACTGAACTAAAGGAACTCAGAAAATATAAATATATTTCAATTTTAAAATAAACGTATACTTTTCAAGAAAATTTTGCAAGTCGAAGAATTTTATATTTCTGTAACTGTTTCTACAAGATGATACAAAAAGGTGATATGATTGAAACATTTTTTTCCTGAAGTTAATTTCATTTTAAAAGTATATAGAAAATATTTGCATAATTCTCTGAATTAACCTGATAAGAATATATACGAATCTTCAATTTTCACTTCCATTGAAATCCTACTCGCCTTGTAGAGATTTCCACGGCAGCCTAGTAGTTACGGTCATGAACTCGGACGCAGCATGTCATGAGTTTGAGTGCTATTGCCACTGAAGACGTGCTGTGTAGAGGCGCTGATGCACGTTAAATCTGTCGTAGCTCAAAGACCTTCCACTGGCTTGATGTAGAGGTTAAGAGTATGGAGTGCCACCTCAAGGCTTATCCTCGTCACTTATCCGAGGTTCAGGTGGAAATGGATCGGTACTCTTATGTGATCACAAGACGGGTTTTTTTCTCTTTTTCCTTCCCCAAATATTTCCTGCCCCCTTTTTTTCTTTTCATTTATTAAACCATATTCATTTCTCACATTATATAGTGCAACTTTCTGGTTTAAATCTTAGTCAACAATTTTAGTATACTTTAAGGTTAATTTCTTTCTTTTCTTCCTTTTTAGAAAAATGGTATCTTCAATAATCAATAATCTTCTTCCTTTCTCCTCTTTTTCTCTCTTTATTTATTTATTTTACCCAGCTGCATTCTTCCTTTATGTTTCTTTAAAATAAAAATGGAAAAGGAGATTTCAAAATAAATAATCATCTTTCCGGTGCTTTTTTTAAACTGAAGAACCAATTAAGAGAAAAAATATCAACAAGAGGTGTTGGAGTCAATTGAAAGTATGTTTCAAAAGAAGCATTTTATTTTATATTATACGTTTCCTGCTCTCTTCCTCTTTCTTTTTTCTTTTGACCTGTATGGTGCATTTCTATTGAATAATTTTATTATTTTTCATAAATTTGGAAAAAAGTTAGAATATATATATTCTTTCTTCCATCTCTTATACTCCTTATGTTATTATTATATTTGCTTTGTATATTTGTATTACGTTCACGCACATGTATGTATATAGTACAGTTACCTTTAAATTTGTTTTTAATTATTTGACTGTCTTCTACTGTTTATAAAACGTAAACTTTGATTTTTTTTAATAAAGACTGGACGTGGGGGTGGTTGTGTCCCGAGGGATCGGTTTGTAGCTCTAAACCCTTTTCGGGTGAACTCGGTTCCTTTGGGCATTCCGCCAAAGCTCTATTGCTTATTTATAGTGCCACGTTAAAGTGCATTCACTCACTCTCCCTGTAGACAAGCTGATGAACGTTAAACTTATGAGTCTTAAGATATCCGACTGGTTTAAATCACACTTTTCATTTAAAAAATCTAAATTTATTTTATAGTCTATTTTTTAGCCTGTTTAATAAGCTTTCTAAAACTATCGTACTTTTAACTCTGAGTCAGTTATAAAAAAAAAGTTATAGCTGTTTTTGTTTGAGATACGTAAGCCCAATTCGAAACCGGAAGCGGGAGTTTTAGGTTGATTTTCACCAGCAAAATGAGATTTGTATTCATTTAAAAATATTTTAACGAATTCTTTATGTTTAGTAAACTTTATTTCACTTTATAAATATTTTAATAGATATATGTTGCTTTAAAATAGGCAACAGTTAACTGATTGCAATGTTGGTTTTGATTTAAACGAGTTACTATCTTTTTATCATTTGTGTTCAAAACTAGATCTCTTTATAACTTTTTTATTAGTACTATTAGTATTTATATAGAGTTATAATTATTTTTAATTAAATTAAAGCTGTCATGCTAAAAACAAGATCAATGAAGCCAAAATAGAAGAGATTTCCAGAGAGCAGTATTTGTTGGAGAAACGTCGATAGAAATATCAACGGATTTACCAAATTCAGTCATTAATTCTATTAAAAAGACTTATAAGGAACTTTGCGATCAAAATCTCTTAAGAAAATGTCTTCAGGAGAAAGCTCAGAACTGCAATGAAAGTCTTAACATTGTCGTGTGGAGTATAATCCCAAAAACAACTTTGTTGAGGCAACAAACACTCCGTTTAAGTAATTATATCGCAATAATACTTTTTAATTCTGGGTTTGTGCTGGCCTATCACCTTTACTTTTAAAGTTAGGAATGACATTATGTTCTGAAATGAAGATATTTTTGGTACCTCGATAAAACGAGAATTGTTGATTCTACGAGGCATTCTAAACCAGATAAGAAACTGTCTTTTAAAAAAAGAAAGGCCTTTCAAAACTGTAAAAGTTTGAAGTGTGAGGTTCAGGAAGGCACAACATACAAATATTGAGAGTTTAAAATCTTCCTAAATCATTAAGTTTTAAGTCTAATTTTGCATTTTGTGAAGAATGTTGTTTTTGAACATAATGGTTAACGGTAAGAGTGATATTTCTTAAAGTAAATGAAATATTCTTATGAAATTTTTGAGTTTGTTCTTTGTATTATAATGAATTCTTTCTGCTAAGAGCTCAGGGTAATTTTTCAATTAAGGTATTTTTTTATGTAATTTTATATGAAAAAAAGTTTTTTCAGAAAATTCTGGGGATTTTCATCTCTAATACCTGTATTTCATAATTTTACAGTAGAATTTGAGCTTTTTTATTTAGTATAAGGCATAGTTAAACGTTAAAGAATTGTGTTCCTGCAAACATTTTATTTATATTTTTGTGATATATATATAGAGAGTATATTTTTAGTGAGTAGTTTGCAAAACAGCAATTTTTTGTAATATTTTGGTAGAAATTTCTCAATATTTTAAAAAATAAGCTTTCGAAAAATTCTTCTTGCTGTATTTTCATAGTTTTGCAACATACTTAATTAAAAAATAACAACTAAATGATTATTTAAGGTATCCGACTACGTTCGGAACAGTGATTTTAAGAAAGCGCATAAATGGATAATTTTCATGATATTTAGTGTCACTTAAAACAATTTTATACCTGTAGTATAATCTAAGAACATTTTGGCAAAAAAATTATTTAAATACAATATTTCGGCAAAAAAATTAACTTAGAATAATTTTTTTTTCCAAATGCTCTTTTTTTGTGAAAAATGATTCTATTATAATATTTTGTCAGTATATAGCTCAGACTTCTGTACAGAGGCTCAAATATAATTTTTGAAATATATTTATGCATGTTTTACGACAAAAGAGGGGAGCAATTTTAGGAAAAAAATTTCAATAATTATATATTTACATGGGTGGCAACTCTGAAAAAATGTGAATTTTTCAAAAATTATCCATTTATGCGCTTTTTTAAAATCACGGTTCCGAACGTAGTCGGATACCTTAAATTGTAACATGATACATTATAAACGATTGAGAAAACATGTATAACTATATTCGAGTACAAACTTCGAGTTCAATAAAGAAATAACTGTATATATGTTTGTGTATTTTCAGATTTTGCCTCTGCTAACTTTACAAGACATAATGAAAAGTGATAAAGAATTAGAATACATCAAAGAAATGAGAAATTTCTCTTTAAAGATAATTACAGAAAAAAGTTGCACCAATGAGTATTTTCTGCATAAATTCGTTTTACGAAAACGAGATTTGAAACTATTCCGATTCTGTTTGAGTCATGCCATTTCCGACCATGTGGATATGCTTGAAGAAAACTGTTCAGAAGATCTGGAAAATATCGATGAAACTATAGAAAAAAAACGCAAACCAATGCGCATTCGAACTCGCAGTTTAACTTTACATGAGGATAATGATGGTATAATTCAGAGTGAAATGCTATTTAGAAGCGCTCCCAATGAAAAAACTGATACTTCACGAACAGAAAATGCAATAGATGTACCTGTAGACTCAACAGCTTATGAGCGTGAATATCAAAATATAAGTAAGGAATCATGTCTACAGCAAGAATTTTTAAGTACTGCAGAAATAACAGAATTTTATAACTCAATAGAGGTTGACGAAATATATTCGGATAGAATTCATAATGGCAGAACGCCAAAAGAAAACAATCGAACATCAGACCAACCCGGAAGATTTAATACTGTTAATTCTGCACACCAATTCACAAGAAGCGTTCAAGTATTCCCAGGTATTGGACAAGTACTCATTCATTTCTTTGATAATCTCTGGTATCCTTTCGCTTGGTATGACTGGCAAATCAATGCAAAGCTTCCTCAAGACTATGTAAATGTTGAAGTTGAGACAGGAAGCATAGATTCAACATTTCAATCAATATGGCGGCGTTTGTATTCTGGCAACTATAGCTACTTTTCTTGCGATTTCAGAAATTGTAAAATTCTTAAATTGAAAGAGAATCATTCAAAACGTAATCGTGTGAATATTTTATATGAGATAATGAAAAGGGAAAGGGATGGTTATTTAAATGAGTTTAAAGTGCTGGATGCAATATCTTGGCCCTATTACTATGTATTACCTCGTCAGAACGAAGATGAATGCCTTCAGTTTCAGTTCGATAGCGATTGGTATGAGGAAAGAAATCCCTTAGATTACGCAATAGTAGCATTTGCAACTTTTCTGATAACTGAAAGAATGTATTGATAAAAAAAATACATATCGTTTGTATCTGCATACACTATCTTTTTTTTAGTGGCAAATGTTGAATCTTGTTTCTTGGATATGCCAAATTTTATTATATACATCTTGTTATTTTGTCATTAAATATTTTTATGCTATCTTATTAGCAATGTTATGTACTACTTTTCGATAGTTTTTACCTTTAACAATAAAATGTTATTTGATTTTAAAGAACTATGATCAGCATGCTCCTGATTATTTGACATAGCATGGGAATTTTAATTTTGTGATTAAAAAATATCAAATTTATTTCTAAACATTTGCATTGTTTATAACGATAGAGTAAAGTCTATTTAAGTCGATATTGTTTAAAGATGTTTTTAATAAATAGAGAATTCTTAGATGGTGATATAATTTTGAATATCAAGAATAGTTACGAGAAGTAGCTACAATTTGGAAATATTTTACTATTGGCAGAAATTCTATTTTGTTTATATAATTATTTCTCCTTTACTGTTACCTTAATTAGGAATAATGTAAAGGGCTTATGAATTTATGTCAAGATCAAAGCATTGCAAAGGACTGACTTTTGCAGGAAGTTTTAAGGTTATTAAAGAATATATCACTAACGTAACTTTCTCCAATGTTGAGGGTCAGCTGAAGTGCCGTTCTTGTCACTTAATTATATCACTTAAGATCCATTGCCAATAATCCTTGTGTAACTTTCTAGAGCAGTGCTTCTCAAATTCTCTCAATGCTTGCAACCCAACATTCAATCATAATTTTCATCAAGCCCCCCTCCATATAATAACAATCTATTGAATTCTGTAGTACTATATTTTAACACTAAAGGTACAATAAGGGTTTAACCTCTTAAGTGCTACTAGCGTATAAAAATGTCTCACTCAGCCAAAGAAATAATTGCCTCAAACGTATATATACGTCCTTCCGAAGTACGATCATTTCTATGCACTGCCATCCATGAAATTATTCCGCAGGCGTTGGAATACAATAAAAGGACCTTGACAGTGTTTGCGAAGGATTTACTTATTTCAGAAAATTTGTTTATTTATTCCCCCACACCTCCAATACATCGCATACATGCATCTGCGAGGAAAACAGAGGCATTGGGGAGCGAATCGTACATTATTTACCGGAAGTTAAGGGATTAATTATATCCCCCCCTAATAATCCCTTAATGATCAAAATCAAGATAAGTGTTAATTTTTGTAAACAATTTTATATATGACAAGCCCATGGAGCCAGTTGTAATTATTAAACTTTTTCTTAACTTAATATTTTTAAATTAATAATAAAATACATTGTGATTCTGATATATTTATGGGAGTATTATGTGAGTGTAAATGTGTACCGTAAAATCCTGTGTATAGTGCGCACCGGCGTATAACGCGCACCCATACTTTCAAGCTGCATTTTTGAATGTTTAGGTATATTCGCCGTTTCACTCGCACCCCCATTTTTACGAAAGAATGAGAAATGTGCGTGTACAATGCTGGTATGTTTTTAAGCCATTAACTCGCGAGGTATTATTCCAGAATTTTGAAAAACCTTTTATTTTTAGAATCAGAACCCTTTAATTTCGTTAGGAATGTCATTTCTTTCAAATAAACAATAGTTCGATCTATGTAAAAGTCCATTTTTTCTTATGCTTATCTCTTATTTTACTTTTGAAGCTATCATCTTTTTATACCCGGCGTATAACACGCACCCCTAAATATTGACCTGATTTTTTGTTAAAGTGCGCGTTTATGCCGGATTTTACGGTATTTCATTTTTTATTATGTAAAAATGTGTTTTGTTCGTTTATACTTTCAGTAAGTTAATTAATTTTTAAATAATCTTTTGTTTTCGATTTTTCAATATGCTCACGCCCTCCTCATAGAGTTATCACGCCCCTCTAGGGGGTCGCGCCCCACAGTTTGAGAAACTTTGTTCTAGAGTGACGTTGATATTGAATCAATCAATTAATACATTTTTTTCATTCACTGGAAAGATGTTCTTCAATACTTTCCTTCTATAAATTATACCATTCTTAGCATTTCCAATTTATCCTCCTTCCATAGCAATAAAAAAAGTTTAGAAAAATTAACTGAACAATAATAACTATTATGCATCTATTCCCCCTTTTCTAGACCTTCATTTTTAGCCTTAAGAATTAAGAACTGTTCGAAAACGCAGAAGGATAGTTGGGAGAGAATTTCTATCCATTTCATATTTTCATGGCTATTGTTACTGCTTTTAGTGGACGATAAAATTCTTCGATTAAGCCATTGTTTTGGGGGGGGTAGCAGTGGTGAGTATTCACTGTAAACAGGGTAAATATCTTGAATGTATATTTAAGATAGCAAGCTTTTCTTAACTTCTACTGTACCTAAAACGAAAATTTCCATTCTAATGCAATAAAATGTGATAAAAATTCCATATAATTTTAAAGAAAATTTCCAAGGAATTTAAGTAAAGCTTAATCTGTATTAACATTTTTCCTTCTTCCACAGCTATTTCTGTCGGGGATTGATCATTAAATATAAAATTTTTAGAGTTAAAATGAAGTTTTAAGGTTTCCTTACAAATTATGTAAATGAACAAATGTAATATCAAGAATTAAATAAGTTGTATTTAAAAACAGTAAAATGAGTATTTTAATGTTCTAAATATACAAGGGAGAGTGAAACAGAGACATTGAAAAGGAACATTTGCAATTTCTCTTTTAAAGGTTTGGTAACAGCGTTAGTATCCATGACTGTGTGTGTGAATGAGGAGCAGAAGGTAACACTTCTATAAAACGTCACTCGTCTTCCCTCGTTGTCGTTAGTGTAGCAGACCGTTCAACATGGCATCTCCATTGCTGATCTGCACCAAGGTGAAAAAGAGGACAGTGATTCGCTTGTTTGCAGAAGGTGAGAAACAGCAGAAATTTTTCGTCGCATTCTTTCCTTGACTGAATGAGGAGCAGAAGGTAACATTCTATAAAACGTCACTCGTCTTCCCTAGTTGTCGTTAGTGTAGCAGACCGTTCAACATGGCATCTCCATTGCCGATCTGCACCAAGGTGAAAAAGAGGACAGTGATTCACTTGTTTGCAGAAGGTGAGAAACATGCAGAAATTATTCGTCGCGTTCTTTTCCTTGACTGAATGAGGAGCAGAAGGTAACACTCTTAAAACGTCACTCGTCTTCCTCGTTGTTAGTGTAGCAGACCGTTCAACATGGCAGCTCTATTGCGATCTGCACCAAGGTGAAAAAGAGGACAGTGATTCACTTGTTTGCAGAAGGTGAGAAACATGCAGAAATTTTTCGTCGCATTCTTTTCCTTGACTGAATGAGGAGCAGAAGGTAACACTTCTATAAAACGTCACTCGTCTTCCCTCGTAGTCGTTAGTGTAGCAGACCGTTCAACATGGCAGCTCCATTGCCGATCTGCACCAAGGTGAAAAAGAGGACAGTGATTCGCTTGTTTGCAGAAGGTGGAAACTGCAAAAATTTATTCCCTGTTCTTTTCCTTGACTGAATGAGGAGCAGAAGGTAACATTTCTAAAACTCACTCGTCTTCCTCGTGTCGTTAGTGTGCAGAGTTCAACATTGCATCTCCATTGCCGATCTGCACCGGGGGAAAAAGAGGACTGTGATTCGCTTGTTTGCAGAAGGTGAGAAACATGCAGAAATTATTCCTATTCTTTTCCTTGACTGAATGAGGAGCAGAAGGTAACACTTCTATAAAACGTCACTGGTCTTCCCTCGTAGTCGTTAGTGCAACAGACCGCTCAACATGGCAACTCCATTGTTGATCTGCACCAAGGTGAAAGAGGATAGTGATTCGCTTGTTTGCAGAAGGTGAGAAACATGTAGAAATTATTCTTCGCATTTAAGTGCAGAAGGGTGAGAGCTGTTTATAGCGAAGCAAGGTATACGAATGGATAATGCTTCAAACAGGGAAGAACTTCTTTATGTGACGACGAAAGACATGGCAGTCCATCGACGTCAACCACTGATGGTCGTCGTCGTAGAGGCTATATTGATGGAAGTAATTAACTAGTATCTAACGCAGGTATCATACTTTCCACAAACAAAAAGTGAATCATTGCACTCATTTCCTCCTTTCTACAAATTGACAATGGACTCTCCAACGACTACGAGGGAAAACGATTTACACGTTGCATTAAAGTGTTGCCGACTCCACCCCATTCAGCACTGGATGCTATGCTATTGCAAACCTTGGAAAAGAAATGTAGAAAAATCTTTACTTTTGTTACCTCCCTATTTCTATTAATTTCCATCAAAGTAAAAGAAAAAAATGAGGCCCATCGGGGTCTTGTTGATGAAACATCATGAAGTAATGCAATTTTCGATATAACATTTGCCACACTTATGTTAGTGCACTTATTTCTCATTTCGTAGTGTTACTGATTGCTCAAGGAGCAACAGATGGGAGGAAAAATTAGTCGTTAGTTATTCAAGACAGCAAAATCACGAATAGAGATTATTTCGGGTCTACTGATATAATAGATACGTTGAAAACGGCTCGTTTACAAAAAGTTAGTTCCAGAAAAAGAGTGTTGTTTCACAATACTTTTCAACGGTATCACATTTGTCAAAAATTGGATACGGATACGGTACCTCTTGAACTTTCCTGGATAGTGTAATCAACTAATAACTTTTCTGGTAATTAACTGATAAAAATATACGGTAGAAACAAATTTTAATAAATGTAAATACTTAAATTGTAATTTCTTATTAAAATGTAAAATCATGAGTAGTTTTTTTTTTCTTTTTTTTAATTTGTTATTTTTTATCTCGACTCTTAATTTAGCCGTAAGTATAAAAAAAGGTCAACTTTTTTTAAAGAGATTCATAGACGATATAATTTAATAATATGTGGAATCAATGCAAAGATACCAATGGTTTTTGATGGATTGAAATAGTGTTCCTTAAGGGAAAAAGTATTTTTATAAGTTAAGAAATACATTTTAATTTTTTTAAAAAATCAGTTTCGATGACTTAACCTAATTTTTCAGTGTATTACTTTTAATAGCGACTTATAAATCAATAAAATAACATTTAGGTTTATATGGGGACATAAAAAGGGCGAAATCATTTACCATGATTAAACCTCTTATCAAATTTCTGCCCAAAAGTGCAAGAAATTTAATACAATCAACTATCGACATAAAATCAAGATTTAACTATGAAATTAAATGTATAATTTTTCTGATAAAAAAAAAAGAATTTTTGAAATATTTCCCTTGGAAAAAAAGTTTGTTTTTTAAAAAAAAATGCAAAAATTTTTTTTTAGTTAAAATGATCATTTTTAACATAAAATTCTTGGGGAGAAATCTAAGGATTATTCTGAATATCAAATTTCTTTTTAAAAGAAATAAGTTTTAGCTCAAAAATTTTAAAAAGTTTCCCAAAATTACAGAACGATGGTTTTTTTTTTTCGTTTGGGTTTCGCAAAAATTTTTTGAAATTATGAAAATTAGATAACATTATGAAGTTTTAAAAAAAATTCAGGACAAATTTTTAAATATATTTATATATATATATTGATGTAGATATAATAAATAAAATCTTTTTTTAAAAAATAAATATAATTCTAAAAACTTATTAAAATTATTATACTAACAACGTGAAAACAGTTATTAAAATTTTGGACAAAAAAAGGCCTTAACAAATATTAGAATGAAAAAACTTGGTAATTTAAAAAGAAATTTAAACAAAAAAGTCTATTCACATATGAATTTTCTCATATCGACATTTATACCGTTTCTTTAAATTTAAATAAAATTTTGTTTTCGTTAAAAACACACACATTAAATTCCTAGCAGAGCCTTGAGTACATAATGCCTTTTTTGACTACTTGAAAGTATAGTTTATTGATTACAATGAATGCGAAGTTTACTGTTTTGATTCATATATCATGGGTTGGTAAGAAAAAGGGTTTTAGTCACGCACCGCCCGACATTTTTCGTGGGGGGGTTTAAAAATCCCCGTGACATGTAATGAGACGATCCACATTCAATCGGTCGAGGCTCAAAATCTTCATGTCGGTGGGATGTGGATGCTGGGCTTTGGGGGACAAGTTCGAGTGACCAATGTCCTTTACCAATATAGTCCTAGTATAATTTTAAAGGGGACATCAGTAAACAATGAGTTAAATTTATACACATACACTTTATGAAGTACAGTTGAATCTGTTTTTTTGGTTAGATAGGGACCCAAAAATACGCACAAAAATTCAAAAAATTTTTAAAATTTACATATAAGAAATAAATTGGGAGAAATTACAAAAAATTTTTTTGTGTGGATGGGGCCCCATAAAAAGTCGTTTTTTAAAATATGACAATTATTTATGAAACCATGCAAAAATACTTCCCTAAAAAAAAAAAAAATTAAACATTACACAGGAAACATTTTTTAAAAATAGCCATTGTACACACGGGTAAGTTTTCAAAAAGCACATACATAATTCATCCTACTCAGAATCCAAAGCCCCGGAATAAGTTCAAAATCCTTTTTCACTTGAAGGTACAATTTTAATTGATTTACTTTTGGGAATAAAAGTAAAGATAAGTTTTTGGGCGAAGGCTGGTCAGTTCTTGTGTAAATTCCCCATAACCGCATCGATTGAAACCCTTTTTGGAATTTTATACTCTTTTTAACTGGTATTTTTTAAGAAAAATGCTTTTCTAATTTATTGGAAAACTGGACCTCACATTTTATTGTCTCAAAAAACTGGTCTTGTTCCGTTTTCATAATTTATCAAATTATTGATAATGCCATTGAAAACTTCGTCTTCAATCAAGCGCGGGCTGTTGAAGCGTTGAGAGAAAGTAACTGAATGCGCGTTGTCGGGAGACTGTTTATAACAAATGAACAGAGCGTTTTGAAGTGCATACATTTCAGGTAGCGTAACGTACACCTCTGCATCACGGTGGGCGAACTCTAGGGGCCTAAGGCCTGATTTACTCTAAATACGTATTTACCCAATTTATAAAATATTAAAGGGAAACATTAAAGGAGGGGGTCCTAACATTATTCGTTACGCCACTAGTAAATAGACAGAAAACATTACAGTGGAGCCAAAGCCATTGAGTCCTCTCACGGGAGGGGGAGGGCAGGACTTTATGAGCCCAAGGCTTGACTAACGCTAAATACATATTTACCCAATTTATAAAATATTAAAGGGAAAACCTGACTTTCGAGGGGGAAGGGAGTCCTAACGTTCTTCGTTACGCCACTAGTAAATAGACAGAAAACATAACAGTGGTGCCAAAGCCATTGAAATTCATACACCGCATAAGAAAATATCGCACATAAAATATCGCACAAAAAAAAATCGCATATAAAAATACCGTACAAGAACAGGTTCGACTGTATATATAAAAAGTTAACATGAAATCATGAACAAAAGACCTGCAGTTAGATCAAGTGGAATTATAGACGACAATTGAAAATCATATATATTTCAAACACAATAAAATGTCTCATACTTTTCTGTTTTACCGGCGTAAGCGATAAAGTCGCCAAAAATGGTACAACTATCATCAAACGGAATATTTCAGATGGTAATATTTTACTACCACATTTTTCAAAACATGTCACGGTCATTTCTTATCAGTAATGTCTTTTCTATAATACATCAAAAGTTGATGAAAAATCATTGAAAACTGACATTTATAGCATCTTTTTATGGGTATATAATGTGTTATTGTCAATAAAGCGTGCTTGGTGAGATTTGCGTCGCCGAAACGGAAAGTTACCAATTCCTCTTGTCATACCGTTTAGAATTAATAAATTTGTCGTTTCACCTTAGCTTAGTAGAGAAAATATCTCTATTTTTTATAAAAGTAATTAATAAAAGTACTAGATGCATTCAAAAAATACTAAAAATGGTGAAGAAAATCAAATTCATCAGATTCTATCTTTAATATCTATGCAAACAATTTTAAACTGATAATTTTCTTGATTTAAAAACACTTGAAACACACCTTATTCATACACATATTTTTTTACGCCTTCATTTTAAAATAATTTGTCAATATATTTTAAGCCATACAACATTCGAGAGCAGTACGTTCCGAATAGGTTTAAAATATATTTCCATCTCTTCATGTCAAGAAACGTTTTAGTTTCGGGAGAACTTATTTTATACCTCTGGATTTAATTGCATTTCCCTACGTGCAGGTCATAATCTCTCTTTATATATATATATATTCCCTCTAGTATGCTTTTTGTTAACTCTTTGTACTAATATTTAAACAAACTTTAATTATTTGGTTTAAAAATAACACTGTAATCTTAATCGTAATCGGCTAGTCCGAAATCAATCCCTGTCCCGCCCATTCTATCCAATCAGAACTACTATTATATATATACAGACAGAGAGAGAGAGTCTAAATTCTCTACTAATGGAGATGAACATTCCTCAAGTAAAATAAACCTAAAGAAATTGAGATTATAAGATAACTATAGATACATTGAAGGATATGTATGAGAAATGGATGCTACAGTATTATAAACATTGCTGACTGAGGACAGCTTATATGTAAAATAATTTATATAAAAGTAGGGTTGAACATGTTCTGTGGCCAGCCCCTTTATGTTAATTATACTGAGAAAAATCCTATTGAACATAATGGATAGAATATCTAAATCCATTGCAAGATAAAGATAACTCTTACCTAAAAATGCATAGCCCGCGCTAAATCTGAGTACAATAAATACGTTATAGCCAGATTCTGGACCTAAAGCCAATTCGAAGCACGGGAATGACTGAATTGTAGCATTTAACAAAAATATTAAAAGAATAGAAATAAAAAATTAAAAAGAGTTTAAAAACTACCACACATAACCGCGTAGTGATACTAAGGTTATATATGAATTAAGTATAATACGTAATTTTATATTTAATATTAGAATATGTGGTGGTAAATATATTTAGAAAAAAAAATGATAAACTTATGATAATAATATACTATTATTCGAATGAATTTTAATCCATACTATTTATTGAATTTCTTTATTGAAATAACTATTAATAAAATTAATTGGGTATTTATGAATTAAACAATATTTAGTGAAATGTTTATAGTTTTTATGTTTTCCGATTTTTTTTAAACTAGAAATTTATTGCATTGTATGTAATTAATAATAATATTTTTGAATATAGAAACATGTACATTTTTCTCTTCCAACGTGGAACTTTTATAATATTGAAATTAAATTCTTCTCTTTTATCATAAATATTAGTAGCTATATATATAAATATAACCCTCCCCCCTCAAACTATTTTGTTCATGGAACCCCAAAATTTGTTGACAATGGTCACCGAATCCTAAATATTTTTTAATCAACGACTTTTCACAAATTTAATATCTGATATTAAATGAAACAAGTATTATTTTGGTATTTCAGATTTCATTGAATTAAGCAAAACTCAAATGGAAAAAAAAAACCATTCATCATAGAAATTATTAATAAAAATATAAAAACTTAAACTAAAATAAATGGGAAAATCTTTAATGTGTGTGTGAAAAATGCACCTGCTTCTTTGATTCCATGATTCTCTCAAAATTGGGAGTTAAGTTTGATAACTGCGCTTGCATATCTGGTGCAGCATCAGGTTTGTTATGATAAATCTGTCCATATGTTTGTTACGATGTTTTGTCGCAATATATTTTGAAAGCCCAGCTTCACATAAATAAGTGGTTGCAAACGGAAATAGAATTCGAATAGCCTGTTTTGCTAAATTTGAAAATTCATCGAAAACATCTGACCAAAATAATTTTAATGAAACTGTTCTAAATCTGGATTCTAATTCTGTATCCGAACTCAATTCAATCAAATTTTCATAATCCATGGATCGAAATCCTTTTGGTTTTTCTGTTATTTTAAAAGGATTTTGCACCCAGCAATTATATCTTGATTTTCTATATATAGGTTTGGAAAATAATCACTAAGTGATTGCTGTAATTTGGACAGATGTGTTTTGATAGCATCCATCTATTGGTAGGATCGAAAGTTTGATCCCTGTTAAACATCCATACACCGGTATATTACATACACACAGACAAATTATATAAATTTCGGGGGTCAATTGTAAACTTCCTGAAGAAAATGTGAATATAATAAGCAACACTCTTATTTTTTTTTAATCAGATAAAACTAGTCACGCGGAACCCCTAATTTTTTTTGTGGAACCCACTTTAGGAACCACTGATCTATGCTTTAAAAGAGACTGCTTTAAGTTATATGAACTGTCCTTTTTTGTCTTCTAAGACCATACTAATATTTTTTTCAGAAATGTATTTTTATTTTATTAATAAAATGTATTAATTTAATTTATTTTATTTAAAGATACCTTTTTAAGTGTACCAAAAGATAAAGCAAATAAATCAAAATTTAAGAGAATAAGATATGTTTTGTGTTTTGAAGAACTTGCTCATTGAAGTGGATACTTTTGGATAATGTAAGCTATATATTACGAAAATGATTTCATGACTGTCTATCATTAGTTTCAAAAGTGAAAACAAATGACCGATAAATATCCCAATTCTTTATAAAACCCGGTTTAAACGAGCATTTTATTCATTTTTCCAGAAATAGAATATGGATGAAATAATTAATGATTAGATTGTTTTTCTTATAGATGAAAAATACCCTTTCATGAAAAATGAATGTAACCTTGAAAAGGTCTTCGAAAAGAAAAAGACTTTCTGCATCATAAATGTAAAAAAATGATTAATGACTTTCAAAATATCTCTCTTTCAGTGTCGTATCATATTAGTTATATGTAATCACGCTGTGTCTCTGAGAATGCGTTAACTTTTTTTGTCAAGGTTTGTTAAATTCTAAATATTGTTTGGTTGAAAGCTTAGCATTTTAAGGCACGTTTGATTTTTTTTCTGTATATCTTAAGATTATTTTTCTTGATCAGTAATTAAATTAAATATTGACGGGGTAATTCAGTTATGCAATCCATCTAAATTAGCAGTTTCATCTCTTTATTTTACGAAGATTATTGTGTTGTAAACACAGTGTCCAAATGACTTGTCACCAAACACTTATTTTTATTCTTCCTTAAATTGCAATTATAGGAAATATTCACTAATATCAAGAATGAGAAAATTATATTTAGAAAAAATTCTGATGTTGTGAAAGTCGAATATCATGATTAATAGGGAGCAGCTTTAATCTTTCGCTAGTTAATTCAATATTTGAATAATTAATATCAATGTATTAAATATTGAAAGTAGTCTAACTTAACACATCTCAATTCAATATAGTCATAATAATAAGATATATTCATCTTACTATCTGTGAAGATCTATTCATCTTACGATCTTTATATATATATATATATATATATATATAATTTATAGGGGGATTTATAAGGATGTGTACACTTTTCAGATGCTGTAAATCAGTAACAATCAAAGACAAGCACCACCTTAGAAAACTGTAAGGTAGACATAATCCAGCGTTTCTCAAACTGTGGGGCACGCGCCACCCCCTTGGGGGGGCATGATGATTCTACGAGGGGGAGCGAGCATATTGAAGTCAAAAACAAAATAGTATTTTACAAAATTGGTAACTTACTGAAAGTAAACAAATACATTCTGACATGATAAAAAATGAAATACATATTTACACAAGATATATTACACTTATAAATGTATCAGTGCCACACAATATATTTTTAATTAATTTTACAATGTTAAGTTAAGAATAAGTTTAATAATTACCAGTGATCCCATGGGATTGCCATTTACATAAAAAAAATTATATACGAACATTAACACTTATCTTGATAACTTATGCGGTTTATAATTAATCCCTTAACTGCGAATTAAAAGTTACGAGATTCGCTTCTCAATGCCATCAGTTTTCCACGTAGGCACGCGTATTTGATTTATTGATTTATTGGGGGTGGAAAAAAAAAAAATAATTTGAAATAAGTAAATCCTTCGCAAACATTTTGTCAAGGTCCTTTTATTGCATTCCAAAGCCTTTTGAATAATAGTATAGATAGCAGTGCAAAGAAAACATTGTGCTTCGCGGAAAGATGTATATATACTTCCGGGGAAATTAACATTTAGACTGAGCGAGAAGTTTATATACTGAAGGTGATTCTTAATATGTTAAGGTCGTATCGTAGTTTTAACGTCAAAGCATAGCATTATTGGATTCAATACATTGTTGTTGTATGGGGGTGGAGGGCGCGATGAAAGTTATGATAGAATATTGGTTCGCAATTGAATATTGAGAAGCACTGTGTGTGTGTGATATAATCTTAAAGTTTTTGTCTCGCCTTTGATAGAAGTGATGCAGGCAATAGCATGCGTGTCATGTGACCAGTCATTCAAAATGGTGGCGTTTGGAGTGAAAAGGGCTTTTTGTGTTCTTGAATCCAGCAAAATGTCTCAAGAGCCACGTTTTTGAATATTTAAGTCTTTGGCTGATGCCCCAGTTGCAGGACACCAGCGACACATTTAATCTCCAATTGGATGGTGCACCACTCCACTGGTCAGTCAACGTGCGAGATTACCTCGTTGAGCATCTTCCTCACCGATGAATGGGATGAGTCACGGACTACAACATGTGACTTTCCCAGTGGCCACTCAAAAGTCCTGATTTAGCTAATTGAGATTTCTTCCAGTGGGTAAAGGGCAGAGTATTCGTCCCTCCTCTTCATGTTGATATAGTGGAGTTAAAACAGCATATCACAACCACTATGAATAGACTTAATTCAAATATCTTAACAGGCGTTTGGACTGAAATGGATTAATGGCTCTATGTGTGTCTTGTGACTATAGGTTCAGACACAGAACATCTGTGACTGTATCTAACAAAATTTTAAATAATCCCATACAAGTTACAAGTAACATATAATATCATAAGTTGTTCTTTATTTATAGTGCATTGAAAGTGTATACTTTGGTATGAGTCACCCTGTACTTCAAATAATGGAACCCAATTCAGGTAAACGTACTCTGAATCACTAGGAAATATGCTATTACCTCATTGTTACTTTCAATGATGCTATTTTTTCTATACTTCCCCTTTACCATTCTTTAAATTTCTTTAATAGTGATGCTTTTTTGCATTTTTCAAATATGTTTCACAAGGGGGGGTTCCCCTATTAAAAAAAAAATTTCTAAACATTTAAGAAAAGGGTAATAAAAATCCCAAATGCATTAACTCTAAGGAAGGTAAGCCATTTGTTAAGGTATCTGACTACGTTCAGAACCGTGATTATACAAAAACGTATAAATGGATAATATTTATGATATTTAGTGTCACTTAGATAAGAAAACGTATATAAACTTATTTTAAGAATATTATTATAATAAAAATTAAATTTAAATTCCCCAAAATTTTGACCAAAAAATGAACATAGAATGACCAGTTTTAAAAAATTCCTTTTATGAAAAAAGCCCATTATAATATTTCCCTTTTTAGTACTAGACCTCTGTACAGAGGCTGAACTAGAATTTTGAAAATATAACTTGGGAAATGGATTTATCTATATTTTGACAACAGAGGGGGGAAATTAAAAAAAAAAAAAGCCGATAATTATTTTATTTGGGAAAATAACTCTGAAAAAATATGAATTTTCAAAAATGGTAGTTGAGACTCTCTGGAGAAGTCTTTACTTTATATAAGCACACACACACACAAATATTATTACTATAGAAACATATTTTATAAAAGGAGAAAGATTTGAAAAAAGATTATTCTTTAATTTTTTGCCAAAATATCGTATTTAAATAATTTTTTGTCATGATGTCCTTAAAACAATTTTATACATGTATTCTAATCTAAGTGATACTAAATATCATGAAAATTATCCATTTATGCGCTTTTTTAAAATCACGGTTTCGAACGTAGTCGGATACCTTAATATAAAATAATTAATTAAAAATTGAAAAGTAGAATACATAAATGAAGACAACATAAAAATCTACTTCATAATTATTACTTATTCTTCGCAGCAACTTTTAGTTGAACACGACTCAGTTACATCAATAATGAACATTTAAATTTTAATAAAAGATATATAGTAGTTTTCCAGTAAGGAGACATCAGATGAGTCAAGAAAATAATTCAATTCACGTATTTGATATTAATGCTACCTTATTAGACTACAAACAGTTCCTTGAATTATGTTATATATTATCGGAAAAAACTGAGTAAATAAAAAGCCTTTAAATGGACCAAACATCTTTCCAGGATATTTTCATTGAGTCTCTATTCTTCAAATTACTAAAAGTGAATATTTCTTAAGAACTATGAATTCCTATACTTTTAATTTCTGCAATGTACGATAATTTTTTATGTAGAAGCATAATGTTTCGAGGATTTAAAATATTAGATTAAACATTGGAGAAATAAAAAAAGTGTGTACGCACGTAAGAAGTTACACTTCTATGGCGTAACAAGATTAAAATCATTCTAAAAATCTTTAGAAGGGCAAGCTGGGCCAAGGACGAAAGGCGGTCACAAGCAGAGTTGAACGATACTAACCTTCAGTCAATCGGACCAGCCAAACCTGAGATAATCATGATTTAAATAAATTTAAACACCCCGCACAGGACAATAGACCATAATATGGGGGGGGGGTCGAAGGCGAATGATCTGTTCCGTTCTGTATATTTTCTAGAAAAAAGCATTTTCGTATCCGTTCCTAAGGAACGCAAAGAAAAGGTTCGCTGACACGGAGGTATTGCTTTTGTGGTATAACTTTCGACTGCAGATCGAGAGGTCCTCAGTTTAAACCCGGGTGTCCTCTTCTTCAGGGAAGAGAAGAGAAATATTTTTTTGAGGATTTCGAAGGCGGGAATGATCTGTCCATTTCTGTATATTTCTAGACAAAGCATTATCGTATCCGTTCCTACGGAACGCAAAGCAAAGGTTCGCTGACATGGGTGTATAGCTCAATGGTAAGGCATTTGACACCGGTTCGATTCCGGGTGCCCCCTTCTTCAGAGAAGTGAAGAGAAATATTTTTCTGAGAATTTCGAAGACGGGAATTATTTGTCCCTTTCTGTATATTTCTGGAGAAAGGATTTTCACATCCGTGACGGTTTTGCGTCACATCCGTGACGGCGTGCGCGCGCATTGCAAAAATATACCCTTATCCTATTTCTCTAACTCCCCAAAAGAAGTATAACTTCAAAGAAAAATTGAATTTTGCATAAGATGATATATAATCAAATGCTATTAGTTTAATATCAAGCGATCTAATAAAAATGGCTTGACTAAGTAAAGCTTAAAAAAACCGTTGTAACATATTTAATTTAGAAATTTGTTTAACACTTTAAAATGTAATATTTAATATTTGTTAAATAAAAAGAAATTCCGTATGTGTGTGTGAGAGAGAGAGAGAGAACGAACTGCCTTTACCATTTAAATAACCTAAATTAGTTGAGAAGAACATGCCCTTGATAAATAGATCTAATTAATTGAAGGATATGCCTGGCAAAATTGTTCTTACGGTCTAATTCATTTTATGCTAGCATAACGAAATAATTTCGAAGAAGTATTATTAGTATTAGAAGTATAATTATATATATTTATCAAAAATACATTCAAGTAAATAAAGAAAGCACAGTATCACAGAAAATCTTTTTATTATTGATTTTTTTCATACAAATCGTTTTATAACATGATTATATTGATGAAAAAGAAAGGAAAAAAAATCCTGGATGATTCTATTCTTGAATGCAGAGAAAAACGTCACTTTCTTTATCTATTGACCAAAGGGGAAAACCTTTCTCATTTACCCATCTTACAGTTGATTTTTTTCTCCTTTTTATTTCATTAATAATATCACGCATAAGTATTACAGAAGTCAAGAGAAAAATATCCAGCAAAATAAGATTCTAAATTTAGCTTGATTTTTCTCATATATTCCTGAATGAAAGTTTATTTTTTTGTATGTTCTATGAGTATAAATTCTTTCGGATTGTATTACAGATGATTACTTTGGTTATTAAATAAGCATAGAGCTTACTGTGTTGTATATAAAAAATTTACTAAAGGTCATGTGAGCTTATAATTTAATTTCAGAAACTGATCCAGGTTAAAGGAAAACTACCGACCGTAGAAATATCTAAAAGATTATTCTAAGAAAAAGGATGGCTTATTTTGAAGATAGAAAAATAAAAGAAAAATTATTCTAACAAAAAGTGGTTATATGTTTGTAAAAAGGTAAACATTATTAATGTTATTTTAGGAAAGCAATTTGTGTGTTATTATCGATTGAGGGAAAAGACAAATCAAGAAGAAAATAACTTTATATCATCTACACACCCTAACTATTTTAATTCCCACTCTAAAGCACAAATTGGAAGAAAATGGATAAATTATAAAATATTGTTAGTAGGAATGTGAACTTTCATATTAGGGAGAAAAAAATTTATAGCTTTTAGTTTTATAACAAAATTTAGAAAAAGATTTTATGATGTAAAAGCTTAAAGGCAATTTTTTTATTTATAATTTTTGTCTTTTTAGGAATTTTAGAATTCATTTCATTAATTTTGAATGTGGCTTAAGCCCATTTATACCCCTCAAAAATTTATTAATATTTTATTGAATGTTATGCTGGTTGGGTTAATAAATTTTACACCTTTAAAAGCGCTCATTCTTCTATGATATTGTTGTAGTCATCAATATAATTACATTAATTTAAACCTACACTTTCTAAGCTCTAATTGGTCTTAGGTGGCTTTCAAAAACATTGGATCATTTATAGGTGTACTCCATTTCTCTACTGGTAAATCAAACCATATAAATATTGGAACCTGTATCACATAATTTTAATTCTATACTTATGTTTTCAATTTACAGGTTCTCCGTAAGAGATGACGGTTTAGACTGCAACTCAACCGCATCTTGTAGTGACTACTAAATAGATCTCAAAAAAAATTAAGTTGATACATGCGATATGCATCCATATACCATGTGTATGAATTATTGAAGTTTATCTCATCTCAAAAGATCTGGAATAATTTTTTTAATACAAAAAACGCAAATATCTTTCTGAGTGTATACTTATGTTCTAAATTAGTCTCATATAATACAGCAGAAATGGTTTAGCATAAAACTGAGGCGAGTGAAATATTTTTTCTTGTTAAAAGATAATGCAAAACAAAAAACATATATTTCACGAAATTAAGTTTATTAATGCACAGTTAATTTACATAGATGTGAATAAGACATTCACGTAATTTGCTCTCTTTTTTTAATTCCTACTATTAGTTCACTCTCTCCCTATATATATAATCCATAAATATATAAATACACAGATAGCTATAGAACCTAAGTATAACTATTCAAGATAGGAAATATTAGACACAGTAGTACAATAACAAACTCCTGGCCTTAGGAACCAAGATTGTAGGTTTAAACAAGTTTTAGGGCTAGCCAACCTTCACCAGTAATTTGTCTGTACAATGTGCCAAAGAACATTTGAACATGATATATATATCATGTTCAAATTTTCAATTGTTAATATTTAAAATCAAAAACATTTTTTTTTAACTTGAGTGAATGACACTTGAAGCTAATACAATTTTTTCAAATATTAATTAATTAAATTTAGTTTAATATGGAAAAAAAATTTGTTCCGAATGAAGACAATAGATGTCGGCATTATATTTTAATTATTGCAAGGAAATACGCTTTTTATTTTGCTACTTAATATTGTGATTCTGTCATATGTATATCCATATTTATATTAATTGTAATTATTTAAAATAAGTTAAACTAAAATTAAAAAAAATTTTCTTTGTTGACCTAAGTAGGAATTGACTTATATTTTTTTTACATTACTCGTTTAATTGTTGATAACATAGAGTTAACAGTACCAAATTTTTTCAGATTTCCAATATCGTCTTCTGTTTTTGATCAACAGCCTTAAAAACACCATCTTCATTTTAAACGCAATAACTGTTTGCTTTACCCCAGAGCTCTTTAACATTGCGCTGGTAGAAAATCTTTTAAAACCGGAAAAAAAAATCGAGCCAAACTCACTGATTTTTACTTACATTGCGAAATACTCTTCATCGAATGCCAAAGCCAAATGACGAGGGATGACATAATTTTATATGGCGTTTGTAGGCCTAAAGTAGCTTAAATAAGCAAAATTTGCTCGTGTTACGCGCTATTTCGAGAGTATTTTTAAGCCAAGTTAGCCACCTTTCAACGAAACATATGCCACCCTTCCCCCTTTCATATCACATACCCCTTTAATCTCGCTTTCATGACTGGTGTCTTCCTTATTTTGTTCATTCCCAGAAAGCAAATCTTTTCGT
Source organism: Trichonephila inaurata madagascariensis (assembly GCA_019973955.1). Classification (NCBI taxonomy): domain Eukaryota; kingdom Metazoa; phylum Arthropoda; class Arachnida; order Araneae; family Nephilidae; genus Trichonephila; species Trichonephila inaurata. The sequence continues at coordinate 54,388 of BMAV01024132.1, forward strand.
ATTAAGAGAAAAATTATGCATGAAGTCACAAAGAAGTTCGTTGGGACCATTGTATTGCTTCGTGTAAGCCCTTAAGCCTTTTTTTTTCTTTAAAGTATCCGACTACGCTCAGAACCATGATTTAAAAGCACACAAATGGATAATTTTCATGATATTTAGTGTCACTTAGATTAGAAAACGTGTATAAAATTGTTTTAAGGACATTTTGACAAAAAATTATTTAAATACAATATTTCGGCAAAAATTTAACTTAGAATAAACTTTTTTCAAAAGTTCTCCTTTTGTGAAAAATGCTTCTATTATTACAATATTTTGCATGTATAGAGCTCAGACCTCTGTGCAGAGGCTCAACTATGATTTTGAAAATTAACATTATTTTCGAGTTAACCATTGAAATAATTATCGGCGTTTTTTTTCTTAAAATGTCTTCCCTCTGCTGTCGTAAAACATGGATAAACCCACTTCTAAGTTATATAGTTCAAAAATTTTAGTTGAGCCTCCGTACAGAGGTCTGATCTATATACAGGCTAAATATTATTATGATAGAAGCATTTTTCACAAAAGAAGAATATTTTGAACATGGGTCATACTATGTTCATTTTTTGTCAAAATATTGTACTTAAATAATTTTTTATTGTAATACTATTCTTAAAACAATTTTATATACATTTCCTAATCTAAGTGACACTAAATATTATAAATATTATCCATTTATACGCTTTTGCAAAATCACGGTTCCGAACGTAGTCGGATACCTTAAACATATTTTCACTGTATTTCCTTTTATATTTCAGAATTATCTACCAAATGTTTTAGGTTCTAAAAAGGCCCAATTGGTTATAAGGTTTCTACCTCCCCGTGCAAAGACAATTTGGAAAAAACTACAAACGTGTTGGGATCCCGATGTACCGTACCAAAAAGACCCATTGTGTAGCAGGGTTGATGGACGTCAAACTTTTCGTGGCTCTAAGCTCCCATCTTTGAATAACGTGAAAATTTAGAAGGTGATTTTAGCTGTAATGTCATCCTATTTACGTACTGTGGTTTGAAATCGTCATCAACGATTAAGTTCCTATATTGCTTCTCATTATTATATTAATAAGCTATCGATCAATCAATTTATATATAAAAAGACGGTAAACATTTATAGATTTTCGCGAATACTCCCGAATTTATTTAGTTCCAGATCTAATATCAATGAAAGTTAATTATTCTAAAGAATGTATTTTCCCGCCGATTTTTTATATGTACTTTTGTTCTACTGAATACTATATGCAGATAAAGTTATGCTTTTGAATAATGAAAATTTAATCGAAACATTAGCTTTCCTTCATATAGTTTTTTATGTTTAGTTAGCTGAGCTTCATTGTTTGTTTTCTGCTCTTAAGGTATCCTGAATTTCATGCCTCGGAACCATGATCTACAAAAAATTGATAATATTTATGATATTTAGAAGCGTCACTAGGATTTGACATTAAATGTATATAAAATTGGGTTAAGAATAGTGGCTGGCAATGCAAAATTATTTAAGTACAATATTTTGGATGAACTTTGAATAACCTTTTTCCAAATGTTCTCTTTCGTAAAAAATGCTTCTATTATATTGGCTAATATTTTGCCTGTATATAGCTCCACCTGTGTACAGAGGCTCAACTAGAATTTTTTAAAAACGCATAACTTGAAGTCGATTTATCCATGTTTTACGAAAACAGAAGGGAGACATTTTAAGAAAATACGCCGATAATTATTTCAAATGGTTGTAACTCTTTTGAAAATAATGTGAATTGTACAAAAATCATTACAGTTGAGCCTCTGTACAGTCTGAACTATATACAGGCAAAATAGTAATACAGTTAATAGAAGCATTTTACAAAGAGAACATTTGAAAAAGCGTTTACCCAAGTTAATTTTTGCCAAAATATTGTATTTAAATAATTTTTGTCACAATGTGCCGTCCTTAAAACAATTTTATACATGTATTCTAATCACTAAACACTAAATATCATGAAAATTATACATTTATGCGCTTTTTTAAAATCATGGTTCCGAACGTAGTCGGATACCTTAATGCCTACTTGGTTCAATCTATGCCTCGTAATTTTCAGCGACGTTTAAATGACGAGATCTATACCAAAGCTACATTTCGCTCTTCTCACCCATACCTCTTAGCATGAAGGCTCTTTGAGTTATGCCATGTTAAAAGTACATCAGCTCATAAAAATCATTTTTTAATGTTAACATCCTGAGTCCATTATTCATACAATGATCATAATACGCTGATAACCATCTTGCACCACCCAAGATCAACAAAAAGTAATGAGCTAAGTGAAAGACGTGCCAGTTCATAGTTTTATTTATATTGATCATAGATTCAAAACGGTGACATCCCTTACTTAATACCCACAGTACCTTAATGCACCTTGAAGAAGTTAAATATGATACCGTGTAAATTTATGCAAGTAGAACTGCTTGTAAGTATATTTGAGACAGAAATGGAATTTCTGAGAATCTCTATAAAATTGTATAAATTCCTCAGCAGAGTTATTTTAAGGTACTTGGGACTAATGCATTCATTTTACAATAGATAAATATAAATTTTAATTTTAAAATGATCCTTAAATTTTTGTTATTTGCACATAAGAAACTTAAGCTTTTATAGAGTAAAACTGTTGTTAGCCCAATTTTTCGCATATTTCTGTTTCTTTTTCGTCTGTCCCATGTAAAGAAATATTCTTTTATTACATATATTTCAGCCTTCTGCTGTCTGGCAATTTATTTAACTACATATTTGCCTCGAAAAAAAATATTATTTTCTCATCAGCTAATACAGATATTTATTTTTTTTTTCAATTTTGAAACGTTGAGACAAACATCAATCCTTAAGCATGTATTCAAAAATAAGTTTCCATATAGAGTAGACCCTGAATAGAATTGAAATGAATCACACAAAATGTGGGTGTGATTTATAACTTATTTCATTTGAGAAGGTTTCCATAGTACGTTGGAATTCCCTACTATTTGACAATGTATTCTCTCTTTTCTTTTTTAAACCTGTAAGGGAGCTTCTTCTGTCATGTGACTCATCTTATATCTTAAGTAATATTTTACTCTTTTCCGTCTAGACAGTTTTCAAATTAATTCGTTTTCTCCAACAGAAGAAAACATGTTCTCAATTTACATACCTGTGGGCATTGTAGAATTTTTTACAACAGACAAATGTTTACTTAAAGGTCAAAGGTACTCTCAACTGTGCATTAATCCATTGCTTTAGTTAATTCCTATCAATTGTTAAGTAAAGACAAAAAAGAAAGTAAAAATAAAAATTTAAAGTTGTACATCCTCGTAATCTTTTAAACATATATCAAGTCATGCAGTACGAAATTTGAAAAGCAATAAGTATTAATTCAGTTGAAAGTAATAATTATTCCGTAAAGCACTACCAAAATAAGAATGAAATTTATATAAATGATTAAATTCTTTTTGAACATACAATTTACTCAGTTTATGTTATGAAAAACATTGTGTCAATCTTTTATAATCGTACATCATAATATTTTTCTTCTCTTTATGTACTGAAATAATTTCTCCAACCCTTACATACTTTGATTGGATGGGTGAGTAACCAATAATTTCACAATAAAATTGCGCTACAGAGACATTCGTACTCAAAGAGACTAATCTTGCGGGACGTGTAGATGATTAGGCGCTGGCTTTGTACGCCTAAGTTTAAGGCTATTTTCGCCATATGTACGAGAGCGTGAACTTGACGCAGAGCACATTTTCAGACAGGAAATTTTTATAACAATTTCCGACTATGCATTTGTTTATATGATATAGTGTTTTTAAAATTTAAAAATATCTCATAAATAATTAGTTTTTCCTTTAAACATGTAAATGGATAGCTTCTTTAATACGGCATAGAAAAATTACGGTGTCATTACTTTTATAAAAGAAAAAAAATGTGTCAACTCGTATAAAAAATGAGTAGTATGATAAAAATAAGTGATTCCCTTTCTATAGGATATTGAAGCTAGAATATTATTAATGTTTCAGTATACTTTATATCTGAAAAAGGATGTTCCGAATTTGGTCACGTTCTTAACATAGCTCCAAGACAGACTTTTAGGGTTCGATCACGTCCTGTCGGTGGATTTTCCTGATGCAAAAATAGGCATGTCGTAGGATTATGGAGCATGCGTTAAGGATCTCTAAAGGCATCATCACACATGTTCGTGTATTTGAAATCATTCATATCGTTTCTTTCCAGCAATCCCTTTTTAAGAAAGTCACCCATTTGCTAGAGCAATGGCTTCTGGAACAATTTTTTCTAGTGCGAGGCTGGTAAGTGCTCGAAATTCCAACCAATGGGGTTCTCAGTCTCCCTACTCATAAACAAGATGATGGTAAAGATTGCAACCTTGACTTTGACAAACGTATCACAAATGACATTTAATACAGAGATAGAGCACGGCTGACGTCAGGGCTTGTCGTTTTGCTTATGGCAGCCCTTCGCAATCACAGCTGCTCGAAAAAATTTCTAAAACGGTTCTTCGAATGAGAGTCCCATTGTTCAAGATATGCGTGTGTGATAATGCCTTCAAGTGCTTGTTTGGCTTGGGTGCTCTAGGCAAAATTAAGTTCCTAGTTCATCATCAGAGTTCATGTTTCTTCCTCTGGAGAGGAACATGGACTTCAAAATTACATTGTAGAAATTGGTACCCGCCTGTATGGTTGCCTCACTAAAAAGTGATACTAGCTATCGAAGAATATACTAGGTCTGCAATGGTAATCACCAATCCGCAGCTCCATTTGAAAGAAAAAAAAATATATCCATAAGAGTTTTCGATTTTAATTATTATTAAATTTTGCGATCAAAGTATTATTTTTTGTGTCTTCACACAAAGAAATCTGATACATAGTTCCCTAACTTTTAACTTAACTAGAATATGTCTGTTACTCTTTGGAACGGATCTAAATAAATTTTTGAACAAAAGAAATTCTTACGTGGAAACATTTTGTATTCCCTTATTACTAACTAAATGTTTTTGCCATTAATGTTCACAAAGCTAACTCTTGAATGTCTTTTTAAAATTACCTTATCTTTAGATGCTAATTACCTTCTTTAATTAATCCATTTATCTTCTATCTTCTATCTCTAATTATTCATTTATCTTCTTAAATCTGGGGAGCACGCTGGCCAATCCATTCGAGTGATTTCTTCACTTTCCAGCAGCTCCTCAACAGCAAGATTACGATGTGGCCGTGCATTGTCATCCATAAAAATGAAGTCTGGGCCAATGGCACCTCGGAAAAGACGCACATGGGGAAGTACCTCCTCACAATAGCGATCCCCGGTTACAGACCCTCTGTCGAAAAAAGTGAAGCTCAGTTCGCCCGTTCAGCATAATGCCTCCCAGACGAGAACCCCAGGACCACCCTAACGGTGTCCTTTTCCTTTATGTTACTGGGGTAAAACCGAGTCCCGATCTCTCTCCAAATCAAAACGCGTTGAGAATTGCTTGGCACTGAACCGACTCTCATCCGTAAAGAGGACACGACTCCATTGGGTCAGTTGTTCAGTTTTTGTGCCTCTGGCCCACTTGTAAACGGTGGCTTCGGTGGCCAACATTCAACGGGAGGCAGCGTTCAGGACGGCGGGTGAACAGGCCCCTTTGTGAAGGGCGTCTGGCCACAAAACCGCGACACTTGTCGACCCGTTGCTGTACAGAGTTTCTGAGCAATGGCGCTAGCTGACTGCTATCGACCCTTTTTCGCCTTCAGGATGAAAATATCGGTCATCCGCGTTCGTCCTCGGGGGGCACCACCAACCTTTCAACAGCTGTACCTTTGGGTTTTGGGAAAGCTTTTCCCAAACGCGCGAAACAACACTTTGTGATTCCGAACTCTGCGGCACACTGGTACAGTACGCCCCACTTCCAGTTTTCCGATCATTCTTCCACGTGTGAAGTCGCCCGGTAATTTTTTTAGCCAATTTCACGAACTGACTCACGGCACTTGCAGCGAATAGGGAAATTTCGTCCCCGTCCTTCAAATTTTTTTCACTGTTTAGCAGGGGCGCCGACACCACGCGTTTTGCGTACGCTCACATCGCTTCTGGGGCGTTTTGTTCCTGATATTTGCATACGCATGACGTTTCCCCACTGATTTACGTGTTCACTGTACTGATCTCCAGACCTCCTTTTCGAATTTCATGGCTATCTGCAAATTTTTCATTGTTGGTTTTGACACCAGTGTATTAAAACAAAGAATAATTTCCCCGAACTTATCGGGTAGGTGGGAATGAGTGAGTTGAGTTGAGTTTGGTTTTATGGCGCAAGAGCCAGTTTGGCTATACTTTCCAAACATTCATAGGTCTGTGGTCTGGGCGGGGAAAAAAAGAAAAGGAGAAATTGGATGACAAGATGGAGGGTCGAAAATAGAGAAAGATCACGGGGACCCCGGGGTCGTGACAATCTGTGTTTCCCAAAAAGATAGTAAACCCCTTTTTTAAAAAAGGAAAAGATCACTAGAGGGGTACCTCGGGTAAAAACCCGTACCCCCCAAAAAAGGGGGAAGGTTAGTCCCTTGAGGGGGGGGGAAATGAGTGATAATCACAAGTCAAATTTCCCCGCAAGTGGGGAGTAAAATTTCGAAATATAAATATATGTAAATTACTTTTAGTTTGGGGCCGGAGAGACAAAAAGAAAATAATAATTTGGGAAAAAAAAAAAATGTTTAGTAAAAATCTTGTATAATAAAATACAAAATCGAAAATTTAAAAAAACAAACAAAATCGAAGTTTTTTAAAAGTAGAAGGTTTCAAAAAATTTCCAAGGGAAGAAGTCTCCCGACTCAAAAAATTTTTTCTCACAAAATTTTCGAAGCTTTTGTTAGAAATTTTTTTTTATTTTTTGTTTTGTTAAAAAATATTTTCTTCGTTAGGGGCCTATATTTTCTAAAATTTATCACCCTTTTTCAAATTAAACGGGAAAACCCTTTCTGTCTTTCCCCCAAACCCGGGCCAGGGATTTTCTGATAGAACTGTTCTTTTAATTTTTTTCCCTTGATCATGCTTTTCCCTATGAGTTTTCATCAATTGTCAGCCCTGATTGGGGAATCCAGAGTTCTTTTAAAAATGTCATCACCTGTCCCTTTGTAAATTTTTTTTGCCGGGTAAGATCAACAACTTCTTCAATCTCATTCCCAAATTTCTTTTGGTCTCTAGCCTGATTCCACCAGAGTTTTCACTTGTTGTTGCCGTGTGTTTTTACCCCGGGGATACAAAAGGAAATAAACAAGGGAAGAAGAACAGAATATACAATAAAAACAGAAGAACATAGACATTTATTACAGATGAAAAGGATCCCAGAATATAACAAGGAGTGCACTGCTTTATTCGAGACGGAATCTATTACAGGCGAAAGTCCGACTTTTTCCAAAAAAATTTAAACCCAAACCCCGGAACCCCCCAACACTAAAAGCCAAGGGTCATATCCACCATACTGGCTCTGTGGCGCCTAATTTTAAAAAGTGATAAAAAAGGGAAAAAAACGAAAAAATCGTTTTACATTTTTGTTTTCCCTTGTGTCGGAAATTTTTTTAATTTAAAATTTTTACGAAACCTATATCTAGGATTATAATCAAAAAAAAAAAAAAGAAAGTGATGAGGGAGGGGGTCTGACCCATGACCCCCCAAGGCCCCAATGATTCTAATACTTTCTAACATTTTTGCAAATACAACAAAAAAGTATTTTTTAAATCGAAAAGAATTTGAATTGGCAGAAATTTAATTCGAAGACCACTCCTCATAAATTCTACTATGATTCAAGTATTTGCCCAGTTCACGTAAAACACAGCTTTAATTTTTTCATTGCAAATTTTGGGTTTCCATTACAATCTTGCTTCGGTAGTCATTCTGTTTTGAATCGCTTATAAATTAGGGGTTTAAATTGGGGAAAAAAAAGTATATCCAAATTTTTTTCACACAATTTTTTTTTTTTTTTCAAATAAAAATGTTTTTTGAAGGCCCCTTTTTTTTTTTTTGAAACACTAAAAAATATCTTTTCTCTTTTTTTCTACACACTATCTCTAGCTATAAGACTTTCACTTGTTATAAAAATGCTAAATGTGCATTTGTTATTCCGGGCAAAAAAAATGGATTGTTAAAACTGTTTTTCTTTGATGAATCGTAAAATGTAACAGACTTTTCAGCGTTGCCTTTTAAAAAGAATTCTTTGAAGTTCAACTTTTGATTTTTTTCCATGGTTTGCTAAAATATTAAAAAAAAAAGTTATCAAAAAATTTTGTTTCATAGAAACTTTTTTTTTAACCTCCTGAATTTTTGTCATTTTATCTTAATTGCTATTAAAAAGATTTTAATGTTTTATAAAACCTTTTTTTTATGCATACATCAAAAAGCGTATGTTTCTTCTTTTTTCTTAACTTGACCTTTTAAGTCCACTAATACCTTTTTTTTTAAAATTTTACATTTCAACAAATTTTCCCCCTTTAACCCCGAAGTATTGAATCTATCTATTTTCAACAGTAAGACATTTTTTATGCGATTCTTTGCTGAATTTCTTTGTATTTTAATCGTTATTAAAGTTTAATTTTTCTTGTTTTTTATAACCTTATTTTTTCGTATTTATTTCTGTTGCGGGTATTATGTTCCCGTTCATTTAATCGTTTTTTTTTTAGTTTTTAAGAATTTTAAATGATTTTTTTTTTTTTCTATAATTTTCATTACATAACAGACTCCAAAATTCAATGAGCATTGGTAGGTCATCTTAATCTAACTAAAAGAGTTTCTTTTAAAATCTCTACATGATTTACTCTTGATTACTTTTACTTATGTTTCGAAATTTTGTTAAAATTCATAATGATCTATGCGTTTGAAGATAAAACCCCCTGCGGTCTATATTAAATTTATGGTTTAAATGAAAAAATAAATGGACCCCGATTTAACGAATTCATCGGGACCAAACATTTTGTTCGTTAATGCGGGGTTATTCATTATATCGGGGTCCAAACAAAATACAATTTTTTTTGTACTTGCTTACCTTCTCAAACTTCTAAGAGCAACTACACAAAAAATATGCAATAGAAAATATACACTTTTTATTCAATGGTTAAAAAAACATATGCATGGTTTCCGGGGGCGGGCTTTCTCTTACTTTTTTAAATTTTCCCTTTCCTTCACAAAATCAACATTTCTCATACTCTTTTTTAAAAACTTCCACCCCACCCCTCCTTTTCCCCTTAGCCCGGGTTGCTCGGGGTTTTTTTTCCTCATGACACCAGATTTCTGCGGAATGTTTGTAGCGCACAATGTGAGGGGATTTTAAAATGCAAAAATTTCCCTTTTTTTGAAATTTGTTCCATTCCACTTATTTTTTTATTTAAGAAAGGTTTCTGTTCCTCTGTAGCCCGGGAAAACGGTTTTTTTGTGTAAAATTATTGTTCTATTTTTCCCCCCTTTTAAGAGATAATATAGCTTCAAATTTCAATGTATGGTTATAAAAAAAAAATTGGGGTTTGAATTAAAAAAAAATTAATGTGAAGCAATAAAATGAAAACGATTTGATGTAAGAGTAAAACAAAAACTTTCAGCATTTTTTAAAAATAGTTTCTAAGAATCTAAAAAAAATTCATAATAATAATTTTTCTGAATCAATCAATCTTAACATATAATTAGCTTAAAATTGTCTCTAAAAAAGTATTTTAATCCAAAATAATAGGGATGTAATTTTTAAAACAAAAAATTCATTTAGTAATGAAATAATAGAAATAATCCTTTTTAAAAAAAAAATATATATTTATTAAAAAACAAATTTTTAAATAAAAATTAAAGAAAATTTCAAAGATTAAATGATTTTTTTTTTTGAACGTTTTTAAAAATAAAATATATAAAAAAAACAGAGGGGGGGAAACATTAAAAACGATCTGTTTTAAAAACATTTTGTTTTTTTATTTTAAATTTTAACCCTTTTTCATTCCACTGTGTTTAGTAAATTATTTAAACAGATCTGACTAAAAAAATATGTTATACAAAATTAACATATTCATTATTTTAACAATAATTTTTTATGTATTATAATAATTTATATAATATCTTATATTTATAACGTATTGTATATCTTTTTAGAAAATTTTTTGTAACAATTTTATAAAAAAATATTATTTAATGTTTTTCTAAAAAATTTAAAAAAGTATTATTTATTAATAATTATATTTATAAAGTATAATATAAATTTTATAAAATTTACAGTAATTTTTTTATTTTATAAAATGCAAAGTTATTTTCTAAAATATGATTTAATAATAAATAAACCCTTTTTTTTAATTCATTTATTTTATATGCAAAATTTCGTTTTTTTGCAAAAAAAAAAAACATGATACAGAAATATGAGACAAATTAAAATAAAAAAGTTTTTTTTTCTTTTAAGTTAATGCCTTGAAACTTCATTTTCGATTGAAAAAAAGGTTTTTTAAAAAAAATGCAAAATGCTTAATTTTTTCCCAAAAAGGGGAAGAAAAAAAACACAATTTTTTAAAATAAACTTAATTTTTTAAGTAATTTTTCAATTTTTGTACAGTTAAAAAATTAGGTTTTGAAAAAAATTTTTTTTTCTTTCCTTCCCCTTTTTTGCGAAAATTTTTGCTTGTTTTGTTAATTTTTTTTTTAAAAGGGAATTGTTTCAAATTTGATCATGTTTTTTTTTTTTTGTTTTTTTTTTTTTTTTAAAAACATCGAAACTTTCATATAAAAAAGTTAAATTTTTTAACAAATAACGAAGCAAAATTGAATATCCATTTCAGTTTCGAACCTAGAAACTACCGTTTTATAAAGAAGTGCCTTTGACATCCACGCTGTGAGTTCCTACGTGGAAAAGCATTGAATTGACCCGTTAAAATAAAGGAAGATTTGTTCAATTACTCATTGCGTTATTTTTCAATTAAATTTTTTTTTGGGGTTCATTTTAAGTTTAAAGCTTTCAAACTTCATACATCGATTAAACAACGGTAATTTTAAACAAAAACTTTAAAAAGTAATGCTTTTTTAAAATTTCTCGCAAAAAAGGGAAAAAAAAAAACACATTCCCCGTAATTTTTTAAAATATTTTATTACTCTTTGTACAGATTACGTATAAATTGTTCTCCCCCCGGGCAAAAAGTTTTTGAGATTATTTTTATAACTGAAAAGTTTTACGCATTTAAATAAAATTTTATATTTTTAAAAAAAACATAAGAAAATCAGTTTTAATTAAAATTTTTAAGCGACGATTCAAAAAAGAGAAAAGCATGCATTTTTTTATGCAAATTTTTTTTTATTAACCAAAAAAGAAAGTGAAAGGGAAAATTTTTAGAAATAATATTCATAAAAATATCGATTTCAACTCATTTTAAAAATCGAAAAAAAATACAAAAATATGATTTTTTTAAAAAAATAAACTATACCATATCTGGCCCAAGAAAATGATCTTTCCGAATCTGAAAATTTATTTTTTGTCTGAGTCTCATGAAAAAAACTAGATCGCTTTTTAAAAACGTCTAAAAAAAGAAGTTCAAATTTTCTCCGGCGATGAAAAATGGTACAATTATGGTTTTTGGTTTTTAAATTAAATTTTTCAACAATTGGAATATCGGAATATAAATGGGAAAACGGTTCCTCGGATTTTTTAAAAATTTTGGTCCCTTTTGGGCGAGTTTCTGGTCTTGGTTCGTGAAAGATAGGCATAAAAGATTCAAACATAGAAAATTTGTTTACCTTCATTTTAATATGTAGAAGGGAATTATAAAGAACCAGTTAATTGTAAATTTTAAATACTAACTAACAAATGTTTGATTTTTTTAAAAAAATTTTGACTGAAAAGTTCTTTTCCTAGGGAAAGGGGATAAAAAGGAAAAAATTTATTGTTTATTTACATCCTGATGAAAAAGGACGGCAAATTTTCAAATTCCAAACATTACAAAAATGTCAGTTTTGATAGGAGTTTTTTCCATTTCTGCATTAGAACCTTTTATTCATTGGTCGACCATCCAACAATTTTTAACTCAGGTTGCGACAAGCCATTTTATACTATTGTGGGGTTTCCGCGTAAGTTAGAGGGGTGGGGTTTTCTCGGGAAAGATATGAGACATTTATAATTTTAATATTTTTTTAAGAATTTAACTTAAATTACTTATATATCGAAAAACTTATATTTAAATGAGAATAAACCACTAAGTAGTCTTAACTAACTCGGGTCGCGCAATTAGACACTTATCAATATAAATATATTATATCTGCCTAATCACATCTCAAAATATACTAGCGTTCAGAATATAATCCTCCTACCTTGGTTGAATACTAAAGTTCAATTTCTTTGATATTCAGTTGGTTCGAGGCAAAAGTATGCACCTTGAAAAGGGCTTGATTTTTCGTGATGCTTGGGTGGGCCCGTCAAAATACATTTTCCCCTTTTTTTTTTTCCGAACTAGCTTCCTCTAGATTGCCCTTTTTGCTCACTAAACTTTCTACCCTTTTTTTGGTTATCTTATTTGCATCTATGCTTTTTTTCCCTTTTGGGATTTGGTTGGGAAAAATTTTTGCCATTAATCGTGGCCGTAAAGAACGTGGGGTTTGTTAGAAGAAGAACGCGAGAGATGCCCAAAGGCATGGATAGACAGTCCATCATCATATATATCAAATTAATAAAATTTTAAAAAATTCCCCTGCGTTGTGGATGGGATAAGAAAAAAAAAATTTCTTTTATCTCGCCCAAAACGGTGGTTCCCCAACCGCATGCACCTGTTAAGTCAATTGGTCTTTCCCTTTTTCCTTTAAAAATTTCGCTTAAAAAAAAGTATTTTCTTTTACAATGCCGTTGCAACACTCGCGACCCAATATTCAATCATAATTTTCATCGCGCCCCCATACAATAACAATGTACGAACTCAATACAACTTTTACGCTAAAAATACGATAAGACTTTTTTTTTTAAGCAACCCCTATGTATATAAACGTCTCCCAAGCCAAAGTGTTTATTTCCCAGACTTTATATACGTCTTTCCCAAGTACAACTTTTCTATGCACTGCTATCTGTTAAATTGTTCCGAAGACTTCGGAATGCAAAAGGCCTTGACAATGTTTGCGAAGGGTTTCTTTTTCCAGATTATTTTTTTTTATTCCTTCCTCCTCCCCTACTACATCAATACGCGTGCCTAGGAAAAAATTTGGGATTTAAAAGGAAACGAGAAAGTTTTGATCGGCACAGTCAAGGTTTAATTATAAACCGTAAAAAAAATTATCAAGATAAGTGTTTTTTTTTTGTTTTAAAAATTTATGTATTAATATATATATATATATATATATATATATATTTATATATATATATATATATATATATATATATATATAAAAATATTACCCCAAACCCATGGGGGCATGGTATTTAATAAACTTGTTTTTTAAATCAGTATTGTTAAATTAATTATAAAAAAATTGTGTATTCAAATATTTTTAAGGGTAATATTAGTGTTTTCTATAAATGTATATTTTATTTTTTTTTTGTCAGAAGGTATTTTGTTTGTCTACTTTCAGTACAATAATATTTTTTTTTAAAAAATGTTTTTTTTCAACTTTTTATGCTCGCGCCCCCTTGAAGGGTTTTCCGCCCCCAAGAGGGAGCGCCCCCAGTTTTAGAAACGCTGAAAAAAAAAAAGTCGAAAAAAAACCCAATTTTTTTTTTAAAACAATCTAGTAAAGAAAATTTTAACTGCTGAAATAATTCGTTATTTTTGATTTATTTTTGTTAAATGGAATTTTGTCTTCATTTAA